>CM038674.1:1249553-1609177 GCA_021605145.1 Aegilops bicornis
TTTTCTGGTGATTACAAACTTCGCAGGTGGTGCATATATAGGTGCATGACCTGACACCCAAAACTAGTGTTATACGAACACAAAGTCTTAACCGGACTCACTTGATTTACCTTCCTAATCTAAAACCGGCAACTCTGATTACACCCGTATTCAAATTTAGCTACCTATAAACTTAGGGTCGAATTAAAGACCAGCTGCGACCGCGTGTGGCATGGGCGGGAACCATCCCGCCGCGCCTCGTGTGGCATGGAGGCCAGGGGAACGGCCGCCCCGACTTCCGCGTCCCAGCGTCAGCACAAAACCGACGGCCCATACGTCCGAAGTGCGTGGCAACCCCGCCCGCACTTTATCCCATTCCAAGACCCCTACGACCCGCTGCCCGCACTCATGCAAATGCGTTCACGTCCCTCCGGCTTAATCGCCTCTCTCATTTGCCTTCGCCATCCGTCCCCCCACCTCTCGAACCCCCTATCTCCGTCGTGAAACGGCCTTCCTGCGGTTGCCATGGCAGCCCCGGAGAAGCAGATCCGATCAAATAAGGGCAAACCAGCGCATAACCACTAACCTCCCACCCCAGCCCCCACTCCAACCCGGCCCCTTGAGAGGGCGATCAGCTAAAATCGGTGAAAATCTCCCTATCTCATCCTTCTCATCCTTCAGGCTGAAAATCTCCCCGATCTTATCTTTGGATCCATGCTATGGGGGTAGCAGCACCGGTGAGATTACGAGATCGATGGTTTTATGATCTCGTGTTGAGGATCAACTTAAGTTCCTAGTTTAATTGGCCTTGAGTAGTTGCGTATGAAATGGATGAGTAGAATCCCTAAAAAGGACAGGAAGGACAATTTTTTGGAATGAAGGGGTTGGGAAAAATTAATTGCCACTTGTTGTATAATGATTTGCCACCTTTTCATTGTCGATGGCTGCCTTACCTATTTTGACATGTTGCTTGCCATCCCTATCTTCTATAACTGCAAGCAGCCGGGAAGAAGGCTACAATTCTTGTGGATTGTTGATGCCTTCTTGTTCATGCGGTGATTGAGAGCACATCGGAAAAGCGAGAACCACGGAAAGAATGAATCACGAAGATGGTTTGCTGATGCTTGGGGTTCTCAAAGGCGAAGCGCCCCCATAACGGATGCATCGGAGTATAGTCAACTCATCTCTGCGGGGCCGTTGCTGCCACTACTAGGAAACGATATCACAGGCGTGGAGAGTATGATCGCATTCGATAACAAAAAGAAGAGAATAGATTGCCATCTTACTTAGCGATAGAAGATGACCCATTCTACTATATGTAAAGTACACTCTCATTTTTTACCGCTTGAGGTTCTTATGACCAAAACCTCTTAGGAGGCCCCGTAGCGAAGTTCGATCACAAAGGCGCTAACAGCGACAAATGTGCGGGCAGCCAACAAACGTAGCTAGTATAGCTAATCAAGGTAATGCATAAAGCGAAAAAAGAGCACATCTTGCTTTGTGGACATAGAAAAATGAACATGCAAAAAAAGCTGGCAAAAGGACTCCACGAGTTATCCACCGGGAATTGAAAATGCGAGGCGTTCATGCGGCACGTGGCATCGAGCAGCCCCATGTACCTGCCATCGGCGTCATACCACGGTGAGTTCATAAAAAAAGAAATAGAAGTCTCGCGGATGCTCAATTAAGCGAAGAAGGACGCATAGTTGACATCTACAATTGCCATATTTGAGACATCTACAATGCCATGAATTAAAACTACACCTTGTCATCCACAGGCAAGCCTGTATGTTGCCATCCATGAACTACCCCTGCGGTTGCCATGGAGGAACAAGCTGCGGTTGCCATGCCGATGCAACTTCATTTGCCATAGCAAGCTGCGGAAGATTGCCATGAAGAACAACTTCACGGTTGCCATGCCCGATGCATACCTTCTGAGTTGCCATGCCCGATAAAAGCTGCGGTTTGCCACATGTCGAGGGCAAAGCTATGGAATCTGCGATGCTAGCACAAAGCTGCATTTACCATGAATTGACCAACCCACTACTATGGTTGCGAGGTTATTCTTGTTGGCATTGGTAACCCGCAAGCGTCTGCGTGTGCAAAAGCTTCCTACAAGCTATGCGAGGTGGAGCCGTCATTTACAATGGTGTCACTGAGACCACACAAGATAATTGGTCAAATCTGGCAGCACAACAAGGCAAGGAGAAAAAGCCTGAGACCACAAAAAGCAGCACTACACATTTGTTATTTGTAGTTATTTGTATGCGACCAAAAGCGATGGTTTGCCATGTTTGTTGAATACGGTAGGCTTGCCATGGTACAGAGCGATTCTGACTTCCATACATGTCCACATGATGACCCTCACGGCTTCTTTGTTTGAAATGATGTCATGCCAACTCACTCGAAGATGGTGTGATCCGTTGCGATACACATGTTATTCAAACAAAATCTTATCTCAAATACTGTTTTTTTTATTACAGGGGCCTACAAGCTGCATGAAACAATGGCGGGGACATCTCTGCGGGGAGCTCTGGCGCCTTTGAAGACGTTCCACCGGTGACGGAGACAATCATGCATAAACAATTTAAGTCAGTCGGGAATGACAATCATTCCAATGCTGACAAAGCACCCCTTTGAACACAAACGCTGCCAACACTCAAGTAGATGGAGCGCCGCCGTCTGAAGTGAATGATGAAAGCGGCTGACAGCGCACAAGGGGGTGAAGATGGTGGGCAATCGAGAGATCATGGTTACCTCGGCCACCGTCGTTGAGCGAGAGATTTGAATCATTCGAAGAAGCAAAAATTCTACGGACATATGCAAAGTTCCATGGATTTGCGGTCGACACGAATACCATAGAAAAATTAAGAAAACTAACGAATCGTGAAGGTGAGATGAGGTGCCACAAGGCGCGGAGGAACAAGAAGGGGAAAGGTGTTGCGCTGTCGTTAAAGACGAAAAGAGGTATCATTCTCAAGACTAAATGCCACTGTCCGGTGTAAGCTAAGCGTAGATGGTACACGGTGGGTGGTCACTAAGTATTTTGTGAGCACAACCACCAACTCATAAAGAAGTTCGACCTGGTAAAATTTCGACCGCCCACGGAGGGTTCACCCGTCGAAAGGCAATTAAATAAAGGCTGCTACATGATTGTAACATCGGTCCATCAAGAATGATACATATATTATCTCTCATCCACAGCAAAAAGAGGAAACTGAGTAGCATGCATTACATACCCGGTGGCGTCACAAACCTACCGGGCCAAATGCAAGTAGAGAGCAAGTTAGCGGAACATAGAGGCCACAATTGCCTACTTGATGAGAAAGCGAAGGAAGATCCGAGATTTCTTCTCTGAGGATAAGGTTGGAATGATGAGGACCGTGTCGAGAACATGTATTGGGTGGATGGTGATGCAAGGAGAGCCTACAAAAATTTCGAGATTGCATTTCATTTGACGGACGTACCTCACCAATATGTACAAGATGACATGCGCTCCGTTCATAGGAATAAATAACCATGTCGGTCATTGCGGTTAATTTGCGGGCTCGTCCGGAGCGAAGACACGGATAGATGCGTTTGGCTGTTCAAGACCTTCTTGGAGTGCATGGATGGACTTGCTCGATGAACATAATAACGGACCAAGATTTCAGCATGCGTGCGAGGCATAGAGGAGGTCTTTCCGTTGGCGGTTACGAGCCTGCGGTGACTTTGATATAAAGAAAGGTGAGGAGGCGCTAGGACCGTTCTTTCTTGACCGTCGAGCTGCACAGGAATTCCGGCTGTGCGTGGACCACAGCTTGACGGTGGAGGAGTTTGAAAGGAGGTGGATGGCCATGATTGAAACACATCAAGTCCACGACAACGAGGCGGCTTGCTAACTTTGTGGGAGAAGCAGAATGTCTTGGAGTCTTGGCCTACTTCATGCAGTGCTTCTTCCCATTTACTGCCAGACTTCTGTGACTGTGACGAGGGTTCAATGCTGTTTTTGAGCGATACGTCAAATACAGCAACTCATTGCTACTGATTTGCCAAGCGATACACGGCTTTGCAACAAAAATTACAGGATCGAGCTACTGACAAGAAGCGACCCACCTTCATGACCAAAAGCGCTAGCGTGTTTACCGATGGAGAGGCAAATGAGCAAGATATACACCAACAAGATCTTTAACAAGTAAGTCAGTTGTGTTACGGTCTTATTTGCGAAGAAAAACCACATAAGCGGTAGGTGCCTTATAGAGTGCAATCTGATTGCCATGTTAAATGAAATCTTGTTTGCCATGCTTACTCATTGCAGTTGCCATGTTCAATGAAAATTCTGTTTTGCCATGCTTGCTGGGTGCATTTCCTTGTTGAATGAAGTGCACGATTGCCATGTTTAATACATTGTGCTTCCATTGGGGCATGTTGGCATGCAAGTGCCAATGTCAGCTGGAAAAATGTTATATTGGCGACACATATCTTTAATGCGATTGCCATGTTTAATAAAAGTGAATACTGCCATGTTTGTTGAAATGCAAGCGCCATGTTTAGCCTATAGATGCCATGTTTAAATAAAGGCGATTGCCATGTTTTATACAATGTGCTTCCATTGAGGGAATGTTGGTGTGGAAAATGGCGATGTCGATTGAAAATGTACTACAATTGCCATGTCCGGTGTGCTCCAGTTGCCATGTCTAGTGTCTTTGCATTGCCATGTCTAGTGTACTTTGCATTTGCCATGTCTAATGTACTGCATTTGCCATGTTCAACGTACTATATTTGCCATGTTCAATGAACTATGTTTGCCATGTTCAATGAACTATGTTTGCCATGTTCAATCAAAAATGTATTTCTATTTACATGACAACATAAGGTGGTACAAGAAAAAGCACGATAGTTTAACAGAAAACACACAAAACTTGCGATTCGGGAAGAAATAAAGCGTGCCGACATGTTCCACGGCTTTCCGGTGGGCGAACATACGTTCAAGGTGTGTTCTATTTTGGGCATGTCGGTCGAACACGAAGACCCGGACGAAAGGAAGGAACTTCGCCGTCAAAAGCCTCGATAGGCAAAGCGAGTACTACTGCCAATGCTTTTGCAAGTTCGAGCAGGCGGCATTGTGTGTTGTCACATACTAAAAAGTAATGGACATGAACGGCTGTGACACGGATGCCCCACCATTTCATAAAGCGGCGATGGACTTGGGGCTGACGGCGTTGAGCGTTAAGCCACGAGACAACGAGCGATTACGGTACATGCATGACGAAGACTGAGTCGACCATGGAAGCCATGAGGCACGTTGTGCGACAAAGAACTATCTTTGAGCTAATTGATGAAGCGTGCAAGAGTGATGAGACAGCGAGTCAGCGGAAAAACACAGGAAGCACTGAAAAGGGAAGCTTGATGAGATCAAGAAGAGGAAAGTGAGGAAGCCTTACACGGTTCCCCTTTACATCAAGTGTGCCTTCATCCACAGGGCCATCATCGAAAACTTCGGAGATAGGATCTGGAACAGCAAAACCACCGAGACCAGTCGAGGAACCCACCCATTCCATCACAAAGGGTGCGTCCAAAGAGATAAGGTTACAAGTCGGGATTAGAGATTCAAAGCAAAACACAAGAAAGCGAAGAAAGGCGGGCAATCCATGAGCAAAAATTGGGGCTGACGTGACATGGTCCTTGTGGACATTTTGTTTTGTACCCTAGATGATGAGAATTTTTTTAAGATTGCGAGAATGACTCTTGAGGGCATCGGAAGTGGAAGGAAAATTCATTGAGTGGATAAATCACGATTGCCATGTTATGGGTACTTAATACGCCATGTTATGTGTAGTTAATCTTCCATGTTATGTGTAGTTACTCGCCATGCTATTTTATACTAAATATGCCACACTATTTTTATACTAAATATGCCATGCTAGTTGTCTTGCATCGCCATTTCAGTTATCTTTGGATCTGCCATATTAGTTATCTTGTATGTCGCCATATTAATTATGATGGATCTGCCATGTTGTTTGTAATGTATACGCCATATTGGTACATCTTTGAAAATATGTCATGGTATTTGTAATGACTTCTGCATGGCATATACTTCCATGACAATACGACCACGGTTTAGAGACACATAGTGTATTGTGTGCAATGTATAGGAAACAAGTTGGAAAAGGCATAACGTGCATAAACCTCGACAAAGGTTGTGGCTACATGATCAAACCTACCATGCTAGCCGGTGAAGTTAGTGATATGAAATAGAAGAAGCAAAGACGTCCAAATGAACAACGACAATGGCGTTCGCTAACCATGTCGATGAACTACATTTGCCATGTTTTAAAACATCGTGGCGCATTCGAAGCGACAAGCGGGTGATACAAGCGATGAAACCATAGTAATAATGATAAACATAAAGAACATATATTTATCACGCCTAAGTAGGTTCCACATCCACACACATATTACAGAAACTATTCAAATGTAAGCTCCACACACCACCACTACATAGTAGCCTCTGGCAGAGGTTGCGGTCATAACATAGCACATGAACCACAGTTTTGGCGAGAACAAAAGAGATAGTACCTTACATTCCTCGGCAGCGAGAATGTAAGGTATCACGGCGATGTGTATCGCCCGGCGTGATCACTTGTACCTCTTGATGACTTTCTTGACGGCTTCCTCCACAAACTTCGCATGCTCCGGACCGCTTGTTGGAAATCTTCATTCGTCGACCAGTTCCATGTGTGGATTTTAGAACTCAACGACCGTTCTTGTTGTGATAGCGGGGACAATTCTGCCTTCCCACTTTGCAAAGTATTCCGGTAGCGTGAAAGCCACGAGTCCAAATCACCTTGCGAGAAAAAGAGTAAGGTGAACACATAAAAAGGGCGGGGCGTAACCAAAGATAGACTTCAATTCGAGATGTGGCAACAAAAGATGGGTTGGATTGATGTAAATGGCACATGAAGGGAGGGGTTAACAAATTACGTGTTCCCTTGCTTGTGATCGCCACATACTCGGTCGGGAAATGCACGATCTGGACCTTTGAATGTTAGTGATGGCGGTTCCATGTCTCTTTGAGGTTGTTGATGAAGAATTCAGCATGCGTAGTAAGGTATGCATCGACTTCCGAGCGGATTGAATCAAGCACCTCAAAACGTTGGTTCTTCAGGTCAAGACAAATGGCATAGTGGTGACCACACTTGTCTTGTTGGTCATGTGGTGCAAGCTCCTGGAACATGGGGAACATGACCTGCATTTAAAAGTGAAGAAATGAGAAGCAGAGTTCACATAAAGAACATCGGAGGAGGACAAAAAATTAGAATCATGTAGAATGTTTGGTTATGGGTGGGGGTAGTTGAAAGAAAGTTGCCATCCATGTACGAACAAAATGTCTTGAGTGTATTTTACTATCAAGTTGCCACATAGTTTGCACGGGATGCAAAAATCAAGATGGCAGTGTGCACGGCATTTGTTGCCACATGAAAACATCTGCCACATAAACACAAGTCACGGATGATGGCAAAAAACCACACCATGTGAAAAATAGTGCGAAAGGGGAGGAGTACTCACATATTTCTTTAGTGTGAGCTTGAATTCACCGTGTTGAGCAAAATTCTTCCCTCAAGATTTTGTGGTGGAAGTCACCATCCCATATTTTGCAGGTCACACTATAATGCATGATTATCTTGTCGGCACACACATCCATATGATTGTTGATGTAGTCGATCCCGCATGCAACTACATTCGTCGACATTTTACCGTTTGGCCTCACGGACTCGGCAAGATCACCCGGTCGGCGTGCGTCATCCGCATTGAATGACTTTGGTTACGTCCAAACATGAGACGTATGAAAGCGATATAACATGGAAGGATCATGCCTACTAAGTAAAAATATATGAAAAAACTAAAAGCGTAAAAAGCGGATCGTGTATAGGAATCTGAAGAAGATGAATGGTAAAAAAGCAAAGCAAAATGAGAGATTATGGGGTGTGGTCATTTTACGCTTTTCGGCTCCTTCATGCTGCTTCGCGGCCCTCGCATTTCCAAACAGCAGCGATATAAATACAATTTGGAGTCTGTTACATTCCTTAGTGGCCCCTGAATTGGGCTCGTAGTCTTTTCATGGGAGGTGGGTGAACTACCCTCTGCGCCTCCTCACGAACTAGGAGTGGCACTCTAATGGTATCCTCGGAATCTCATGTCTGCGAGCACGTTGGAACTTGATTGCCCTTGCCCTCGTGAGGACCTCCTATGCAATCTTGCCTCCTCGATCATGCGGTAAGCTTAGTCAAGTGTGGTGAAATCTCCTCGGGGTGGCTGCAATGATGAAAAAAATAAAAAGTGTGTTAGGATACCTAGAAAATCAAAAACAGATGGATTGTGAGGAGATAGGGTGCATGATGTGAGATTGTGGGTAGAAAAAGTGGGGCAGTTGCCATGCGTGGTCCAACTACAGTGGCCATGTCATAGCAACTACAGCTGCCATGTAGTTACCTTTGTAGTTACCATCTAGTTGAATTTGTAGTTGCCATATCCACGGCAACTTCTGATTTGCCATGTTGTGTCGATTGCACTTGCCATGTGATTGCCGTATGAAAAAATGCAGCATGGAAACAAAAATGCGATTGACATGGTGTGGCAAATCCGGTTGCCATGTGTAATGCCTTTGTATTTGCCATGTGGCGGCAACTTCTGATTGCCATGTTGAATCAACTTAGGTTACAGCGTGGTTGCCCAAATGTTAAATGCGACATGGCGGCAAAAAAATGTATGTGACATGGTGCATCAAATCCGGTTGCCATGTCATCACATGTCGATTGCCATCACAAGTGAGAACCCCCAAAAAATATGATTGGGACAAAAGTCAAACTACAAAGATGTATGCAGAAAATCATAAGGACATGACAAGTGTACCTTGCACAATCAGCTCTGCGAACTTAATGACCTTCACGCCCTCGACCATTGGGCATTGCGCCATCATTGCTTGAACATGCCTCCTAGG
The DNA here is from genome assembly GCA_021605145.1 of Aegilops bicornis. Lineage (NCBI taxonomy): Eukaryota > Viridiplantae > Streptophyta > Magnoliopsida > Poales > Poaceae > Aegilops > Aegilops bicornis. The sequence continues at coordinate 1,258,513 of CM038674.1, forward strand.
AAAGCAAAAGAGTGGCGGCATTGGATCTTGCACCTTGGTTGATCTTGGTGATGCCAAGGCTGGGCTTCGGTGGGGTAAAGGCCATTGGGTGCCTCTCATTCCTCTTGGCGGGACCACGAGCAATTTGCGGGGCGAGAATCAAGGGTGAAAGATCGACAAACATATATCTGAATCGGCGCTCTGAGAATGATCGGACTTATTTGCGAAGTGAGGCGTGTTATCAGTCGGTATCGACCCGCCTTTCTTGACAATCTTCTTGTTTGGGCTGTAGGGGACACCGACATTGGTAGGGAGCCTAGAAGTCTTGTGATTTATCTTTGAGGATTTCCACTGCGGGTAAAGCGTATGATCTGCTCTGGGCGTTCATGCGTCACTTTCGTGCCCGGCTTGACACCTGCATCGGTTGTGCTCCGGTCTTCGATTTCTCCATCACATTGCTTTGGGCAGGTGGCGGGAGCAGTGTGGATGCAGGAACATAACCAGACTCGTCTCTCTGCTCCTAAGCTGCGGCCGATCGTTAGGTATCTCTGATGGTTGTTTGCGGGGACTCTGGCGCCTGGGTGGAAGACCGGCCGTGAAGCGATCGCCTTAGCGATGTCTGCGCCCGATAGGGCTGGAGCTGTTGTGCGGGACTCTCACATGTAGATGGCATATCCTTGTGAGCTGCCGCCTCGGCCTCTTACGCTTCGTGGACACGGAGGTGCCACCACGCTTGCAGCTTAGGTCGATGTCGAGATGGCGGGAATCTTCCTTGCTTAGGTTCGGTCTCGGGGCGTCCACTTCAGCGGCGCTGGCGATGGGGTGGCATGGCTCACAGCAGCATCCTTCATTGCCGATAGAGTTGGCAATATTTCAGCTGTCTGGCGGAATACCGAGCTCGTCACTCCCGATGTACGGATGCATTGTTCTGCACTGCACATACGCAACTTGGCGGAGATAATTGACCACTTGCATCGAGTTGGTGGGAAGCGATCAGCGGTGACAATGATATTGTCGCTGGTGCCTCATGTACATCTGAGTTGCCCCTGTTGACAACTTTGAATGTAGGCGTTCGGTGGGTCCCTTCTTTGGTATGCTTGGCCCAGCGCATGGTAGTCTTCTTCACCTACAAAAAATAAAAATAAATAAAGCACATGAAAAAGGTATTGAAAATGAACAAAAATATGTTTGCCATGGTAGAAATCTTTAAAAATGAAAAACAAGTGGAAAAATTGGTAGTTGCCATGTAAAGGGGGCGTGGTGGCCATGTGTCATAATTAGCTTGATTGCCATCCGGCTGACAGTTGGGATGTTAGCCACCTTGAAGAATGATAAGAATATACGATACGCCATGAATGCAATTTCAAACCTAGGTGTGGGATGAGCTCACAAGCCAGCGGTAAAAGATGGCGATTGCCATTAGGTACAATAAGAGTTTCCATTTGGCTTAGATTCCGATTGCCATGTAAAAACCAATATGAGTTGCCATACACTTTAAAATGAAGGAAGAAATCTTTTTGGAAAAAGCAGCAGTTGCCACGTGGGGGCGATGGCGAGAAGACCATGTGACAAGCTAAGCGCATGCATTGGAAAATCAAGAAAATATGGCGCTATGTCAATGAAAGCGCATGGAAAAAACCTACTTCTTATTTGGCTTCCCTCAGTGCAGCAACCACGGCAGGATCCCGGTGTTGAGTGGAAGTAAATGCGAGGAGAAGACACAGTGGAAGGGGTGTCACCGACAATGGGGCACCTTTGTTCAACCGGCGAAACACGGGTTGGCGTTGGCGCATGTTTCTTCATGCTTGCTCGTCCACCGGTCATTTCGCTGCCGTATGAGTTGGAGGGAAAAAAGGTGGCAATTGTCGGACAACAAACTCATTACCGTGCTTGACAAAAAACAAGTGCAAGAAGTGGATGAGAGACTGTTCCAAGAAAATAGACACCGCGAAAAACTAAAATTAAAGTCAAACCTCCTCTGGCAGCTACGAGGATGGGTCCTAGACCTCTTGCCACGAGAACCCTGCCCAACATCTCTGGAGCCCTCCCCCTCCTTGATGGCAACCTCCCTCACCTCTCTTGGCCGTATGTTCTTTGACTTTCTCGGGTGGGAGGACATACATTGCATCCTTGTCCTTGTTACCACTGCGCGAACTTCAACATGTTCATCATCATCGGTGTCTGTTGCATGTTCTCCATGTCATCATCGTCATCCTTCTTTGAGGCCGGCGTCTCCATCTAGATCATCTTGTGTGTCACGGGCTCTTGTGAGCTGTTGTAGTCACTCTAAGCCACGGCAAGCCGGTTGGCCGATGTGTACGATACGGGACAAATGAAGTGAAGCGCCTGCAGCAGCGTCCTTATCGAGCCAGCGAGGCGTCCACCCCTCAACCAACTTCCGAGCAAGCCGGTCATTCCGGATGCAAACTGCCTAATTAGATGCTCAACAGGTGCCCTCGCCTGTGCACAAAACAAAGAAGCATCAACAACCACCCGTATTGCAATCACTTGCACGACATCAAAAAATACTCCACGGCAAACCATAGATGTAGATATTTTGATTACCTCGGCAGGGCAAGACGGAATGAGTACTGCGATCCATCCACTTTCCAAAGTTTTGAGGCCCCCAAACCTGCTGTAGTCTATAGCATGCTTGGCCATCAATTTGGAAAGAACAAAAAAAAGCTGGGGCGTAGAGAGAGAATGTAAGTCCCACGAATGAAAAAGAGTTGCCATGTGGAGTGAAACATGGATCTGATGCTTAGACAGCCATGGATAACAAAGGTAGTCATCTCTTATGAACCACAGACGGTTGCCACATGCCAAATTGTAAGCATGCCGTGTGGACAAAGAAACCAGAACTAACCTGCAGTTTTCCATATGTGGTGTCAGTAGCCTTGTCTGCGGCAAGCCTGACCTTAGCGGCGTTGATAGTCCACCTTGACTTGACAAACTTATGCGTGGCGGCGGGCCTCCGGTCCAGTGAAATCCACGGTGGGCCAGATCAAGGCGATCGGCGATACATGGTGATGCAAAACAATTTTAAAAAGAAAGAAATATCAGTTGCCATCATGGGTACTTTGTAGTTAAAAAAAACAAGATAATGTATGTTCCCATGATGATCAAGTTGATGTGCATGGGAAAGAATGGAATAAAGAAAGAAGTTGCCTTCTGTATGTCCTACTTGCCATCATGGTGTGATGGCAATTGCCATTATTGCTAAGATGGCGGTTGCCATCATAGTATGATAACGATTGCCTTACTAATATGATGGCGGTTGCCATATTGTCATTATAATGATTGCCATATTGTCATTATGGCGGTTGCCATCTTGTTATGATCGAGGTTGACATGCATGAATAAAAGTGTGTTATAAAGCGGTGTTCACAAAAGAAGCTGGTAAAAATTACCATTAAATGTAATCGACAACCCTTTTGGTACATCTTGCTTGAGAATGCATCGTGGAGGAAGTCGGCAATAAACTTGCACCAATTCATGTTTCTTCACATTTTTCGAGATCCTTTGCACCACACAAAATTTCAGGGCAAAAAAATTGCACGCATCAGAAATCAAATGGAAAAAATCGAAAACAACGGCGGTCACTAACTTTACACATGACGCCAGACTGAAAGATTGAAGGAAAATAAAGTAGTAAAGATGGATCATTCACCGGGATGGGAAGCATTTGTTGCTTAGGCGAAGAGAGGTGGTCGGTAGCAACAGCTGAGATGAGGTACATGGTATCTTCATCTTGAAAACATCTCCATGCGTCGTCATGGCCTGCGGCGAATCTGCCCGCTGCCGGGCGTGTTCGGCATGGATTCCGACCGAAACAAGCGAGGAACAACGCTTCCTCAATCTCATTGTTGACCTCGTGCGGTACTGATATGTCCACGAGCCACGCCCGAGTCGAGAACACGGAGTTCCTCGTTCAGCGGAAGTCTTCCACGTCCGGAATCACGAACTCCACAGGCGGGCTCGTAGATCTCGGCAAGCCCGATCGCATCACGGGGTTGACAAGGTTCGTGCCGGACAGCCATCATAGACTGCATACCCATCTCGTGACAGCCCCCGCCGATGCGTCGGTGAATTTGTCGATCAGCAGCGATCGAGGGCGTTCTTGGGAGGCTCTGTTGCGAATACGTTTCTTCTTCTGCAAAAACAGACAATAAGTGATCAGTTGTTGCCATGTTTTGCAATGGCATAAAATTTTAGTCCGTGTCAGACGACTGCAAGCTCGAGGTGTCAACCCGGTAACATAAAAGCGAGGATTGAGGGGGATGTGTGAACATTTACCTCATCACCCTCTTTTATCCGATCCGATTGCCCGAATACGCTATGGTGGATCCATGAAATCATCATCATCGTTTGATGATCGCATACGAGCCATTCTGCTGAGATAGGGACAGACCAAATTGTCATGGTGGAAATGTAAATGCAAGAGGTAAGCAGTTGCCACCTTACGAGAAAATGTCAACTAGTGAATGCAGAAAAAATAACATATGTATGACATCATGAAATTGATATGCAAATTTGGTTTGCCACATTATGCAGCCAATTTGCCACCTTTATCATGTCTGCGAGAATGGCAACAGACAGTGTGTTCACATTCTATTTGCCACATGAATATACTATCCAAGTGGCAACAGGCATACTTGAAGTGCACATTTGTTGTCGTCCAGTGCAGTTGGCTGCTGAAACTGCATTGACTACAGATTGTGGCGACTATCACAATGTGGTAACTACCACAAATCATTCAGAAAAATTTGATGCCACTATGAAAAAGCATGTTAGTGGCTACTATCACGATAATTCAGCAAATTGATTTGCCACATGGAAGGCGTGTGTGTGTCAACTATCACAATCATTCAATAAAAAAGGTTGCCCCATGCGAAAGCTTATATGTGGCAACTATCACACTCATTTCAGTTATATGTGGCAACTATCACAGTCATTCAATAAAAAAAAGTTGCCCCATGAGAAAGCTTATATGTGGCAACTATCACAGTCATTTCAGTAATTTGTTGCCGCAAAGGAAAACACGTTTGTGGCAACTATCACATTTGTTCAGGGAGTTAGTTGCCACACAATCATGATAGTTAATCAAAACTACCAAGTTTGCCTCATACTACAGTTTAAAACCCAACTAACTGGATCTAGGGTTCAATGGCAACTACGCGACCTCAAATTCACCCTCAAAGTTCACCCTTGAACTGACTGCAAACACAAATTGAACCAATGCGCATCAAACAACCGGGAGACACCTGCCCAAGCCAGAGGCAAGACTAGTGCGTGCCTCCCACCACGCATAACCACACCGGCGATGCGCCCGCCCGTGGCAGCAAGCTGCCCAGTGCCACCAAAAAGCGGCTAGCGAGCGACTTGGCGCCCAGCGGGAACGCCTTGACGCATCGCGAAATCGCACGAATCTCCACAAATCTCGATCGAGCAATCAAACAGGGAGGAAGGAAAATGCAGGAAGGGGTTGCGAGAGTTGTAGCGTGACATTACCTTCAACCCTTGAGCGCGCTCGCCCCGCCACCTCCGTTCAGCGAGCACCACCGTGACGCGAACATCGTCGATTCTTCCGCCTCCGTCGTCGCCCTCTCCCCTCGCCTTATCCTCCAGTGGTTTGAAATGCGAGTGGGTTGTGCCAGTAACTGCGGTGCGGCTAAGTAAATGGAACCATGATGGAAAGGGGGCAGAGGTGTGCGACATGTTTGGCGTCCACAGCGGTCGGGCGTGGCGATGCTTGAGCGCTTATAGCGGTTCCACGGCGCTGCGCCTCGGGTGGCAACCGCTGACCGGCGGGATGGCAACCAACGTGCGGGCGACCCGATTTCGCACACCGCGCAGCAACCGTCCCTCGTGGGCGCAGAAAACCGGCCTGTTTGTTCCAAGATTCGTGCACAAAGTTGCCAACGGAGATGCTTGCGTGTGGTCTGGATGGTGAACGCCCACACGTGTGGGCGTTAACATTTCCGTAAACATACTAGTACTCGGACTACTACTAGACATCCAGCACGTGTATTACTAGAGATTGTTTGGATTATCCAACAACCACGGCCTCAAAGCTACCGTCGAGCGACCCGTTTGACCGGCCCTAAGCTGCTCTACTACCCTCCGACGAGCCGCCCATTGCGCCAAAGTCACCTCCGCCGTGCCACCTTCTGTCAAACCGCCTGTGCCACCTTCTGCCAACCATGTTTCTGCCTTGAACCGCCGCAGCGACCCGTCAGTCTTGCGCCCTCTGCTCGCGATTCAGCGTTGGTTTGCCGCATTGATGCCGCTGTCCCTCACCCGTGAGATGCTCGCCACAAACCGCCGCTCTGCCATGCACTGCCTCCGGTTCAAGCATAGCTCCGAGTCACCCTCGTTGAGTCGTCGGCTGCCTCTGACCGGGCGTCATAGCAGCTTTGAGCTGACGCCTCCGTGGCCAGCCCTGCCTTCAGTCTCTGCAACAAGTCACTACAACCTCGAGCCCGGCCTTGTGTCGCCTCCGCCAGTGAGCCGGTTCTTCCGTCACAAGTCGCCACCACCAAGTGGCCTCGCCGGCGTGTCGAGCCGCCCAGCCACGCCGCCTCGCTTCATTTCCAAACCATCGGCGCTGTTGCCGCCCAGACCGAAGTCGACCCAGCGCTGACACGACCGTTGCCGGGCCAGAGGCTGCCCTCTGCAAAAAGTTGCCGTAGTCGTGGGCTGGCCGTGTTTCGCTGTCGCTCTGTGTTGGGGATATTACTACTGGGTGTAAACCGGTCAGGACAGGCGGGTTAACCGTTAGTAGTTGAGTATGTTAAAGCCCATGTAGGCAGATGAGGGCTCAAGGCCCATAGTCGGTTCAAGGCCTGTAGCCGTAAACCGGCGTCGGTATGTAACTTGTATTGTAAGTTAGGAATAGTGGAGACCGAGCCGGATACATCTATGAACCGGCGTCGGGACTCTGTAAACCGACGGGCGCCACCCATGTATATAAGGGGACGACCCGGCGGCGGTTCAGGGACAACAGACAACAACTCGAGACTTAGGCGAAGCTTGTTTGCTCCTAGTCATCAAAACCCCATCAATTCCATCACAACTAGGCGTGAGGCTTTTACCTTCACCGTGAAGGAAATATGCCCTAGAGGCAATAATAAAAGTTATTATTTATTTCCTCATATCATGATAAATGTTTATTATTCATGCTATAATTGTATTAACGGAAACATAATACATGTGTGAATACATAGACCAACATAACGTCACTAGTATGCCTCTACTTGACTAGCTCATTAATCAAAGATGGTTATGTTTCCTAACCATAGACATGTGTTGTCATTTGATTAACGGGATCACATCATTAGGAGAATGATGTGATTGACATGACCCATTCCGTTAGCCTAGCACTTGATCGTTTAGTATATTGCTATTGCTTTCTTCATGACTTATACATGTTCCTGTAACTATGAGATTATGCAACTCCGTTTACGGAGGAACACTTTGGAGTGCTACCAAGCGTCCTAGCGTAACTGGGTGATTATAAAGGAGTACTACAGGTGTCTCCAAAAGGTAGATGTTGGGTTGGCGTATTTGAGATTAGGTTTTGTCCTCCGATTGTGGGAGAGGTATCTCTGGGCCCTCTCGGTAATGCACATCACTATAAGCCTTGCAAGCAATGTAACTAATGAGTTAGTTACGGAATGATGCATTACGTAGCGAGTAAAGAGACTTCTTGATAGCTTGAAGATTGAACTAGGTATTAAGATACAAGCGATCGAATCTCGGACAAGTAACATACCGATGACAAAGGGAACAAGGTATGTTGTTATGCGGTTTGACCAATAAAGATCTTCGTAGAATATGTAGGAGCCAATATGAGCATCGAGGTTCGCTATTGGTTATTGACCGAGAATAGTTCTAGGTCATGTCTACATAGTTCTCGAACCCGTAGGGTCCTTGCAACAACGTTCACGATGACAGTTTTATTATGAGTTTATATATTTTGATGTGCGAAGGTTGTTGAGTCCGGATGTGATCCGAGGACATGGCGAGGAGTCTCGAAATGGTCGAGACATAAAGATGGATATATTGGAAGCCTATATTTGGATATCGGAATCGTTCCGGAGAAGCAGGATTTTTAGAATCTTAGGGGTTACGGAACCCCCCTCGAGGGGGTTATTGGGCCTACATGGGCCATGAGGGAGAAGAGGAGGGCGGCCAGGGGCAGGCAGCCCCCCTCCCCTAGTCGAATAGGACAAGAAAGGCGGCGCCCCCTTTCCTCTTTCCCCTTCCCCCTTTCCTTCTCCACCAAGGCAAGAGGGGGGAGTCCTACTCCCGGTGGGAGTAGGACTCCTCGGCCTTACCTGTGAGGGGCGGCTGCATCTCCCCTCCCTCCTTTATATCACGGGGCAGGGGGCACCCTAGAACACACAAGTTGATCTCGTGATCGTTCCTTAGCCGTGTCGCGGTGCCCCCTCCACCATATTCCACCTCGGTCATATCGTCGCGGAGTTTAGGCGAAGCCTGCCTTGGCCGATAGAACATCATCATCGTCACTGCGCCCGTCGTCTTGTGGAACTCATCCCGACACTTTGCTGGATCGAGTCGGGGATGCGTCATCGAGCTGAGCGTGTGCTGAACTTCCGGAGGTGCCGTGCGTTGATTACTTGGATCGATCGGATCGTGAAGGCGTCTGACTACATCAACCAGCGTTGTCATAGCGCTTCCGCTTCTACGGTCTCACAGTGCGTGGACATTACTCTCCCCTCTCGTTGCTATGCATCACCATGATCTTGCGTGTGTGTAGGAAATTTTTTGAAATTACTACGTTCCCCAGCAGTGGCATCCGAGCCTAGGTTTTATGCGTTGATGTTATATGCGAGTAGAACACAAGTGAGTTGTGGGCGATACAAGTCATCTTGCTTACCAGCATGTCATACTTTGGTTCGGCGGTAATGTTGGATGAAGCGGCCGGACCGACATTACTGTGCGTGCGCTTACAGCGAGACTGGTTCTACCGGCGTGCTTTGCACCGCAATTGGCTGGCGGTGTCGGTTTCTCCAACTTTAGTTGAACCGGTATGGCTACGCTTGGTCCTTGCGAAGGTTAAAACAACACCAACTTGACAAACTATCGTTGTGGTTTTGATGCGTGGTAAAACGGTTCTTGCTAAGCCCGTAGCAGCCACGTAAAACTTGCAACAACAAAGTAGAGGGCGTCTAACTTGTTTTTGCAGGGCATGTTGTGATGTGATATGGTCAAGCGTGATGCTATATTTTTGTATGAGATGATCATGTTTTATGGCGAAGTTATCGGCAACTGGCTGGAGCCTTATGGTTGTCGCTTTATTGTATGAAATGCAAGCATACTGTAATTGCTTTACTTTATCACTAAGCGGTAGCGATAGTCGTAGAAAGCAATAGATGGCGTAACGACAACGATGCTACGATGGAGATCAAGGTGTCGGCGCCCGGTGGCGATGGTGATCACAATGGTGCTTGAAGATGGAGATCACAAGCACAAGATGATGATGGCCATATCATATCACTTATATTGATTGCATGTGATGTTTATCCTTTATGCATCTTATCTTGCTTTGATTGGCGGTAGCATTTTAAGATGATCTCTCACTAAATTATCAAGAAGTGTTCTCCACGAGTATGCACCGTTCTTGAAAGTTCTTCATCTTTGAGACACCACGTGATGATCGGGTGTGATAGGCTCTACAGCTCAAATACAGCGGGTGCAAAACAGTTGCACCGCAGCGGAATACTCAGGTTAAACTTGGCGAGCCTAGCATATACTTGAGATATGGCCTCGGAACACCGAGAGACCCGAAAGGTCGGCGTGAATCATATAGTAGATATGATCAACATATTGATGTTCGCCGTTGAAACTACTCCATCTCACGTGGCGATCGGACATGGTGTAGTTGATATGGATCACGTAATCACTTAGAAGATTAGAGGATGTCTATCTAAGTGGGAGTTCTTAAGTAATATGATTAATTGAACTTAAATTTATCATGAACTTAGTACACGATAGTATATTGCTTGTCTATGTTTGTTGTAGATAGATGGCTCGTCTTTGTTGTTCCCTTGAATTTTAATGCGTTCCTTGAGAAAGCAAAGTTGAAAGATGATGGTAGCAATTACACGAATTTGGAATCCGTAACTTTGAGATTATCCTCATTCTTTGCATAGAAGAATTAAATCTGGAAGCACCCTTTGGGTGCTAGGCCTGCTAGCGATCTGGCCCGATGGCGTTAAGAGCGATCTGGCGAACAAAGGCGATGACTACTCGATAGTTTAGTGTGCCATGCTACGGCTTAGAACCGGGTCTTGACGGCGTTTTGAACATCATGGAGCATATGAGATGTTCCAGGAGTTGAAGTTAATATTTCAAGCAAATGCGGATTGAGAGATATGAAGTCTCAATAAATTCTATAGCTGCAAGATGGAGGAGAATAGTTACATCGGTGAACACATACTCAAAATGTGGGTATAATAATCACTTGATTCAAGCTGGGAGTTAATCTTCACGATGATAGTGTCATTGACGAAATTCTTCAATCAACGCCACCAAGCTACAAGAGCTTCGTGATGAACTATAATATGCAAGGGATGGACAAGACTATTCGAGCTCTTACGCAATGCTAAAAGTCGTGAGGTAGAAATCAAGAAGGAGCATCAAGTGTTGATGGTTAACAAGACCACCAGTTTCAAGAAAAAGGGCAAAGGGAAGAAGAAGGGGAACTTCAAGAAAAACAGCAAACAAGTTGCTTTGCTCAAGAGAAGAAACCCAAGTCTGGACCTAAGCACGAGGCTGAGTGCTTCTCTGCAAGCGGTATTTGGACCTTTGGAAGCGGAACTGCCCCAAGTATTTGGCGGATAAGAAGGATAGCAAAGTGAACAAAGGTATATGTGATATACATGTTATTGATGTGTACCTTACTAATGCTCATGATAGTACACAGGGTATTTGATATTGGTTACATTGCTAATATTTGCAACTCGAAAGCAGAGGTCTCGGATTAGCGAAGATTGGCTAAGGACTAGGTGACGATGCGGCGTGGGAAATGGTTCCAAAGTCGATGTGATGGTGGTGCGACGCTACCTCTACATCTACCATCGGGATTAGTTTTAGACCTAAATAATTGTTATTTGGTGCGGCGTTGAGCATGAACATTATATCTGGATCTTGTTTGATGCGAGACGGTTATTCATTAAGTCGAGAGAATAATGGTTGTTCTATTTATATGAGTAATATCTTTTATGGTCATTCACCCTTGAAGAGTGGTCTATTTTTATTGAATCTCGATAGTAGTGATACACATATTCATAGTGTTGAAACCAAAAGATACTGAGTTGATAATGATAGTGAAACTTATTTGTGGCACTACCGTTTAGGTCATATCGATTGTAAAAGCGCATGAAGAAACTCCATCTTGATGGGCTTTTGGAATCACTTGATTATGAATCACTTGGTACTTGCGAACCGTGCCTCATGGGCAAGATGACTAAAACGCCGTTCTCCGGAACTATGGGCGAGCAACTGATTTGTTGGAAATCATACATCTTGATGTTTGTGGTCCAATGAATATTGAGGCTTTCGTGGCGGGTATCGTTATTTTCTCACATTCACAGAGATGATTTGAGCGAGATATGGGTATATCTACTTAATGAAACACAAGTCTGAAACATTTGAAAAGTTCAAAGAATTTGAGTGAAGTGGAAAATCATCGTAACAAGAAAATAAAATTTCTACGATCTGATCGTGGAGGAGAATATTTGAGTTCTGAGTTTGGTTTACATTTGAAACAATGCGGAATAGTTTAGCAACTCCGCCACCAGAACACCACAGCGAAATGGTGTGTATGCGAGCGTCGTGTCGTACTTTACTAGATATGGTGCGATCTATGATGTCTCTTCTTGATTTACCGCTATCGTTTTGGGGTTATGCTTTAGAGGCGGCCGCATTCACGTTAAATAGGGCACCATCAAAATCCGTTGAGGCGACACCTCATGAACTATGGTTTGGCAAGAAACCAAAGTTGTCGTTTCTTAAAGTTTGGGGCTGCGATGCTTATGTGAAGAAACTTCAACGGATAAGCTCGAACCCAAATCGGAAAAATGTGTCTTCATAGGATACCCAAAAGAGGCTGTTGGGTACACCTTCTATCACAGAATCTGAAGGCAAGATTTTAGTTACAAAATTCGGATCCTTTCTAGAAGGAGTTTCTCTCAAAAGAAGTGAGTGGGAGGAAAGTAGAACTTGATGAGAATGCTTGTACCTGCTCCCTTATTGGAAAGTAGTTCATCACAAGAACCGGTTCTGTGACAACTACACCAATCGGTGAGGAAGCTAATGATATTGATCATGAAACTTGAGATCAAGTTTCTCTTGAACCTCGTAGGTCTGAGTAAGATCCGCTTTAGGTGATGCAGTAATCCTATTACGGAAGTCATGTTACTTGACCATGATGAACCTATGAACTATGAGGAAGCGATGATGAGCCCAGATTCCACAAAATGGCGAGAGGCCATGAAATCTGAGATGGGATCCATGTATGAGAACAAAGTATGGACTTTGGTTGACTTGCCCGATGATCGGCAAGCCATTGAGAATAAATGGATTTTTAAGAAGAAGAAGGACGCTGATGGTAATGTAACTATCTATAAAGCTCGACTTGTTGCAAAAGGTTTTGACAAGTTCAAGGGGTTGACTATGATGAGACTTTCTCACCGTGGCGATGCTTAAGTCTGTCACGAATCATGTTAGCAATTGCTGCATTTTATGATTATGAAATTTGGCAAATGGATGTCAAAACTGCATTCTTGAATGGATTTGGAAGAAGAGTTGTATATGATGCAGCGGAAGGTTTTGTTGATCCAAAAGGTGCTAACAAAGTGTGCAAGCTCCAGCGATCCATTTATGGACTTGGTGCAAGCATCTCGGAGTTGGAATAAGCGCTTTGATAGTGTGATCAAAGCATATGGTTTTATACTGAGACTTTTGGAGAAGCTTTGTATTTACAAGAAAGTGAGTGGGAGCTCTGTAGCATTTACGATATTATATGTAGATGACATATTATTAATTGGAAATGATATAGAATTTCTGGATAGCATAAAGGGATACTTGAATAAAGTTTTTCTATGAAAGACCTCGGTGAAGCTGCTTATATATTGGGCATCAAGATTTATAGAGATAGATCAAGGCGCTTAATTGGACTTTCACAAAGCACATACCTTGATAAAGTTTTGAAAAAGTTCAAAATGGATCGAGCAAAGAAAGGGTTCTTGCCCGTACTACAAGGTGTGAAGTTGAGTCAAACTCAATGCCCGACCACAATGAAGATAGAGAGAAAATGAAAGATGTTCCCTATGCTTCAGCCATAGGCTCTATCATGTATGCAATCTGTGTACCAGACGGCGTGTGCTTAGCAATAAGCTTGGCAGGAAGGTACCAAAGTAATCGAGGTGGATCAGCTGGACAGCGGTCAAGAACATCTGAAATACGAAAGGACTAAGGATATGTTTCTCGTATATGGAGGTGACAAAGAGCTGAGTCGTAAATGGTTACGTCGATGCAAGCTTTGACCGATCCGGACGATTCTAAATCGCAAATCGGATACGTGTTTTTATTAAACGGTGGAGCTGTAAGTTGGTGCAGTTCCAAACAAAGCGTCGTGGCGGGATCTACATGTGAAGCGGAATACGTAGCTGCTTCAGAAGCAGCAAATGAAGGAGTCTGGATGAAGGAGTTCATTTTCGATCTAGGTGTCATACCTAGTGCATCGGGACCAATGAAGATCTTCTGTGACAATACTGGTGCAATTGCCTTGTCAAAGGAATCCAAATTTCACAAGAGGACCAAGCACATCAAGAGACGCTTCAATTCCATCCGGGATCAAGTCCAGGTGGGAGACATAGAGATTTGCAAGATACATACGGATCTGAATGTTGCAGAGCCATTGACTAAGCCTCTTCCACGAGCAACACATGATCAGCACCAAGACTCCATGGGTGTTAGAATCATTACTGTATAATCTAGATTATTGACTCTAGTGCAAGTGGGAGACTGAAGGAAATATGCCCTAGAGGCAATAATAAAAGTTATTATTTATTTCCTCATATCATGATAAATGTTTATTATTCATGATATAATTTTATTATTTTGAAACATAATACATGTGTGAATACATAGACCAACATAACGTCACTAGTATGCCTCTACTTGACTAGCTCATTAATCAAAGATGGTTATGTTTCCTAACCATAGACATGTGTTGTCGTTTGATTAACGGGATCACATCATTAGGAGAATGATGTGATTGACATAAACCCATTCCGTTAGCCTAGCACTTGATGCGTTTAGTATATTGCTATTGCTTTCTTCATGACTTATACATGTTCACCTGTAACTATGAGATTATGCAACTCCGTTTACCGGAGGAACACTTTAGGTGCTACCAAGCGTCTAGCGTAACTGGGTGATTATAAAGGAGTACTACAGGTGTCTCCAAAGGTAGATGTTGGGTTGGCGTATTTGAGATTAGGTTTTGTCACTCCGATTGTCGGAGAGGTATCTCTGGGCCCTCTCGGTAATGCACATCACTATAAGCCTTGCAAGCAATGTAACTAATGAGTTAGTTACGGAATGATGCATTACGTGTGAGTAAAGAGACTTGCAACGAGATTGAACTAGGTATTAAGATACCGGCGATCGAATCTCGGACAAGTAACATACCGATGACAAAGGGAACAGCGTATGTTGTTATGCGGTTTGACGATAAAGATCTTCGTAGAATATGTAAAGACCAATATGAGCATCCGAGGTTCCGCTATTGGTTATTGACCGAGAATAGTTCTAGGTCATGTCTACATAGTTCTCGAACCGTAGGGTCCGCACGCTTAACGTTACGATGGCGGTTTTATTATGAGTTTATATATTTTGATGTGCGAAGGTTGTTGAGTCCGGATGTGATCCGGGACATGTGAGGAGTCTCGAAATGGTCGAGACATAAAGATGGATATATTGGAAGCCTATATTTGGATATCGAATCGTTCATGAGAAACCGGGATTTTTAGAGATGCAGGGGTTACGGAACCCGCTTTGGGGTTATTGGGCCTACATGGGCCATGAGGGAGAAGAGGAGGGCCGGCCAGGGCAGGCCGCGTGCCCCCTCCCCCCCTAGTCCGAATAGGACAAGGAAGGGGGGGCGGCGCCCCCCTTTCCTCTTTCCCCTTCCCCCTTTCCTTCTCCACCAAGGCAAGAGGGGGGAGTCCTACTCCCGGTGGGAGTAGGACTCCTCCAGCGCACCTTGGGGGCCGGCCGCTTCTCCCCTCCCTCCTTTATATCACGAGGCGGGGGCACCCTAGAACACACAAGTTGATCTACGTGATCGTTCCTTAGCCGTGTCGGTGCCCCCCTCCACCATATTCCACCTCGGTCATATCGTCGCGGAGTTTAAGCGAAGCCTGCGCGATAGAACATCATCATCGTCGTCCTGCCCGTCGTCTTGTGGAACTCATCCCGACACTTTGCTTTGGATCGAGTCAGGGATCGTCATCGAGCTGAGCGATGTGCTGAACTCGGAGGTGCCGTGCGTTCGGTACTTGGATCGGTCGGATCGTGAAGGCGTACGACTACATCAACAGCGTTGTCATAGCGCTTCCGCTCCTGACCTCACGAGTGCGTGGACATTACTCTCCCCTCTCGTTGCTATGCATCACCATGATCTTGCGTGTGCGTAGGAAATTTTTTGAAATTACTACGTTCCCCAACACACCGAAGAGGCCGAACTAGTATAAACTCTCTTGCGTCCATGTGTCCGCTTTAACCTCTTCAAGCTAACCCGTAGCGATGGCTCCACGACTAAGTCCTTTCATGAGGCATCTGTCGTGACAAAACCACGACAGTTGGCGCCCACCATGGGGCAATAAATGCGATGGTTTCAAGTTCTTGGAGGGCAACTTGAAGGACTCAAGGGCTCTGTTGTGGGCGGATGACCAAGAGTCGTCAGCGGCAAGCTCTACATCGGCGATGCAGGGTGGGGCCCGAGGCCGGCTCGATTGAGTCTGGTGCGGGTCCCCTTTGGTGGCATACCGTCTTCATTGGCAAGATCGGTGAACCGGGCCCTGAGCCGGACATCTGCACCGACCACGTCGGACCGGCTCAGCGTGCGCGATCTGCCCAGGTTAAACCGGCCGTGAAGCTTGCCTTCGTGGGAGTCATCCACGGACGAGACTATGAGGATGGATCGGAATCTGGTAGCGAGACCGTCGTTTATTCGGCGACAAGTCCTCAACCGGAGAAACCGAATCGTTATATCGATTACAAGACAGCGGATTGGGGCTGTTCGGTAATGACGATATTCGGACCCCTACGATCTGCCCAGCGGGTTGGAATATTCATGGCGGTACACGTGGCGATCCACTCTTCATTGCGCAACAGCAATGATCTCGGGTCAAGAGCGGCGGCTGCCGGGCGGGAGGCCTGTGCACCGCCCGGCTCAAGTTTTATCTGAAGCTGTTTGATCGTTGGCTGCGCTTATGGCGAGGCTAACTTTGGCGGATCAGGGCGCCCACAACGCAGAAGTTGCAAAGGTGAGAGCAGATCACTCGGGCCAAGTCCGACCTAGCGGTAGAGAATGCAGGGATGGTGTGAGCGGGCCACTTTGGATCTGTGAGCTTATAGGCTTATCTTTGGATCGAGACCCGCGTTGCATGAAGTCTTGAAGAGGAAGCACCGATCTCGCTTGCCTCTGGTTTTCGAAGCCAGAAATCTCTTTAACACCCCAGGAGCAGGAACTAGTAACCCGTCGGTGATAAACCGGGCGGAAGCACCTAGGGCAGGTGCGCGGTTCAACCTCGCTGATGGATCCGCGTCGGCCGAGAACAATGTCGTGCCTCGACTGTCCCGACACCTCCGAGTCATTATTCCAATCAATGGACAATCTTGTCGCCGCCGCTTCACGGTGGAGGCCATCCCGATTGAAGGTGATTCTTGGCGGCGGTGGAGGCAGCGCCCGGGTTAAGGAGCTTCTTCGGACAGCCTTGATTCAACGAAGCATATTCATACAGCCGTGACCGAATTCACTCCACCCCGTCCAAGCGAACTCTGACAGGCGTATGGATGAACCGGCCGTATCAAGTAATGCATGGAACCGTGAAGCGCCCGTGGCAATAACCCAGCAGGTGGTATTGGTGATGCTTTCGGAAGTGGTGGACCGGGCCGAGGCGCGAGGAGGCGAGTTAAGCGGCGCGATATGAGGCTCGTCGACAGGCGGTTCATCCAACCACCTCGGTCGAACCGGGGTTACTTCTAGTTCTTTGGGGTGCCTGTCTTGTCCCCGCTTTCACGCAATGTCGCCTGCCCAAGGATTTCAAGGACGCGTGCAAGGTGCCAAATTACACTGCCGATTTATCTCCAGAAACATGGGTGGAGAGCTATGAGATGGCCATGGAGATGCTTGATGTGGATGATGCGGTGTGTGCGAAGTATTTCACCATGATGCTTGATGGGACGGCCCGTACTTGGTTAAAAAGTTTACCGGCCAACTCTATCAGTTCATGGGCCCAGTTGCGAGCCCGGTTTATCAAGAATTTCAAGGATACATGTAAGAAGCCCTTGTCGATAGTGGACTTAGCGGCTGTGTCCGGAGGAAGGAGAGTCAACAGCCCGTTGGGTGCGCCGAGTCTCGGAAATTTTGCATTCATCGAGACCGTATCAACGCCGATACCGCGATTATAACTTTGGAAGGCAACTGCGGTTTAAGCCTCTGAAGTTGAAATTGGGGCGGATGAGCGCCATTACAGCGATATGGGGACCCTCATGGCTGCGTTAGTGAAGTATGCTGATTACGATAGTACCAAGGATCACGAGTGCGATGATGACAAGACAGGGAAGGGAAAGAAGAACAGCAACTCCAAAGGGCAGCACCAGAACACGGCAGGTCATGGAAACGGAGGCAAGCGTAAAGAGGATAGCGGCATGGACTTTGTGGCTAATACCAGTGCATAGGACAGGGGCCAGCGACGAAAGGGTAAACCGCCGAATCATAGCAGAGCGCCAAATCCTAACCCGGACCGCTGACCTGTCTGTTAAACCAGCCTGTCCAAAGCACGGGGCGAAGGAGATGCTGACCAACCACCTTTGGAAGGATTGCTACATTATCACGGGAGTTCAAGAATTCTAATGCTTTCCGATATGATCCGCGGATCGGTGGTGGCTCAGGATCGGGATCCCATGGGCGGAGTTACGGTGGAGGAAATTCGGTTCGAGCTTCAATAATAATCAGGGCGGACATAACAATCAAAGTAATCAGAGTAGCCAGGGTGGTTACAACCAGCAGCAGCAGCAGTCGGGTTATCAGAGCAATCCGAAGCAGTTGAATAGCGGGCAATATCATGTCTTCACCACTAGCTTGGACAAGCGAGACCGGAAGCTTCACAAGCGAGCGGTGAATTCTGTTGAACCAGCTATACCTTGTTATTTATGCTGGTCTGAAAAGCCAATCGTATGGAGCAAGAGGATCACCCTCCCGGGTTGACAATCCGGGTCAGCTAAGCGTTAGTTGGTGGCACCTCGGGTGGGAGGTTATAAATTCACCAAGGTGCTCATGGATGGAGGGAGCAGCATTAATATCCTATACTATGAGACCTTCCGCCGTATGGGGCTATGAGACAAAAATCTTAAACCGTCGATGCGGTATTCCATGGTGTGGTACACAGTAAGTCGGCATATCCTGTTGGCAAGATAGCTCACGGAAGTGGCCTTTGGAGGCGATCATGATTCCGGTCGAGACATTGACTTTTGAGGTGGTGAAGATCGGAGCCCATATCACGCCCTATTTGGGCGACAAACTTATGCCAAAATTATGGCATGGCCTTGTTATGTTTATTTGCAGCTCAAGATGCTTTGGGTCACAAAGGAACAATAACTGTTCATGGAAGTGCATAAGCTTGCTTTGGAGTGTGAAGAAGGTGATCACGGCCTATGCGAGTCGGTTTGTGCCACGGAGGAGTTGAAATACTACAAGGATAATGTTGATCCGGTGGACATGACTCTATTGAAGAAGCCAACTATAGAGCATGACCCGGCCCTAAAGTTCAAATCGGCAGCTGAGACTAAGCTTGTTGACTTCGTACCCGGCGATTCTTCCAAGCAGTTCAGTATCAGTACCAATTTGGATCCGAAATAGGAAAGCGCGCTCATCGAGTTCATCTGTGAGAATCGGGACATTTTTGCATGGAAGCCTTGACATGCGGGTGTCTAGGGAACTCGTGAGCACACTCTTAATGTTGATCCTAAGTACAAACCCGGTGAAACAGTTTCTCCGCCCGGTTTAACGAAGAAAGCGCATAAAGCTATTGGAGAGGAGGTGGCGGGCTCTTAAGCGGCTGGCTTTATTGTTGAAGTTTTCCATCACGAATGGCTGGCTAATCGGTGCTTTGGTCCTTAAGAAAAAGCGGCACAGGCGCATGTGTGTGGATTACCACAGACCTTAACAAGGCTTGTCGGCAGATCCTTTTGCCCTCCCGCATCGATCAGATTATTGATGCTCTGCGGGTTGTGGCGTTTGAGTTTTACGGATGCATATTACGGTTATCATCAGATCAAGATGGCGATTAAGGACGAGGAGAAGACAGCGTTCATAACTCCCTTTGGAGCCTTCTGCTATGTATCTATGCCCTTTGGGCTCAAGAGTTCCCAGGCAACTTATCAACGGTGTGTACAAAATTGCCTTCATAAGCAAATCGGCCGTAATGTACATGCCTATGTGGATGATATTGTGGTTAAGTCAAGGAGAAGGAGACTACGGTTGGCGATTTGAAGGAAACCTTTGATAACCTGCGAACATACAAGATGATGCTCAACTTGCGGCCAAGTGTGTTTTTTGGTGTGCCGTGAGGCAAGTTATTGGGTTTTCTGGTGTCCAACAGGGGAATTGAGGCTAATCCGGAGAAGATCACAGCTATCACCTCCCTGGCTAAACCGAAGTGTATCAATGACGTTCAACGCTTGGCAAGCGGATTGCCGCATTGAGCCGGTTTATCAGCCGCCTTGGTGAGAAGGCGATCCCTTTGTATCAGATGCTGAAGAAAACGGATCAATTCGTCTGGAGTTCAGCTGCTGATAAAGCGTTTGAGGATTTAAAGCGGCAGCTAGCCAATCCGCCTGTTCTTGCTGCTCCGATTGACAAGGAACCATTGCTACTGTATGTGGCAGCTAATGCTCGTGCAGTCAGCGTAGCTATTGTGGTGGAGTGCAAAGAGGCGAGCAAGGAATATCCGGTTCAGCGTCCGGTTTACTATATCGATGAGGTGCTTATTGAGTCCAAGCAAAGTACCCGCATTAGCAGAAGCTGGTGTATGGAGTTTTCATGGCAAGCCGGAAGCTTAAGCAATACTTCCAGGGACATCACATCACAATGGTCAGCTCTGCTCCTTTGGGAGATATAATTCAAAACAGGGAGGCAACTGGCCGGATTGCCAAGTGGGCCATAGAGCTTGGGCCGCACGGACTGAAATATGTGCCTCGAACGGCGGTCAAATCTCAAGCACTTGTAGATTTCATCAATGATTGGACGGAACTACAAGCACTGAAGAAAAGCGGATCACACTTATTGGACTATTCATTTTGATGGGTCCGGGCAATTGGAGGCTCGAAATTTGGAGTCGTGTTAACTTCCCCACGAGGTGATAAGTTTTGTTACGTTCTCCGCTTAATGTTCCCTTGTACTAACAATGCAGCTGAGTACGAAGCTGAAAGTGCAACTATCCCTAGGTGGTTTTGGTAATTCATAACAACATATAGCTCATTGAGCTAATGCTATTCCAAGACAAATATTTCAGGAAAGCTCAATGAATGGCATGGCATGGATGATAAAAGTGGACCCCTCAAAATATCAAAGACAAAGGATTGGCTCAAGCTCAAAAGCTCAAGACTCTACATTTTACATTTTAGTGATCCAAGATCACATTGAGTCTATAGGAAAAGCCAATACTATCAAGGAGGGATGAGGTGTTGCTTAATGAGCCTCTTGCTTCATGTGCTTAGTGATATGCTCCAAAACCCTCCACTACTTTCTCACATCCACATATGACCTAAACCTAAAGTCAAACTCGGCCCTACCGATTCTTTCTATCCGGCGCCACGAGTTCAATTTGTCATAGCCACCGCCACAAACCCTAGGCAAATCGGTCTCACCGATAGGGATCTCGGTCTCACCGAGATGGGATTATAATCTCCTATTTCCCTTCGTAGCGTTTCGGTCTAACCGAAGTGGCGTTCGATCCCACCGAGATTGCAATGTAAACTCTCTGTTTCCCTTTCGTAACTTTTCGGTCTCACCGAAGAAGCGAATCGGTCCCACCGAGTTTACGACCAACTCTGGTTAGCTAATTACCAAATTCGGTCTCACCGATTTGTGTGTCGGTCTCACCGAGATTACGTTATGCCCTAACCCTAACCATATCGGTCCTACCGAGTTGCAAGTCAGTCCACGAAAACCCTACCGGTCACGAGGTTTACTAAATCGGTCAGACTGAGTTTGTTGATTCGGTCCCACCGAGTTTGGTAAATTGTGTGTAACGCTTAGATTTTGTGTGGAGGCTATATATACCCCTCTACCTCCTCTTCATTCGTGGAGAGAGCCATCAGAACAAAACTACACTTCCAACTTACCAGTTCTGAGTGAGAACCACCTACTCATGTGTTGAGGCCAAGATATTCCATTCCTACCATATGAATCTTGATCTCTAGCCTTCCCCAAGTTGCTTTCCACTCAAATCTTCTTTCCACCAAATCGAAATCCTATGAGAGAGAGTTGAGTGTTGGGGAGACTATCATTTATTGAGTATGATCAAGTCCTTTGCTTGGGTAGCCCGTTTTCTTCCAACAAATTGAGGCAAATTATCATTCAGCCGCCGTCTGCGTTGGATGGCTCGATGGACATGCGCACAAGTCGCCACCACTACAGTTTGGTCAACTTCAAACAGCCAGTTGGAAGGAACCATTGGCGAGTTCTGACACGGCTCATACGGGATCATTTATAACCCGCCACGATCCACCTCAACCTTACGTGGATTTACATCACGTTATCAACACCAATGATATATACCTTCTGCTATGGTCAAGTACGGAGAATCTCAAGACAACTCCTTGAGTCATCTTAAGACTCAAGGACTACGATGATATGACTCAGCAAGTCTTGCCAGTTTCAGCAAATTCAAGTGCCCCGGGATGTTGAAGGGAAAGATAACCCGGTCTCGGAGGCTACTGTTATATTGATGAAAATTTAAAGGCCGTCAGAAATATTCCGGTTCACAATGATGCTTCCGGTTTCCAATCCGGTTTAAGAGGAAACTATCTCTTGCAAAGCTCTGACGCTCTCAATATCCGGTTCAAAATCCCGGTTCAAGCAGAATTTATCTCTTGCAAAAAGTTAAAGGTTGCCAAAGAGGATCTGCTGCTCTGACGCGCGGTTCAAACATGGGTATCCTTCCTTATGGGCTCATCTTCATATGATCACTTGGGGGCTCCCTGTTCAAACATAGGTGTGTTCACCAAAGAGAACATAGCGTTACTACCCTCTTGATGCAGCTATCAAGCCAATGCTATCATAAGGGGCCAAAGAGAGTTTGTTGCACAGCACAACTCGAACATAGGCACCAGCGAGCACAGCTAGAAATATATCACATGGGGCTTACGCTTGCAAGCGAGTCCTGTTCATTAATCCGGCTATCATGCCACAACAAAGCTTGGGAGCTTCACACCCAAGGGGCCAAAGAGAGTCTTGTTGCTATGCACAGCTCAAACATAGGCACCCATAGAGCACGATTCACAAAAGTTACTTGGGGGCTCTTTGCGTAAAGTAACAAAGAGTTTGAAAAGGACCCTTGTAATTGGGTATCGACCCATGGCTTGGAAGCCTGGTGTATTCACCTAAAACCCTGGGTTAACCTGCCTTCATCAAGTAAGCCACTCCTATCAAGGTAATCCAAGGAGCCATCTCGCCACTTCATCAAGTAAGTCTTAGTCAAGGAGCCATCTCTACGCCACCAGCCAGAAGACCAAGCACGAGAGGCGATATAGTCCTATGCATTTTCTAGGAACTTTTTGGTAACTTGTTGCCAAAGGGGAGAAAAAATGTATAGATCATAGGCTTCGAGAGAGAGTTTGCTTTGTTCTCTCTTGTCTTCTTGGTTGAACTTTGTTTGCTTTTGATTGCTTGAGATACTATGCTATTACACGTGAGACATTGATGATCATGTGTTTGATCATAAGCTACACTTATGCTTGTTATATGCTATTATCTTACTTATCCTCATATGATCATTCAACGTGCTTGGTGATGAGTGCATGTATTCAATCTTTATTATTTTGAGCGCTCCACCAAGATGTATGTGACATGGAAGAGTAACCCATGAGCCTAATTCCTTGTGCATTTGCAGTCCAAAGCAAATTTTAAAACATGCACAAATTTGGGGGGAGCTCTTGCTTATCACATACTTCTCAAAGCGACAATGTTTTTCAATCTTATTATCATTTGTCGAAGCTTTGATCTATATGTTGTCATCAATTACCAAAAGGGGAGATTGAAAGTGCAACTATCCTAGGTGGTTTTGGTAATTCATAACAACATATAGCTCATTGAGCTAATGCTATTCCAAGACAAATATTTCAGGAAAGCTTAATGAATGGCATGGCATGGATGATGAAAGTGGATCCCTCAAAATATCAAAGACAAAGGATTGGCTCAAGCTCAAAAGCTCAAGACTCTACATTTTACATTTTAGTGATCCAAGATCACATTGAGTCTATAGGAAAAGCCAATACTATCAAGGAGGGATGAGGTGTTGCTTAATGAGCCTCTTGCTTCATGTGCTTAGTGATATGCTCCAAAACCCTCCACTACTTTCTCACATCCACATATGACCTAAACCTAAAAGTCAAACTCGCCCTACCGATTCTTTCTATCCGGCGCCACAGGTTCAATTGTCATATGCTTTGCCACAAACCCTAGGCAAATCGGTCTCACCGATAGGGATCTCGGTCTCACCGAGATAGGATTATAATCTCTCTGTTTCCCTTCGTAACGTTTGGTCTAACGAAGTGAGCGATCGGTCCCACCGAGATTGCAATGTAAACTCTCTGTTTCCCTTCGTAACTTTTAGGTCTCACCGAAAAAGCGAATCGGTCCCACCGAGAGTTTACTCCGACCAACTCTCTGGTTAGCTAATTACCAAATTTGGTCTCACCGAGTTTGTGTAATGTCGGTCTCACCGAGATTACGTTATGCCCTAACCGTAACCATATCGGTCCTACCGAGTTGCATGTCGGTCCCAAAAAACCCTAATGGTCACTAGGTTTACTAAATCGGTCGGACCGAGTTTGTTGATTCGGTCCCATCGAGTTTGGTAAATTGTGTGTATAGCAGTTAGATTTTGTGTGGAGGCTATATACCCTCCACCTCCTCTTCATTCGTGGAGAGAGCCATCAGAACAAACCTACACTTCCAACTTACCAGTTAGAGAGAGAACCAACTACTCATGTGTTGAGGCCAAGATATTCCATTCCTACCATATGAATCTTGATCTCTAGCCTTCCCCAAGTTGCTTTCCACTCAAATCTTCTTTCCACCAAATCCAAATCCTGTGAGAGAGAGAGTTGAGTGTTTGGGAGACTATCATTTGAAGCACAAGAGCAAGGAGTTCATCATCAAGACACCATTTGTTTACTTCTTGGAGAGTGGTGTCTCCTAGATTGGCTAGGTGTCACTTGGGAGCCTCCGACAAGATTGTGGAGTTGAACCAAGGAGTTTGTAAGGGCAAGGAGATCGCCTACTTCGTGAAGATCTACTGCTAGTGAGGCAAGTCCTTAGTGGGCGAAGGCCATGGTGGGATAGACAAGGTTGCTTCTTCGTGGACCCTTCGTGGGTGGAGCCCTCCGTGGACTTCGGCAGCAACCGTTACCCTTCGTGGATTGAAGTCTCCATCAACGTGGATGTACGATAGCACCACCTATCGGAACCACGACAAAAACATCCGTGTCTCCAATTGCGTTTGGATCCTCCAAACCCTTCCCTTTACATTCTTGCAAGTTGCATGCTTTAATTTCCGCTGCCTATATACTCATCACATGCTTGCTTGAATTGTGTGAAGATTGCTTGACTTGTTCAAATATAGCTAAAATCTGCCAAAATCTAAAATTGGGAAAAGGTTAGGTTTTTAATTGGTCAAGTAGTCTAATCACCCCCCTCTAGACATACTTCAAGGTCCGACAGAAGCTTGGATTCCAAGGATCCGCTCATGGCAGCATATCGTCGTGAGGTGCATACTGTTGCAGGTCACTTTAAAGGATATCAGGTGGATCACGTGGACAGACGGAAGAGCGAAGCGGCCGGGACGCTTTAAGGCGGTTGGGCTCTCAACGTAAACCGGTCCGCCTAATGTCTTCTTGGATGTTACGCATAACCCGTCATCAAGCTCCACGGTGAAGAGGATTTGGCTATTCTGATCCGGAGGCTCAATTGGTGGCGGCTCTTCATGTCATTCCGGATTGGGCGGTTCCTTATCTTGCGTACATGAACGGGGCGAGTTACGAGAGGATGAGACTACGGCGAGGCGGATAATCCGGCGATCCAAGTCCATGACTATTGTCAATGGCGAGTTGCATCATTGCGCGGTGTGTAGGCGTTTCAACGTTGTGTGTCTCTGAGGAAGGCTGTGAAATCTTGTGTGAAAATCCACGAAGGGGATTGTGGTCCTACCTTGGTTCAAAGTCTTTGGTGGCTAAAGCGTTTAAATCACGGCTTCTATTGGTTGACTGCTCATCTTGATCACGGAGGACCTGGTTAGGCGATGTGATGGCTGCCGAAGTTCTCAAGGCGCGCTCATGTACCGGCTCAAGAATTGAGGATGATTCCAATTACTTGGCCGTTTGCGACTTGGGGCCTGGATATGGTTGGGCCTTTCAAAAGGTCCAAGGACAAGAAGACCCACCTTTTGGAGGCGGTTGACAAGTGTACAAAGTGGGTGGAGGCGGAGCCTGTTAGTAAGTGTGATGCAGCCACGGCGGTTCAATTCATCAAAAAGGTGATTTTCGGTTTGGCTTTCCACGGCATCATTGCGATAATGGTACCAACCTGTCCAAGGGTGCTATGAAAGAGTTACGTGAGCGTGAGCACATCCGGCAGACGTTTCATCGATGGCCCACCAGCGATCCAATGGCCAGCGAGAGGGCTAACCAAGAGACCTTACGAGGCATCAAACCCGGCTTGTGGTTCCTTTGCAGCAGACCTTGGGGTTGTTGGGTTGAGGAGTTACCATACGTATTATGGAGCATCAATACTACACCCAACAGATCGGCAGGATACACACCGTTCTTCATGGTCTACGGGCGGGCGGTTCTCCCCAGTGACATCGTCATGATTCACCCGATGTAGCAGCTTATGTTGTAGCGGACAATGAGGTAGCACGGCAAGATGCTTTGGACCTGTTGGATGAGGAGCGTGACGCGCGGCTGCCCGTTCGCGATTTACCAGCAGGATCTTCGTTGCTATCACAGTCGCCGAGTTAGAACCAGAACCTTTCAAGAAGGAGATTTAGTGCTTCGGCTCATCCAAGACCAGACTGATAAGCACAAGTTATCCCCACCTTGGGAGGGACCTTTCATGGTCAGCAAGAATCTGCAAAACGGCTCATACTATCTGATCGATATTCGAGAGCATAAAGACTCACGTACATCAGAGGAGGAGACCAACAGGCCGTGGAACATAGCTCATCTTGACCTTACTATACTTGGAGCCATAGGCTCTACTTATGTACATATTATGATGATGTATATAATATGATCAATACAATAAACCGGAGCCTTAGCTAAAGCGGGGTCTGTTATTTTACATCATGTGTGGTTACACGGAGTTTTTGTCTTAAAGCGGCCTCGGTTTACCCCTTGAGTTAGCTTTTTCAAAAGCTTTTATATCATATCACTTGGGGGCTTGGTCGTGTCGAACCAATGCAACACCTTTTGATAGGCGAAAAGCCTGAGAATCACTTGGGGACTTGGTCACGTCGAACCGATCCGCCTCTTGATCGGCCTAAGGCCACGTAATCACTTGGGGGCTTTGGTGAACCCAACTCATCACTACACCTCTTGATCGGCATAATGCCACTGCAGCATTTGGGGACCTGGCTGACTTGAACCATAGCTACGCCTATTGGGGGCTTGGTCGTGTCCGACCATGGTAATGCCACTTGATCGGTTCAATGACCTCTTTTGCAAATGATTTTATCATCTTTGCTTGCATTTTGTCTCTCTTCGATGCATATTTCTTTTGTTGTGTTTTTAAACCGACAATTATTAAACCGATTCTATTGTCAGTTGATGTAACACGGTCCACTCTTAATCCGGAGACTCTTTGCCCGGTTTGATTTTTGTTAACATCCTATTATGGAGTAACACGGTGTTCATCGTAACCCGGAGCAGTTTACACAGTAAACCGACCTTATACTCTACAGGAGCTGTTTTCTCCTCCAGCAGAGTGGGTTTCTTAAAACTCCGTTTCAAGATTGGCACAGCCAACTTCATGCCCTACGATGGCAGGTATCATATATTTCCATATTTGATCATATGTTTAAATCTAAGATATTATCTTTGATTTCATATGCATAGATATTATGACCCGCCTGGTGATACAACCACGGCGGCGTTTTAAGCTTTTTGGCTGCAGACAACAGTTTAAGATTGATGATTCAACGGAAGCATAAGTTGCAATAAGTATGCACAAAGGCATATCAAAACCAAGTGTAGCAGCTAGCCTATTACATGGCAACACGGTGCCCAGATAAGATAATTGTTTTCTGCGTAACATAAAAGAGCAGGAATTTAAACCGGCTTCCGGTTCATGCTTGGTCACCAGTTTGGCACGAAGGTTGCGGGTCATCTCGCGCCGCTTCCACCTCTGCTTCCCTACCACGCGGCTGGAAATCAACAGTTGTCCAGTCGATTCCCGTTAATGCTTGAAAGACAGCTTCATCATTGATCAGCAATGACGGTTCAATGTCGAGAACACAAGTATGCTTACGGATTGGAGGTATAAGGTTCTCCGCTTGAGAATTGGTGCAGCCACTCGTTTGTTTTGTCCATCATATTGAGCTTGATAGTGAGACAAATCTGCCTCTTCAACCAATTGACAAGCCAGAGGGCGCACTTCCCGGTTTATAGCTCGGAGATCCTCTTCGCTGAACTCTGTCCCGTCTTCCTTCAAGCTCGGGAAGCCACAGGCTGCTTCAGCGAGATCAAAATCCGGCACCCATGCTTTTGCCCGGATTAAGGCGTTTATAGCACCGGTTCTAGCAGCAGATTTCTTTAACTCTTCAACCCGGGCAGGAAGCATCGACAACCTTTTAATAGTGTCTTGGATAAACGTGGGAGCCGGGTTGTTGTGAGAAGCAGTACAGATGATCCGTTGCGCACCAGTATACAGTTGTTCTATCAATGTATAGGCGGCTTTCAATTTCTTCCGCACATCTTATCCCAAGTGACCAATACGTGTCCTCAGTATCATTCAAAGGGTTAGTAAACCAGCAGTTACATGAGAAGTCCTTATTGCTTCAGAAATCAAGAAGGCTTACCAAAGACAGCAGCGGTCATGGCATGCACTTGCCGTTTTACACTGGTCAATTCATCCACCACCGGTTTGAGTGCAGCCTCAGCCTTTTCTGCTCGTTGAGTTAAAGCGGCTTTTTCACTGGCCCAATCCGCCTGCTCCTTGTTGAAACCCTCTTTAAGCTTTTCCATGACGCTTAAAGCGCTGGTTAATTCATTTTTTGCATTGGAGGTTTCAGCTTGCTGGGACTTCAGATTTTCTTGCAGATCGGCGATTTGACTTTCTCTCTTGCTCAGATCAGCCTACATACAGATGATCATTTGATAAAGATTACGGTGCAGAGTTGAAGTACCAACCACGTAACAATTTATGCCCTCGGTACTTGGGGGCTAATGCATATTTGCTTTTCATCATACAATTTCTATACAAGTCCCAAGCTCAATACAAGTATTCAACTTGGCACTTGGGGGCTAATGCCTATTTGCTCTGTCCTTCAGTGACACGGGAATTCTTACTATATAAAGGCCCGGTTTAACTGTATTAAGTTGAACCGGCTGCATTAAAGTTCACATTGGAAAGTCCCGGTTTAAGTTGATATCTTAAAACCGTCACTTGGGGGCTATTGGAGTTAATGATTAAAATATACAAGCAGAGAGTCATATGGAAATTACCTCATATTTGTCCTTCATCATATTTACAGGACCCGGCTTCATAATCACGGCTGGTATATAGCGATTCAGATAGCCGGAATGAAGATCTTGGGTGTTGAGCGGCATAAGTGGCCAAGTCGGCATTCCATTTGCCTTTGCCAAATGCAGCAAGTTCATCTTTGGCGGTGTGCTTAGATAAAGCGACGGGATTGCTTGGCTCGGAGCGACCAATGCCGATAATAACAACATCATCATCTTTGGCTTCACCGGTCCACTTTGGGGTCGCGGTTTATCGATATGTTTTGATGGGCTCGTTGTTTTGTCGATGCGGACAGGACTTGTGGGCTGATTAAAGGGCCTGTGGCATCAACATGTGCCTCTTGACAATAACATGATGATCTTGCGATGGTGGGTCGTTCGACACATCGTCACGGATGTATGCCGGGATCTGGTATTTTGTCCGGTTGAGAGCGTCATTTTCTTACGCCGCTTTGTCGGGACGAGCTTTCTTGCTTGGCCTAGGCTTGGCCTCGAAAGGAAGAAGGCGGATCAGTCCAGTGAATATTGAAATGATATATCAAACAACATTATAAGGAATATGGCTCACCCAAGCACCGTTTTGAGTGTTGGAAGCTGGGTGGCTGATGACTCGTCGGAAGAAGAATGAGAAGTGCCCTGATAATCGGTCGGATGGATTAAGAGGTTGGCGAAAACGACCGCTTCGGATAAGCATTAACGAAAAGAGTTAGAGACCTCTGAACGGCGTTTCCGAACCGGACTGTTCGGTAAACCGGTGGAGGTAACTACCGCGGGCTTGTCTTGGGTTGTGCGTCGAGCTTCGTGCTGTTGTGTCTTCATAAGAAAGTTTGGGTCCAAATAAGCAAGAGGATGAGAATATTTAACTTTCCGGTTTGCTGACGGATTTTTAGTGAAGGCAAAGGGTTTGAATCGGAAGAAAGAGCGATTACCTCTACAACATCAGCGTGTGGTGACTTCAGTTGTCGTCCGGCAATAATCATTATCAATAAGGCGTGTGAAAAATAAACCAAGTGAGTCAAGCTCTACCTCAAGGTCCGGGTTACCCACATCATTGTCAGCCGGTGGATCGGAGGATGCAGTGGTTCTCTTCCTATTAGCTGGTTTCTTCACAACTCTAGTTTTGGGCCGGGTTGTTTTCTCCGGTTTCTCTTGTGGAGGCTTCTTGCTCCAAAATGGATCATCACCCTGTTTGAAAGATGTTAATGTCAACAAAGGGTGCTTAAACATAGTTAGATTCCATGAAAGCATAAGATATGAGTCTTACGGTTTGGCGGTTTGTTAATGGCACAAAGGGAGGCATACCGGTTTGAGCGCAAGCAGCCTTCCGGTTCATTTAATATCTTCTTCACAGCCTCAAAGAACCTCGTCATCTGTCACCTGGATCTCAATATGCAGTAGAGGGTCTTTTACATCTCCTGTATTCGCACATCAAAGCTGGAGGCCTTGTAGAGCTTAAGGGCAATATACTCCAAGATATCCAGCTGAAAGCAAGGTCAACCCCTGTCAACCCGTTAGCCATGAAGGCCCTGAGTTTGGATAGTTGAGGAGCATATTTGCTTCTTTGCTTAGCAGTCAGTCCCTGGGGGAAGGGATGTGTGTTGCTTAGCCGCTCCAGTTGGTAACCCGGCAAGGGATTTTCTCCATCAGGAGAGGTATCTTTACAATAAAACCATGTTTGATTCCACTCTTTGGGATGGCTGTGCAGTTTGGCGTGAGGGTAAGTGACCTCTTTCCTCTTTTGAATCGCCATACCGCCTAACTCTGTATTGGGACCGTCAGTAAATTCGGTGCGGCGGTTCAGATGGAAGCAATCTCTGAATAATTCAACTGTGGACTCCTCTTGAAAGAACACCTCACAGAGCACTTGAAAGTGATAGATGTTGGTTACGGAGTTGGGGCCAATATCTTGTGGACGCAGTTGGAAGTTGGCCAAGAAGTCCAGATAAAACTTTTGAACAGCTGCTGAATTTGAAGCCCCGGGCTAGATGGTCAGCAAAGACAACAACCTCTCCATCTTTGGGTTCTGGAGGACATTCCGGGCCAGGGACCGTCCAGTGAACGGCATCTTGTTTTCTTAAAGCGCCGGTTTTGACTAGGTTATTCAGTTGATGTTGGAAGTATGCCCTAGAGGCAATAATAAATTAGTTATTATTATATTTCCTTGTTCATGATAATCGTTTATTATTCATGCTATAATTGTATTGACCGGAAACAGCAATACATGTGTGGATACATAGACAACACCATGTCCCTAGTAAGCCTCTAGTTGACTAGCTCGTTGATCAATAGATGGTTACGGTTTCACGACCATGGACATTGGATGTCATTGATAACGGATCACATCATTAGGAGAATGATGTGATGGACAAGACCCAATCCTAAGCCTAGCACAAAGATCGTGTAGTTTGTATGCTAAAGCTTTTCTAATGTCAAGTATCTTTTCCTTAGACCATGAGATTGTGCAACTCCGGATACCGTAGGGAATGCTTTGGGTGTATCAAAGCGTCACAACGTAATCGGGTGGCTATAAAGGTGCATTACGGTATCTCCAGAAAGTGTACATTGGGTTGTACGAATCGAGGCTGGGATTTGTCACTCGTGTAAGCGGAGAGGTATCTGGGCCCACTCGGTGAGGACATCATCATAATGTGCACAATGTGACCAAGGGGTTGATCACGGGATGATGTGTTCTGAACGAGTAAAGAGACTTGCCGGTAACGAGATTGAACAAGGTATCGGTATACCGACGATCGAATCTCGGGCAAGTACAATACCGCTAGACAAAGGGAATTGTATCACGGGATCGATTGAGTCCTTGACATCGTGGGTTCATCCGATGAGATCATCGTGGAACATGTGGGAGCCAACATGGGTATCCAGATCGCTGTTGGTTATTGACCGGAGAACGTCTCGGTCATGTCTGCTGTCTCCCGAACCCGTAGGGTCTACACACTTAAGGTTCGGTGGCGCTAGGGTTATATAGGAAGCTTGTATGTGGTTGCAGAATGTTGTTCGAGTCCGGATGAGATCCCGGACGTCACGAGGAGTTCCGGAATGGTCCGGAGGTAAAGATTTATATATGGGAAGTCCTGTTTTGGTAGCAGGAAAGGTTTGGGCGATATCGGTAATGTAATGGGACCACCTGGGAGGTCCCGGGGGTCCAAAGTGGGGCCACCTGCCCTGAAGGCTGCGTGGGCCAAGTGTGGAGGGGACCAGCCCCTAGGAGGGCTGGTGCGCCCCCACAAGGGGCCCAAGGCGCAAGGATGAGTGGGAGGGGCAAACCCTAGTCCAGATGGGCCCTAAGGCCCATCTAGTGGGCGCCCCTCTCCTCCCCTCTTGGCCGCCTCCCAAGTCCCATCTAGGGCTGGCCGCACCCCTTGGGGTGGGAACCCTAGATGGGGGCGCAACCCCTCCCTCTCCCCTATATATATGAGGCCTAGGGGCTGCCCAAAACACACAATTCCATCTCTCGTGGGTGCAGCCCCGTCTCTTCTTCCTCCTCTTCTCCTGGTGCTTGGCGAAGCCTGCGGGATAACCACGCTCCTCCATCACCACCACGCCCGTTGTGCTGCTGTTGGATGGAGTCTTCCTCAACCTCTCCCTCTCTCCTTGCTGGATCAAAGGCGTGGGAGGCATGTAGCCGGAGCTGTCTGCGTGTGTTGAGCGCGGAGGTGCCGAATCCCGTTCGGCACTAGGATCTCCGTGATTTGGATCACGACGAGCACGACTCCTTCAACCCCGTTCTCATGAACGCTACGCTTAGCGATCTACAAGGGTATGTAGATGCACTCTCCTTCCCTCGTTGCTAGTTTCTCCATAGATAGATCTTGGTGACACGTAGGGAAAATTTTGAATTTCTCGCTACGTTCCCCAACAAAGTGGCATCATGAGCTAGGTCTATTAAGTAGATTCTTTGCACGAGTAGAACACAAAGTAGTTGTGGGCGTTGATGTTGTTCAATATGCTTACCGTTACTAGTCCAATCTTGTTTCGACGGTATTGTGGGATGAAGCGGCCGGACCGACCTTACGTACTCATTTACGTGAGACAGGTTCCACCGAATCGACATGAACTTGGTGCATAAGGTGGCTAGCGGGTGCGGTCTCTCCCACTTTAGTCGGAACGGATTCGATGAAAAGGGTCCTTATGAAGGGTAAATAGCAATTGGCATATCACGTTGTGGTTTTGCGTAGGTAAGAAACGTTTGCTAGAAACCCATAGCAGCCATCAGAAACATGCAAACAACAATTAGAGGACGTCTAACTTGTTTTTGCAGGGTATGCTATGTGATGTGATATGGCCAAGAAGAATGTGATGAATATATGTGATGTATGAGATTGATCATGTTCTTGTAATAGGAATCACGACTTGCATGTCGATGAATATGAAAACCGGCAGGAGCCATAGGAGTTGTCTTTATTTTTGTATGACCTGCGTGTCATTAAACAACGCCATGTAATTACTTTACTTTATTGCTAACCGATAGCCATAGTAGTAGAAGTAATAGTTGGCGAGACAACTTCATGAAGACTACGATGATGGAGATCATGATGATGGAGATCATGGTGTCATGCCGGTGACGATGATGATCATGAGCCCCAAGATGGAGATCAATGGAGCTATATGATATTGGCCATATCATGTCACTAATATATAATTGCATGTGATGTTTATTATGTTTATGCATCTTGTTTACTTAGAACGACGGTAGTAAATAAGATGATCCTCATAACAATTTCAAGAAGTGTTCTCCCCTAATCGTGCACCGTTGCTACAGTTCGTCGCTTCTAAGCACCACGTGTTGATCGGGTGTGATGGATTCTTACGTTCACATACAACGGGTGTAAGACAGATTTACACACGCTAATACACTTAGGGTTAACAGACGAGCCTAGCATGTACGAGACATGGCCTCGGAACACAGAGACCGAAAGGTCGAGCATGAGTCGTTATAGTAGATACGATCAACATGAAGATGTTCACCGATGATGACTAGTCCGTCTCACGTGTTGATCGGACACGGCCTAGTTGATTCGGATCATGTAATCACTTAGATGACGGAGAGGATGTCTATTCGAGTGGGAGTTCATAAGATGAACTTAATTATCCTGAACAGAGTCAAAAGACCTTTTGCAAATTATGTCGGCTCGCGCTTTAGTTCCTTGTTTAGATATGTTCCTAGAGAAAATATAGTTGAAAGTTGAAAGTAGCGATTATGCGTCAAGAGAAAGCTTATGTCCTTAATGCACCGCTCGCCAGTGCTGAACCCCAAGCGTCGTTTGTGGATGTTGCGAACATCGGACATACACGCGTTTTGATAACTACGTGATAGTTCGGTTAAACGGTTTGGAGTTGAGGCACCAAAGACGTTTCAAAGCGTCCGCGGAACATATGAAGAGATGTTTCGAGGGCTGAAATTAGGATTTCAGGCTCGTGTCGCGTCGCCAAGAGGTATGAGACCTCCGACGATTTTCTTAGCCTGCAAACTAAGGGAGAAAAGCTCAATCGTTGAGCTTGTGCTCAGATTGTCTCGGGTACAACAATCACTTGAATCGAGTGGGAGTTAATCTTCCAGATGAGATAGTGATGTTTCTCCAAAGTCATTGCCACCAAGCTGCTAGAGCTTCGTGATGAACTATAACATATCAGGGATAGATATGATGATCCTTGAGGTATTCGTGTTGTTTGACATCGCGAAAGTAGAAATCAAGAAGGAGCATCAATTGTTGATGGTTGGTGAAACCACTAGTTTCAAGAAGGGCAAGGGCAAGAAGGGACACTTCATGAAACGGCAAATCAGTTGCTGCTCAATTGAAGAAACCCAAGGTTGAACCCAAACCCGAGACTAAGTGCTTCTGTAATAAGGGGAATAGTCACTAGAGCGGAATTTCCCTAGATGCTTGGTAGATAAGAAGGCTGGCAAGGTCGATAGAAGTATATTGGATATACATTATGTTAATGTGTACTTTACTAGTACTCCTAGTAGCACCAGTGGTATTAGATACCGGTTCGGTTGCTAAGTGTTAGTAACTTTCGAAATAAAAGGCTACGGAATAAGCGGAGACTAGCTAAAGGAGAGGCTGACGATATGTGTTGGAAGTGTTTCCAAGTTTGATGTGATCAAACATCGCACGCTCCCTCTACCATCAAGATTAGTATTAAACCTGAATAATTATCATTTGGTGTTTGCGTTGAGCATAGACATGATTGGATTATGTCTATCGCAATACGGTTATTCATTTAAGGAGAATAATGGTTACTCTGTTTATTTGAATAATACCTTCAATGGTCTTGCACCTAAAGGAATGGTTTATTGGATCTCGATCGTAGTGATACACATTTTCATGCCAAAAGATATAAGATAGCAATGATAGTACCACTTACTTGTGGCACCGCCATGTGAGTCATATTGGTATAAAACGCATGAAGAAGTTCCATGTCGATGGATCTTTGGACTCACTCGCTTTTTGAAAAGTTTGAGACATGCGAACCATGTCTATTGGTGTATACGCATGAAGAAACTCCATGCAGATGGACCGCTTTGGACTCACTTGATTTTTGAATCACTTGAGATATGCAAATCAAACCACATGGGCAAGATGAGTGAAAAGCCTCGGTTTCAGAAGATGGAACAAGGTAGCAACCTGTTGGAAGTAACACATTTTGATGTGTGCAGTCCTATGAGTGCCGAGGCATGCAGTGAATATCGTTATGTTCGACTTCACGAGATGATTCGAGTAGATGTTGAGTATATTTACTTGATGAAACACAAGTCTGAATTATTGAATGGTTCAAGTAATTTCAGAGTGAAGTTTAAGATCTTCGTGACAAGAGGATAGAATGTCTATGATATGATCATAGAGATGAATATCTGAGTTACGAAGTTTTGGCACACAATTAAGACATAGTGGAAATTGTTTCACAATTAATACCGCTGGAACACCATAGTGTGATGGTGTGTCCGAACATCATAGTTGCACCCTATTGGATATGGTACGCACCATGATATCTCTTATCAAATTACCACTATCGTTCAAGGGTTAGGCATTAGAGACAACCGCACTCACTTTAATAGGGCACCACGTAATTCCGTTGAGATGACATCGTATGAACTATGGTTTAGAGAAACCTAAGCTGTCATTTCTTAAAGGTTTGGGGCTGCGACGCTTATGTGAAAAAAGTTTCAGGTTGATAAGCTCGAACCCAAAGCGGATAAAATGCATCTTCATAGGACACCCAAAACGGTTGGGTATACCTCCTAATTCAGATCCGAAAGCAATAGGGATTGTTTCTTGAATCGGGTCCTTTCTCGAGGAAAAAGTTTGTCTCGGAAAGTTGAGTGGGAGGATGGTGGAGACTTGATGAGGTTATTGAACCGTCACTTCAACAAGTGTGTAGCAGGGCATGGAAGTTGTTCATGTGGCACCTACACCAATTGAAGTCGAAGCTTATGATAGTGATCATGAAGTTTTGGATCAAGTCACTACCGTACCTCAGAGGGTGACAAGGATGCGCATCGCTTCAGAGTGGTACGGTGATCCTGTCTTGAAGGTCATGTTGCTAGACAACAATGAACCCACGAGCTATGGAGAAGCGATGGTGGGCCCAAATTCCGACAAATGGTTAGAAGCCATGAAATCCGAGATATGATCCATGTATCATAACAAAGCATGGACTTTGGTGGACTTGCCCGATGATCGGCAAGCCATTGAAATAAATGGATCTTTAAGAAGAAGGCGGACGTGGACGGTAATGTCACCGTCTATGAAGCTCGACTTGTGGCAAGAGTTTTCACAAGTTCAAGGAGTTGACTACGATGAGATTTTCTCATCCGTAGCGATGCTTAAGTCCATCGGAATCATGTTAGCACAAGCTGCATTTATGAAATCTGGCGGATGGATGTCAAAACGAGTTTCCTTACCAGTTTTAGAATGAGAAAGGTTGTATGTGATACAATCGTAAAAAGTTTTGTCAATCCTAAGGATGCTAAAAGGTATGCTAGCTCCAGCAATCCTTCTAAGGACTGGAGTAAGCATCTCGGAGTTGGAATATGCACTTTGATAGGATGATCAAAGATTTTGGGTTTATACAAAGTTTATGAGAAACTTGTATTTCCAAAGAAGTGAGTGGGAGCGCTATAGAATTTCTGATAAGTATATGTTGTTGACATATTGTTGATCAGAAATGATGTAGAATTTCCGAAAGCATATAGGGTTATTTGAAAGGTGTTTTTCAATAGAAAACCTTGATTAAGCTACTTGAACATTGAGCATCGAGATCTATAAGGATAGATCAAAATGCTTAATAATACTTTCAAATGAGCATATGCCTTGACATGATCTTGAAGGTGTTCAAGATGGATCGATCAAAGAAGGAGTTCTTGGCTAAGTTGTAAGGTATGAAGTTAAGACTTAAAGCTCGACCACGGGCAGAAAGAAGGGAAAGGACGAAGGTCGTCCCCTATGCTTTAGGCGTAGGCTCTATAGTATGCTTTCTTTGGGTACCGCGACCTAAGTGTGCCTTGCCATGAGTCGGTCAAGGGGTACAAGAATGATCCAGGAATGGGGATCATTGGACAGCGGTCAAAATTGTCCTTGGAGTAAATAAGGACATGTTTCTCGATTATGGAGGTGATAAAGAGTTCGAGGCGTAAAGGGTTACGTCGATGCAAGCTTTAACACCTATCCGAGTGACTACGAGTAGCAAAACGGATAATTATAGTGGAGCAACCATTTGGAATAGCTCCAAGTGGAGCGTGGAAGCAGCATTTACAATATGACATAGAGAATTGCGAAGTACACACGGATACGAAAGGTTCGCAGACTGCTGACTAAAACCTCTCTCACAAGCAAAACATGATCAAACCCGAACTCATTGAGTCTTAATCACATGATGATGTGAACTAGTTTAAGACACTAGTAAACTCTTTGGATGTTGGTCACATGGCGATGTGACCTATCGCTGTTAATCACATGGCGATGTGAACTAGATTATTGACTCTAGTGCAGAGTGGGAGACTGTTGGAAATATGCCCTAGAGGCAATAATAAATTAGTTATTATTATATTTCCTTGTTCATGATAATCGTTTATTATTCATGCTATAATTGTATTGACCGGAAACAGCAATACATGTGTGGATACATAGACAACACCATGTCCCTAGTAAGCCTCTAGTTGACTAGCTCGTTGATCAATAGATGGTTACGGTTTCCTGACCATGGACATTGGATGTCATTGATAACGGGATCACATCATTAGGAGAATGATGTGATGGACAAGACCCAATCCTAAGCCTAGCACAAAGATCGTAGTTCGGTATGCTAAAGCTTTTCTAATGTCAAGTATCATTTCCTTAGACCATGAGATGTGTAACTCCCAGATACCGTAGGAGTGCTTTGGGTGTATCAAACGTCACAACGTAACTAGGTGGCTATAAAGGTGCATTACATGTATCTCCAAAAGTGTCTGTTGGGTTGGCACGAATCGAGACTGGGATTTGTCACTCCGTATGACGGAGAGGTATCTCTGGGCCCACTCGGTAGGACATCATCATAATGTGCACAATGTGACCAAGGGGTTGATCACGGGATGATGTGTTACGGAGCAGTAAAGAGACTTGCGATGCGAGATTGAACAAGGTATCGGTATACCGACGATCGAATCTCGGGCAAGTACAATACCGCTAGACAAAGGGAATTGTATACGGATCGATTGAGTCCTTGACATCGTGGTTCATCCGATGAGATCATCGTGGAACATGTGGGAGCCAACATGGGTATCCAGATCCCGCTGTTGGTTATTGACCGGAGAACGTCTCGGTCATGTTTGCTTGTCTCCCGAACCCGTAGGGTCTACACACTTAAGGTTCGGTGACGCTTAGGTTATATAGGAAGCTTGTATGTGGTTACCGAATGTTGTTGAGTCCGGATGAGATCCCGGACGTCACGAGGAGTTCGGAATGGTCGGAGGTAAAGATTTATATATGGGAAGTCCTGTTTTGGTAACTTAGGAAAGGTTTGAGGCGATATCGGTAATGTCTGGGACCACAGGGAGGGTCCCGGGGTCCACCAAGTGGGGCCACCTGCCCTGGAAGGCTGCGTGGGCCAAGTGTGGGAGGGACCAGCCCCTAGGAGGGCTGGTGCGCCCCACAAGGGGCCCAAGGCGCAAGGATGAGTGGGAGGGCAAACCCTAGTCGAGATGGGCCCTAAGGCCCATCTAGTGGGCGCCTCCTCTCCCTCCCCTCTTGGCCGCCTCCCAAGTCCCATCTAGGGCTGGCCGCACCCTTGGGGGTGGGAACCCTAGATGGGCGCAGCCCTCCTCTCCCTATATATATGAGGCCTAGGGGCTGCCCAAAACACACAATTCCATCTCTCGTGGGTGCAGCCTGCGTCTCTTCTTCCTCCTCTTCTCCTGTGGTGCTTGGCGAAGCCTGCAGATAGCCACGCTCCTCCATCACCACCACGCCGTTGTGCTGCTGTTGGATGGAGTCTTCCTCAACCTCTCCCTCTCTCCTTGCTGGATCAAGGCGTGGGAGGCGTAACCGGCTGTCTGTGTGTTGAACAGCGGAGGTGCCGTCCGTTCGGCACTAGGATCTCCGGTGATTTGGATCACGACGAGTACGACTCCTTCAACCCGTTCTCATGAAAGCTTCCGCTTAGCGATCTACAAGGGTATGTAGATGCACTCTCCTTCCCTCGTTGCTAGTTTCTCCATAGATAGATCTTGGTGACACGTAGGAAAATTTTGAATTTCTGCTTTGTTCCCCAACAATGGCATCATGAGCTAGGTCTATGCGTAGATTCTTTGCACGCAGTAGAACACAAAGTAGTTGTGGGCGTTGATGTTGTTCAATATGCTTACCGTTACTAGTCCAATCTTGTTTCGACGGTATTGTGGGATGAAGCGGCCGGACCGACCTTACACGTACTCTTACGTGAGGCGAGTTCCACCGGTGACATGCACTTGGTGCATAAGGTGGCTAGCGGGTGCCGATCTCTCCCACTTTAGTCGAACGGATTCGATGAAAAGGGTCCTTATGAAGGGTAAATAGCAATTGGCATATCACGTTGTGGTTTTGCGTAGGTAAGAAACGTTCTTGCTAGAAACCCATAGCAGCCACGTAAAACATGCAAACAACAATTAGAGGACGTCTAACTTGTTTTTGCAGGGTATGCTATGTGATGTGATATGGCCAAGAAGAATGTGATGAATATATGTGATGTATGAGATTGATCATGTTCTTGTAATAGGAATCACGACTTGCATGTCGATGAATATGACAACCGGCGAGAGCCATAGGAGTTGTCTTTATTTTTGTATGACCTGCGTGTCATTAAACAACGCCATGTAATTACTTTACTTTATTGCTAACGGTAGCCATAGTAGTAGAAGTAATAGTTGGCGAGACAACTTCATGAAGACACGATGATGGAGATCATGATGATGGAGATCATGGTGTCATGCGGTGACGATGATGATCATGGAGCCGAAGATGGAGATCAATGGAGCTATATGATATTGGCCATATCATGTCACTAATATATAATTGCATGTGATGTTTATTATGTTTATGCATCTTGTTTACTTAGAACGGCGGTAGTAAATAGGATGATCCTTACAACAATTTCAAGAAGTGTTCTCCCTAAGCGTGCACCGTTGCTACAGTTCACGCTTCTAAGCACCACGTGTTGATCGGGTGTGATGGATTCTTACGTTCACATACAACGGGTGTAAGACAGATTTACACACGCAATACACTTAGGGTTAACAGCGAGCCTAGCATGTACAGACATGGCCTCGGAACACAGAGACCGAAAGGTCGAGCATGAGTCGATAGTAGATACGATCAACATGAAGATGTTCACCGATGATGACTAGTCCGTCTCACGTGTTGATCGGACACGGCCTAGTTGATTCGGATCATGTAATCACTTAGATGACCAGAGGGATGTCTATCTGAGTGGGAGTTCATAAGATGAACTTAATTATCCTGAATGCAGTCAAAAGACCTTTTGCAAATTATGTAAAAGCTCGCGTTTTAGTTCCACCGTTTAGATATGTTCCTAGAGAAAATATAGTTGAAAGTTGAAAGTAGCGATTATGCGGTCAGTAGAAAGCTTATGTCCTCAATGCACCGCTCAGTGTGCTGAACCCCAAACGTCGTTTGTGGATGTTGCGAACATCGGACATACACATTTTGATAACTACGTGATAGTTCAGTTAAACGGTTTGGAGTTGAGGCACCAAAGACGTTTTTCGAAACGTCACGGAACATATGAGATGTTTCGAGGGCTGAAATTAGGATTTCAGGCTCGTGTTCGCGTCAAGAGGTATGAGACCTCCGGCGATTTTCTTAGCCTGCAAACTAAGGGAGAAAAGCTCAATCGTTGAGCTTGTGCTCAGATTGTCTGGGTACAACAATCACTTGAATCGAGTGGGAGTTAATCTTCCAGATGAGATAGTGATGTTTCTCCAAAGTCATTGCCACCAAGCTGCTAGAGCTTCGTGATGAACTATAACATATCAGGGATAGATATGATGATCCTTGAGGTATTCGCGTTGTTTGACATCGCGAAAGTAGAAATCAAGAAGGAGCATCAATTGTTGATGGTTGGTGAAACCACTAGTTTCAAGAAGGGCAAGGGCAAGAAGGACACTTCATGAAACGGGCAACCGTTTCTTGCTCCAGTTGAAGAAACCCAAGGTTGAACCCAAACCGAGACTAAGTGCTTACGTAATAAGGGAATAGTCACTAGAGCGGAATTTCCCTAGATGCTTGGTAGATAAGAAGGCTGGCAAGGTCGATAGAAGTATATTGGATATACATTATGTTAATGTGTACTTTACTAGTACTCCTAGTAGCACCAGGGTATTAGATACCGGTTCGGTTGCTAAGTGTTAGTAACTTTCGAAATAAAAGGCTTTCTGGAATAAGCGGAGACTAGCTAAAGGAGAGCTGACGATATGTGTTGGAAGTGTTTCCAAGTTTGATGTGATCAAACGCCATACGCTCCCTCTACCATCAAGATTAGTATTAAACCTGAATAATTATCATTTGGTGTTTGCGTTGAGCATAGACATGATTGGATTATGTCTATACATGTCTGATTTATTCATTTAAGGAGAATAATGGTTACTCTGTTTATTTGAATAATACCTTCAATGGTCTTGCACCTAAAGGAATGGTTTATTGGATCTCGATCGTAGTGATACACATTTTCATGCCAAAAGATATAAGATAGCAATGATAGTACCACTTACTTGTGGCAATCGCCATGTGAGTCATATTGGTATAAAGCATGAAGAAGTTCCATGTCGATGGATCTTTGGACTCACTCGTTTTGAAAAGTTTGAGACATGCAAACCATGTCTATTGGTGTATACGCATGAAGAAACTCCATGCAGATGGACCGTTTGGACTCACTTGATTTTGAATCACTTGAGATATGCAAATCAAACCACATGGGCAAGATGGTGAAAAGCCTCGGTTTCGGGAAGATGGAACAAGGTAGCAACCTGTTGGAAGTAACACATTTTGATGTGTGCAGTCCTATGAGTGCTTTGAGGCATGCGATGAATATCGTTATGTTACGACTTCACGGATGATTCGAGTAGATGTTGAGTATATTTACTTGATGAAACACAAGTCTGAATTATTGAATGGTTCAAGTAATTTCAGAGTGAAGTTTAAGATCTTCGTGACAAGAGGATAGAATGTCTATGATATGATCATAGAGATGAATATCTGAGTTACGAGTTTTGGCACACAATTAAGACATAGTGGAAATTGTTTCACAATTAATACCCATTTGGAACACCATAGTGTGATGGTGTGTCCGAACATCATAGTTGCACCCTATTGGATATGGTAATGCATTACCATGATATCTCTTATCAAATTACCACTATCGTTCAAGGGTTAGGCATTAGAGACAACCGCACTCACTTTAATAGGGCACCACGTAATTCCGTTGAGATGACATCGTTATGAACTATGGTTTAGAGAAACCTAAGCTGTCATTTCTTAAAGGTTTGGGGCTGCACGCTTATGTGAAAAAGTTTCAGGTTGATAAGCTCGAACCCAAAGCGGATAAAATGCATCTTCATAGGACACCCAAAGCGGTTGGGTATACCTCCTAATTCAGATCCGAAAGCAATAGGGATTGTTTCTTGAATCGGGTCCTTTCTCGAGGAAAAGTTTGTCTCGGAAAGTTGAGTGGGAGGATGGTGGAGACTTGATGAGGTTATTGAACCGTCACTTCAACAAGTGTGTAGCAGGGCACGTGAAGTTGTTCATGTGGCACCTACACCAATTGAAGTCGAAGCTTATGATAGTGATCATGAAGTTTTGGATCAAGTCACTACCGTACCTCGTGGGGTGACAAGGATGCGTCTTTGCTTGAGTGGTACGGTGATCCTGTCTTGAAGGTCATGTTGCTAGACAACAATGAACCCACGAGCTATGGAGAAGCGATGGTGGGCCCAAATTCCGACAAATGGTTAGAAGCCATGAAATCCGAGATATGATCCATGTATCATAACAAAGCATGGACTTTGGTGGACTTGCCGATGATCGGCAAGCCATTGAAATAAATGGATCTTTAAGAAGAAGGCGGACGTGGGCGGTAATGTCACCGTCTATGAAGCTCGACTTGTGGCAAAGAGTTTTCACAAGTTCAAGGAGTTGACTACGATGAGATTTTTCTCATCCGTAGCGATGCTTAAGTCCATCGGAATCATGTTAGCACAAGCTGCATTTATGAAATCTGGCGAGATGGATGTCAAAGCGAGTTTCCTTACCGAGTTTTAAGTAAGGAAAGGTTGTATGTGATACAATCAGAAAAGTTTTGTCAATCCTAAGGATGCTAAAGGTATGCTAGCTCCAGCAATCCTTCTAAGGATTTGGAGTAAGCATCTCGGAGTTGGAATATGCACTTTGATAGGATGATCAAAGATTTTGGGTTTATACAAAGTTTATGAGAAACTTGTATTTCCAAAGAAGTGAGTGGGGCGCTTATAGAATTTCGATAAGTATATGTTGTTGACAT
The DNA here is from genome assembly GCA_021605145.1 of Aegilops bicornis. Classification (NCBI taxonomy): domain Eukaryota; kingdom Viridiplantae; phylum Streptophyta; class Magnoliopsida; order Poales; family Poaceae; genus Aegilops; species Aegilops bicornis. The sequence goes on from CM038674.1 coordinate 1,302,823, forward strand.
ATTGTTGATCAGAAATGATGTAGAATTTCTGGAAAGCATATAGGGTTATTTGAAAGGTGTTTTTCAATAGAAAACCTTGATTAAGCTACTTGAACATTGAGCATCGAGATCTATAAGGATAGATCAAAAATGCTTAATAATACTTTCAAATGAGCATATGCCTTGACATGATCTTGAAGGTGTTCAAGATGGATCGATCAAAGAAGGAGTTCTTGGCTAAGTTGTAAGGTATGAAGTTAAGACTTAAAGCTCGACCACGGCGAGAAGAAGAGAAAGGACGAAGGTCGTCCCCTATGCTTTAGACGTAGGCTCTATAGTATGCTTCTCTTGGGTACCGCTGACCGGAAGTGTGCCTTGCCATGAGTCGATCAAGGGGTACAAGAATGATCCAGGAATGGGGATCATTGGACATGGTCAAAATTGTCCTTGGAGTAAATAAGGACATGTTTCTTGATTATGGAGGTGATAAAGAGTTCGACATAAAGGGTTACGTCGATGCAAGCTTTAACACCTATCCGAGTGACTCAGATTAGCAAAACGGATACGTATAGTGGAGCAACCATTTGGAATAGCTCCAAGTGGAGCGTGGAAGCGGCATTTACAATATGACATAGAGAATTGCGAAGTACACACGGATCTGAAAGGTTCAGACCCGTTGACTAAAACCTCTCTCACAAGCAAAACATGATCAAACCCCAGAACTCATTGAGTCTTAATCACATGATGATGTGAACTAGTTTAAGACACTAGTAAACTCTTTGGATGTTGGTCACATGGCGATGTGACCTATCGATGTTAATCACATGGCGATGTGAACTAGATTATTGACTCTAGTGCAAGTGGGAGACTGTTGGAAATATGCCCTAGAGGCAATAATAAATTAGTTATTATTATATTTCCTTGTTCATGATAATCGTTTATTATTCATGCTATAATTGTATTGACCGAAAACAGCAATACATGTGTGGATACATAGACAACACCATGTCCCTAGTAAGCCTCTAGTTGACTAGCTCGTTGATCAATAGATGGTTACGGTTTCCTGACCATGGACATTGGATGTCATTGATAACGGGATCACATCATTAGGAGAATGATGTGATGGACAAGACAATCCTAAGCCTAGCACAAAGATCGTGTAGTTAGTATGCTAAAAGCTTTTCTAATGTCAAGTATCTTTTCCTTAGACCATGAGATTGTGCAACTCCGGATACCGTAGGAATGCTTTGGTGTATCAAGCGTCACAACGAATCGGGTGGCTATAAAGGTGCATTACGGTATCTCCGAAAGTGTCTGCATTGGGTTGTACGAATCGAGATCGATTTGTCACTCCGTGCAAGCGGAGAGGTATCTCTGGGCCCACTTTCGGTAGGACATCATCATAATGTGCACAATGTGACCAAGGGGTTGATCACGGGATGATGTGTTACGGAACGAGTAAAGAGACTTGCCGTAACGAGATTGAACAAGGTATCGGTATACCGACGATCGAATCTCGGGCAAGTACAATACCGCTAGACAAAGGGAATTGTATACGGGATCGATTGAGTCCTTGACATCGTGGTTCATCCGATGAGATCATCGTGGAACATGTGGGAGCCAACATGGGTATCCAGATCCCGCTGTTGGTTATTGACCGGAGAACGTCTCGGTCATGTCTGCATGTCTCCCGAACCGTAGGGTCTACACACTTAAGGTTCGGTGACGCTAGGGTTATATAGGAAGCTTGTATGTGGTTACCGAATGTTGTTCGGAGTCCGGATGAGATCCGGACGTCACGAGGAGTTCCGGAATGGTCCGGAGGTAAAGATTTATATATGGAAGTCCTGTTTTGGTAACCGGAAAGGTTTGAGCGATATCGGTAATGTCTGGGACCACCGGGAGGGTCCGGGGTCCACCAAGTGGGGCCACCTGCCCGAGAAGGCTGCGTGGGCCAAGTGTGGGAGGGACCAGCCCCTAGGAGGGCTGGTGCGCCCACAAGGGGCCCAAGGCGCAAGGATGAGTGGGAGGCAAACCCTAGTCCAGATGGGCCCTAAGGCCCATCTAGTGGGCGCCCTCTCCCTCCCCTCTTGGCCGCCTCCCCAAGTCCCATCTAGGGCTGGCCGCACCCCTTGGGGTGGGAACCCTAGATGGGGCGCAGCCCTCCCTCCCCCTATATATATGAGGCCTAGGGGCTGCCCAAAACACACAATTCCATCTCTCGTGGGTGCAGCCTGCGTCTCTTCTTCCTCCTCTTCTCTGTGGTGCTTAGCGAAGCCTGCAGGATAGCCACGCCCTCCATCACCACCACGCCGTTGTGCTGCTGTTGGATGGAGTCTTCCTCAACCTCTCCCTCTCTCCTTGCTGGATCAAGGCGTGGGAGACGAATCGGGCTGTACGTGTGTTGAACGCGGAGGTGCCGTCCATTCGGCACTAGGATCTCCGGTGATTTGGATCACGAGCACGACTCCTTCAACCCCTGCTTCATGAACGCTTCAGCTTAGCGATCTACAAGGGTATGTAGATGCACTCTCCTTCCCTCGTTGCTAGTTTCTCCATAGATAGATCTTGGTGACACGTAGGAAAATTTTGAATTTACGCTCGTTCCCCATCAGCTTGAATCTCGGTCACCGAGAAGGGACCCAGCTTGCACTCAGACACTTGTTTGTCGATGGCGCAATCTACAAAAGAGTAATATCGGTTCAAGAGTATGTTGGAAGAGTATACATTGATGCAGTCATTGCTAAACCGGGAGCAGTTACTTACAAACCGGAGTTCTGCAAAGTGGCAATACTTAGCTAAGGAATTCTGGCGGTTCAACAAGGGGACTAATGGTATATACCGAGTTATCAATTTTCTACAAAGTTAAATCGCCTGGTCTAAAATATTGAAGAGTCAAGATTGCAGATGAGTAGGTGTGCGAAAACAGGTTTCACAAAATTACATCACAGTTTTGGATCCGGAACATGTTCGTAAAAAAGAGATAACTATTCAAGGTCCAAAAGGGAGCATATGCGAATCAATTAGCAAGGATACAGAGAGATCTATGGTCTTGAGATGCGCAAAGTGAAAACGGATGATAAAAACTACCGCCACGCAGAACAAAGATTTACAGACTCGCGTCTAAAGTTTATCATATGAACAAGAAGCAAGTGATGAACGCTGAAGGACATGCAAACCCTAGAACAGATCTATGATGAAAAAGATAGAAGACTTACCAGAGCCGAGGAAGAAATGGAAGATCGCCGCAATGCTCTGGTGTATTCAGGGTGGTGCAGCGGCCAAGGTTGGTGCAGAAGTCGACGGCGCGGCGGAGCTCCAAAGCTGGGCGACGCGAGGAAGACGAAGCGTAAAGCAACGAAGGGGAAAAAGAAATGACCCTTCGGTCTTATTTATAAAGCAAGGGACATGTGTTAGGCGCGAAAATCAAGGGGCATGAAGTTTGGAAATGGAGCTGTCGCCTCGATCGTCAGCAGATCTATTAAACAAAAAAGGTATAGTGGATAGCTTTTATGATGGTGGCGTCACGCCCGGTTTACAACGACGAGAGAAGATGACATTATGGCAGTTCACCAAACTACACAAAGATGTCAAGATGAAGTTTTTGCTAAGGATTGACATGAACCTGTTCAAATCAACTGGGGCCTAATGTTGGGGATATTACTCTTTGGGTGTAAACCGACCAGGACAGGCGGGTTAACTTCACAATAGTTGAGTATGTTAAAGCCCATGTAGGCGGATGAGGGCTCAAGGCCCATAGTCGGTTCAAGGCTCAGAGCCATAAACCGCGCCGGTATGTAACTTGTATTGTAAGTTAGGAATAGTGGAGACCGAGCCGGATACATCTATGAACCGGAATCGGGATTCTGTAAACCGACGGGCGCCACCCATGTATATAAGGGGACGACCCAGCGGCGGTTCAGGACAACAGACAACAACTCGAGACTTAGGCGAAGCTTGTTTGCTCCCTAGTCATCGAAACCCCATCAATTCCATCACAACTAGACGTAGGCTTTTACCTTCACCCGAAGGGGCGAACTAGTATAAACTCTCTTGCGCCCCTCGTGTCCGCTTTAACCTCTTCAAGCTAACCCAGTAGCGATGGCTCCACGACTAAGTCCTTTCATGAGGACATCTGCCGTGACAAAACCATGACACTCTGCGCCCTTGCGCGTCTTCACTGGTTCCCAAGCTGCGGCTGTACCCGAGTCATCACAGACGCGACTAGCCACCAGCTACACTCGCTGGCCCCACCGTGCCGGTTCACCTCTACGACTGCCGGATTACCATCTGCCTATGCCGGCTCGCCTGCTTCTTCTGCTGGTTAGCTCCTGTGATGTCTCCTCCACGGCTTCCTCAAGATTGTGAACCGCCCGCTGCTGCGTCCCGTGGGTGTGGTCTCGGCTTGCTCAATATAAATCAAAAGGAATTTGACCCGGTGGAGTTTAAGCACACCTGAAAAAAACTTTTGATCATATCGAGAAGATATACGGTAAGCCCCCGAGGATAAGTATGCCCCAATTTCTTGGAGTGAAGATTATACAAGCTACGGCAAACTCTGGCAAGGCCCTTGAAAGGATCAACGCAAAGGTTCTTGGTTATCTATGAACGCCATATAATGATCATTGTCACCTAAAAATCAGGTGATATTTTTCTTACATATTTTGTTAAGTACATGTTGATTTCCTTCGACAAACAACTACTCCGCCCTGTTGTGTTTTTTTTGTACGCAGGACAATTATTCACTACAAATGTGGTTTATACCACGGATACGGAGCACGTATTGGCAACATTGCACCCGGTATTCATCCGTGCCTCATTACTCGGTAAACGGATGCGGCAAGTCAGCCGCCACGTTACGGCTCGGACTACTTCAACTCACCGGGACCGTCCACGGAATTAACTTGCCCGTCCGCTCCGGCTTACAATGCCATGATCGACTCATCTGTCCGAGCTGCCTCACGATGCCGTGGTCATCTTTGTCGTCCGCCTCTCGAGACTTGGTTTATATCAACACACCGGGCTGCACCTGGTTGCATGAGCTATTTATTGAGTATGATCAAGTCACCGCTTGGGTAGCCCGCTTTTCTTCCAACAAATTGGAGGCAAATTATCATTCAGCCGCCGCTCACGCTGGATGGCTTGATGGACATGCTGACAAGTCGCCGCCACTACAGTTTGGTCAACTTCAAACAGCCAGTTGAAGGAACCATTGGCCGAAAGGTCACACGGCTCATACGGGATCATTTATAACCCGCCATACCACCTCAACCTTGTGGATTTACATCAGCGTTATCAACACCAATGATATATACCTTCGCTATGGTCAAGCACGGAGAATCTCAAGACAACTCCTTGAGTCATCTTAAGACTCGGGGCTACGATGATATGACTCAACAAGTCTTGCCAGTTTCAGCAAATTCAAGTGCCCGGTGATGTTGAAGGAAAGATAACCCGGTCCCGGAGGCTCTTGTTATATTGATGAAAATTTAAAGGCCGTCGAAATATTCCGGTTCACAATGATGCTTCCGGTTTCCAATCCGGTTTAAGAGGAAACTATCTCTTGCAAAGCTCGACACTCTCAATATCCGGTTCAAAATCCCGGTTCAAGCAGAATTTATCTCTTGCAAAAGTTAAAGGTTGCCAAAGAGGACCTGCTTTACTCGACGCGTTTCAAACATGGGTATCCTTCCTTATGGGCTCATCTTCATATGATCACTTGGGGGCTCCCTGTTCAAACATAGGTGTGTTCACCAAAGAGAACATAGCGTTACTACCCTCTTGATGCAGCTATCAAGCCAATACTATCATAAGGGGCCAAAGAGAGTTTGTTGCACAGCACAACTCGAACATAGGCACCAAGTAGCACAACTTCGTAAATATATCACATGGGGGCTTCTACTTGCAAAGCGGAGTCCTGTTCATTAATCCGGCTATGATGCCACAACAAAGCTTGGGAGCTTCACACCCAAGGGGGCAAAGAGAGTCTTGTTGCTATGCATAGCTCAAACATAGGCACCCATAGAGCACAACTCACAAAGTTACTTGGGGGCTCTTTGCGTAAAGTAACAAAGAGTTTGAAAGGACCATTGTAATTGGGTATCGACCCATGGCTTGGAAGCATGGTGTATTCACCTAAAACCCCGGGTTAACCTGCCTTCATCAAGTAAGCCACTCCTATCCAGGTAATCCTGGCATGACCCGCCGAACGTTTGACAAGTTACTCTCATAGAGACCCTGAACTTGTCAAAGTTAAAACAACGATTGGTTAGTTGGAGGCCCATCTTCAAAGGCTTTGTCAAAAGGTTTAACTCAGCGGCCTGGCAGCCCACGAAAAGCCTCGAATTTGGGCCTGGCAGCCCTCGAAAAGCCTCGACTACAAGTTTTATTTGATTTTGTTTTTTGCAAGTTTTTTCTCTTTTGATAAAATTTTATGTTGAACCGGCGTTTATTGACCCGGCATGACTATCAGTCATCAAATTAACCCGGTGTTCGTTAACCTGCTCGACTTTCAACTACAAGTTGTCAGTACATAATCACTTATAATCCGGTGTTTATTGACCCGACCTGGCTTTGGACTATAAGTCGCCAGTATATATTTGGATTGCGCCATTGGAACCATGCGCTTATAAATCATTGGATATATTATTCAAATCTTTAATAGCCAACATGGCTGGATTTTTATTATGGTTATCAATAACCAGTATTATGATTAAGGTTTTCAAAGTCGCTTTAGCGCAATGGCTATCATATTATCAATGGATATGATTTATTCTACAATTGAAGGAATAGTCCCGAGTTGCTGCAGGCTTACAACCCGGCACTTGGGGGCTACATTATTTAAGTTGAGATTACATCAAATATGCAAGTCTCATGTCGCTGCAAGCATGCACCATGACACTTGGGGGCTAATGCAAAGTCATTCTTTGCTCGTCTTGAAGACCCGACTCATCACATTATAATGAGCCGCCCTTGGGGGCTACCAATTGCTCATGTCAACAATTCAAGGTACAAAGCTTTTATCCATTATATTGAAGGGTCCACTGCTTGGTTGGTAAAGCACAAGGCTCTTAACCTTGTGGACGTGGATTCAAGCCCCATGATGGGGGTTACATCATATGATGTTATTTTCATTGAAGTATATATCAAAGTCCCAGCTCAATATTATCTTACTGAGCCGGCCCTTGGGGGCTACACGTTGTTGTTCAAAGTTTACAAGATTATATTTACAAAGTCCCTGCTCATTATTGCATAATGACCCAGCCCTTGGGGGCTAAACTGGTTGAAGTTTTTATGAGCATCAGGCAATTACAAGTCCCAAGTTGTTGCAAGCATGACAACCCGGCACTTGGGGGCTACATATGTGGAATACACAATTCTGACTCGTGATTGAGATGAACAACCTGGATTTCTTCAAGATTGTGATATTTATATTGAAGCAAGTCTTAAGCTGTTGCTATGCTACCTTCTTAAGACTTGGGGGCTACAAGTGATAGGCATATAAGAGGTATATTTTCAAGCTGGATGTTAACTACAAGTATGACCCGGTGCTATCAATATTTATAAACCGGTGATCTTGGCAATAATAAACCGGCAAGTTCTACGTCCTTAAACCGGCTGAAGATCAGATGAGTATTTCAAGGACCAATATTGTTTTTAAGCATTGGGAGCTGAATCAAAGGAGTTATTCTTCACAATATATTTTCTATGAGAAACCAATGTCGACAAATTGATTATGAAGCTGGCCTATTAAACCGGATTTTCTAGAAGGAAGTGACAAGGACTTAAGGATGATCAGGATTAGTTTAACATGGATAAATACAATTTAAACTGGGGGCTAATGTCGAGGATATACCTCATGTATGACCCGCCGGAGTCATAATCCGGGACTTGGTAAACCAAGCAGTGTTAAACCGGCAGACAGTTAAGACAGACAAACCGGGCGAGTGTTAAACCGGCAGAGTTAAGACAGATGGTAGCACCGGCAGGTGTTAAGACAATCATAACCCGGCTGCAGACCATGTTAAACCGGCGAGACAATGTTAAACCAAAGCAGACGTTAAGAAGCCCAGGAAAGAAAGTCAAAATAGTTTAAGTCTTAGTCCGGGATGGACTCTACATGTAACCCGCCCCTTCAACTTATATAAGGAGGGGAAGGGCTCCCCAAAGAGGGATAAGCAAGAAACAATCTCTAGGGCTAGACATAACTAGAGGAGAGCCGGTTTACGGCGACTCCCTCGTGATGATAATGAGATCTAGCCTCAAACAGCATGTAGGGTTGTTATCGGATGATGTTTCCCGGGCACGAAGCTGTCTAAACCCTTGTCTTGTGTTGCGTCTCTCGATTCCGCTCAACCCCTCTCAAGCTATGCGTTGGCCTCACGACTAAGTCCTCACACTAAGGACATCTGACGTGTTAATTCCACGACAATATGTGTAGGATTTGTGGCTGCAATATGAATCTTCACCAGTGCCTATATAGGTACTGTAAGGATTCATGTTGACTATTTAGATTCTACACAAAAAGATCAATGATGACCAATGTATATTTTTGATGCGTGCTTAGACTTATCAAGAGCGTTTTTATGTAAGCGCGCTATTGCTACGTTAGCTATAGCGCGTTTACTAAAGTGCGCTCTTGCTTAGTCTGACTTAACCACTTTCGGGAGCTCAAAATTTTGCTAAGTCCTCCATTCCCACCCTTTGTTCCCCTACTCCTCTGTTGCCGCCCGAGCCTGCCCTCACTGGCACTGAGGCTGCCCTCAACCTCACCGCTGCTGCCCGCTCTCGACCTCACTGCCGCCGACCTCACCGCCGCCCGAGCCCGCCTTGATCGCTGCGCCTCCCGATCCCGAGCCCGCCTCGCCGTCCCTACCTCTCCGCCGAGCACCTCCCGCCACTGCCTCTCCCTCTCTGTAAGCCCCCCACCCCTCCCCCACACCCTTTATCTCGGCTTAGTTATTACTAGATGTTTTTTAGCAGTACTAGATGTTAATTTAGGGTTCATAGATAATGATTTTTAGTAGTAGTAGATGTTAATTAGTAGTAGTGATGGTACTAGTTAACTAGGGCAGTATGGTTAATAGTAGATGTTTTTGGAAGAATTGACGATAACCCCCCCCCCCCATGTTGGTCTGCCTCTCGATCATAAGCCCCCTACACACTGTGCTGCGCTGTTTCGGCCCTCTCACAAAAGGGGCTTAAGATCAAAGGCAGACCAACAGGGGGGGTTATCATCAAATGCCCTGATGTTTTTTACTATTGTATAATGTAGTTTTTTTACTGTTTTTAGTAAGTGTTTAAAATAATTAAATTAATAAACTAGTTGAACTAGTTTAGTTTTAGTTGAACTAGTTTAGTAAGTAAATTAATAAACTAGTTGAACTAGTTGAATTAATAGAACTAATGTATTTTAGTAAGATAATTAATATAACTAGTTGAACTACTTTATTTTTAGAAAGAACTAGTTTTTCTATTTATAGTAAGTTTATATTTAGTAAGAACTAGTTGAATTAATAGAACTAGTTGAACATGTCATATTTGTTGTTATTTTCTTAGTTTAAGAAATTATTCGGGATGTATTAGTGATAACTTATAGGGTTTTTGCTTTTGCAGAAATCAAGGAGCCCTCCATCATCCCCGCCGTCATCCCGTCACACCGACTCCCTCCGACCTCGAGGCGAGACCAGCCAAATCTCCATGTATATCTTGTGTTGCTCAAATAGGATATGTGGTTGCCCAAGTGGTCGGTCATGTTCAGGTTACACCTCCGAAAGTGGCCTATGTTTTGCGGAGTGTTGATCAATTTCTGTTAAGCAAATTTCAAAGGCCGATATGTCCTTTTAGCATAGGTCATGCCAGTTTTTTCCGTGAATTCTGGCATGACTTGTGCTAGAATATGTAGGAAATATCGAGTGGCCTGGATTTTCTCAAAAAATAATGATCTAATTTAGTTTTTTAGTACATATATTTAATTGTACAAGTTTAATCTTTGAATTATGAACGTAGGAAATGTCGTACTCGGACGATTTAAAGTCTCCCGGGAGTGCAGCTGGTGCCACGGCGATCGAGGTCTGCGGCGACAGTTCCTTCAGCTGGATGAAGATCGCCCTTCAAGATTAAGCTCGAGGAGACCTTCGATGTTGAAACGATGCATAGCGACAACAAGTGTTTTTTTTTTCGTAATTAAGCATCACTTCAAATATTAAAAGGTATAATTTTAATCTTTTAAAATTAGAATAGATTAACCCATGCCATGCAAGACGCTATGGCTGGGTGAGGATGGGTTTTGAAGACTCATGAAAATTTTGAAACAAAGAAAATACACCTAAGGACCCATCATGATATGGATTTTGAAGTAAATCTGTACAATTCTCAGAGCGTAACCCATTTTGGTTGCCAAAATTGGGAAGCACTTTGCAAAATGTATGGTTTTTATGAGGGTATGATTGTCACCATGGATCCCGTGATCCTGACATCGAGCAAGACAATATGGACATTTGGGTCCTTGTTGATACGCTTCTGATTCTACCGCAATGTGAGTATCTCAAACATAGTTATTAACTAATTTATATTGTTTATTTCAAAATAGTTGACAGCCTATTTCCATTGACAGCTTATTTTGATTCTTCAAAGAATGTGCGGAAGATGGTAGACAAAACCCACTACAATCGATGGCTCGAATTAACTTATAAGGAGAAAAGTCATCTGATCGCATTTTGTACTTATCTTGAGAATTACAATACCTATTATCGAACTCCTCCAAATTATGGTGAATACGTGCCACTAGTGCACGTGTTGAACCAGTAACTTCTATGGAGATACCCTGGTAAGATTTTTTACTATTACGACATCCGTGCATCTTTTGCATACTTCTAAAACTAGTACATCATTGCTAACTACGAAGTTATTACTATGTTTTTCAACAGAGAATCGATGGATTGTGTGCCTCATCGATGTATCGAATGGTCGCCTTTGCAGTTCGAACATACAGCCTGTGTCAACCCACGGATCTCAATGTGCATATCAGATTTGAAAACCGGTGAACACATGCTAATCAAAGAATGGAAAAATGTTTGGACATTCATAAGGAGGTTCTTGGAAGTAACATTGCGAAAGGCAAGAATTGGAGACAAGATAATCTCCATTCTCCATAATGGAGAGTCAGGGGTCTTGTTTTTTGCTATTTTACCTTAGAGAATATAGTAGGTCCTAAGAGAATGTAGTAGGTCCTATGAGGTACAATATGTTTGTTATGTGGTACAATGTGTTAGAGTTGATGATGAGGAGTACTTGTGATTACGACTAGTGACCAATTTGCTATGTGATATCTCATTGATGAAAATGATGATCTTGAGGAGGTGTTATATGACAATGATGTATTATGATGATAAGTTGTTAATGATATGATGATGATGATGATATTTATTATATCATTGGGTGAAAGAACCGCGGATTAGTTTCAAGTGGATGTGACGGTTCTTTCACCCCGTGATGTAATAACTCATTATGATGTAAAAACAATCTCTAAATTCCTGTTGTATGAAAACTTGTGTAAAGGTGTATGAATACAACATGAAATAAAAAAGAAATAAAATACAAAATAATAGTAGTAGCGCGGGCAGGGAGAAGCGCTACTACTAATTATCAGTAGGGCTCCTCGGGGAAAGCGCTACTACTAAGTCGATATAGCAGTAGCGTGGGTTGAGGCACGCTACTGCTAACCTTTAGCTGTAGCGCCCGTGCAGAGCGCTCAGCCAGCGCTTAATGATAGGCCTAAAACTCAAGACTGCTGCTAGGCTTTTCCCTAGTAGTGTGGGAAGAGAGAAAAGGCAAGGGCAGAGAAAGCTGCAAAGATGCCAAGCTTTGAAGAGGCATCTCAAGTGTTTCTGAAGAGCAAGCAAGATCAGCTTGGCTATTTGATTGCCTCAACCTTGAGGATTGAGAAGGGCTTGGCTACCCTGACTCAAATCCAGGAGAGTTTGGAGAGGATCATTGAGCAGAAGTTTTATGCTCTTGATGTCAAGGTCACTGAGATCCAAACTGCAGTTGAGCAACTTAAGGAGGATGTGGAGGAGAAGAAGGGCAAGTCTACTACAGATGCATTTGCTAGAGTGCACAGAGGATGAGATCTGCCAAAGGCTCCTGCTCCAGATACTAGAGCTACATCATCTGCACCAGCTGCCACAGCTTCAGTGCCACCAGCTCCAGCTACGTCAACAGATGCTTTCGTCCTTGGAGTCATCTCTACACCACCTCATGAAGACCAAGCCTGAGAGTCGTTTAGCACTATGCATTTTGAACTTTTTGGTAACTTGTTGCCAAAGGGGGAGAAAAATGTATAGATCATAGGCTTCGAGAGAGAGTGTTGCTTTTTATCTCTCTTGTTTTTGGTGGTTGAACTTCTTTATTTGTGTGCTTGCTTGATACAATATGCCTTTTGTGAGATACTTGGATGATCATGTGTTTGATCATATGCTATGCTATCCTTAATGCTTGTTGGATGATATTATCTCTTTTATCCTTATATGATCATTCACTTTGCTTGGTGATGAGAGCATATGTTCAATTATTATCATTTTGAGCGCTCCACCAAGATGTATGTGACATGGAAGAGTGACCCATGATCCTAACACATTGTGCATTTGCAGTCCAAAGCAAACTTTAAATAGTGCACAAATTTAGGGGGAGCTCTTACTTATCACATACTTCTCAAAGACGATGTTTTTCAATCTTATTATCATTTGTTGAAGCTTTGATCTGTATGTTGTCATCAATTACCAAAAAGGGGGAGATTGAAAGTGCAACTATCCCTGGGTGGTTTTGGTAATTCCTAACAACATATAGCTCATTGAGCTAATGCTATTTCAAGATAAATATTTCAGGAAAATCTCAATGATTGGCATGGCATGGATGAGAAAAGTGGACCCTCAAAATGCTAAGGACAAAAGGATTGGCTCAAGCTCAAAGCACAAGACTCTACATTTTACTTTTAGTGATCCAAGATCACATTGAGTCCATAGGAAAAGCCAATACTATCGAGAGGGGATGAGGTGTTGCTTAATGACTTTCTTGCTCAAAGTGCTTAGTGATATGCTCCAAAATCCCTCAACTACTTTCTCACGTCCACATATGTCCCAAACAAAAGTCAAACTCGCCCTACCAAAATCGCTTCATCCGCGCCACCGAGTTCTCTTGACATAGCCATTGCCACAAACCCTAGTCTTTTCGGTCTCACCGATAGGGATCTCGATCTCACCGAGATGGAATTGTAATCTCTCTGTTTCCCTTCGTAACGTTTCGGTCAAACCGAGATGAGCGATCGGTCCCACCGAGATTGCAATGCAAACTCTCTGTTTCCCTTTCGTAACGTTTCGGTCCAACCGAGATGAGCGAATCGGTCCCACCGAGTTTGCCTGACCAACTCTCTGTGTGTCTATTAATAAAATCGGTCTCACCGAGTTTGTGTAATCGGTCTCACCGAGACGTTATGGCCTAACCCTAACCATATCGGTCCCACCGAGTTGACATGTCGGTCCCACCGAAATTCCTAACGGTCACATTATTTACTAAATTGGTCCGATCGAGTTTCACGATTCGGTCCCACCGAGTTTGGTAAGTTGTGTGTAACGGTTAGATTTTGTGTGGAGGCTATATATACCCCTCCACCCACTCTTCATTCGTGGAGGGAGCCATCAGAACATGCCTACACTTCCAACATACATTTTCTGAGAGAGAACCACCTACACTTGTGTTGAGGTTAAGATATTCCATTCCTACCACATAAATCTTGATCTCTAGCCTTCCCCAAGTTGCTTTCCACTCAAATCTTCTTTCGACCAAATCCAAACCCTGTGAGAGAGAGTTGAGTGTTGGGTAGACTATCATTTGAAGCATAAGAGCAAGGAGTTCATCATCAACACACCATTTGTTACTTCTTGGAGAGTGGTGTCTCCTAGATTGGCTAGGTGTCACTTGGGAGCCTCCGACAAGATTGTGGAGTTGAACCAAGGAGTTTGTAAGGGCAAGGAGATCGCCTACTTCGTGAAGATCTACCCTAGTGAGGCAAGTCCTTCGTGGGCGACGGCCATGGTGGGATAGAAAAGGTTGCTTCTTCGTGGACCCTTCGTGGGTAGAGCCCTCCATGGACTCTCGCAACCGTTACCCTTCTTGGGATGAAGTCTCCATCAACGTGGATGTATGATAGCACCACCTATCGGAACCACGAATAAAAAATCTCCGTGTCAACATTGTGTTTGCCTCCTCAAACTCCTCCCTTTACCTTCTTATGCAATTGTTTTACAGTCCGCTGTTATACTCTTAGTATTGCATGTAGGTTGATTGCTTGACTTGTGCTAAGTTGCTAAAATTTGCCAAGAACTAAAACTGAAAAAGGCTAGATTTTTATTTGGTCATGTAGTCTAATCACCCCCTCTAGACATACTTTCAATCCTACACCTGTGGACTCATCTAGGGCATTCTCATCGTCGAGCAGGGCCGAGGCTTCTATCCGCGTGCCCTCGAGGTTGTAATCATCCCCATCATCGCTGTTGTGGCCTGCTTTGTTGTTGCTGTTGTCGTTATGAGGACCGCCGCCGCCGTTATGAGGACCGCCGCCATGATCGTGGTCGTTCTTGGGGGTGTTTATCATGTAGACAACAAGACGTGGATGTTGCGGTCCACCGATCCGTAGCTTTGGCGACTGGTGGTGTGGTGTCAGAAGACTCTTTGGCCGCGTTGTCCATGTTGGTTGCCTCCTTGAAGGCGGTTGCGAGCACGTCAGTTAAGTCCTCGACGTTGACAACGAGGTGGGTGAGTCAAAAATTCCAACCTCCCTTGACTGCTCCAAGGTCTGATCGTAAACCAAGGTTTGATAGTCCGAGATCGCGAGCTTCTGAATTCGATCTAACTTCTCATTCAAAAGGATTTCTCGCAGTCGTCCATTGTCCGATCGAGCGGCAGGGCCAATGGAAACTTCCCCGGGGTCTGATCTGACATCGACCTGGGTTCTCTGTCGATAGCCAAGCTAGACGTCTAGTCTCATCAAGGGTAGTGCTTGGATCCCGGCTTGAAGTCATAACTAAGGCAAGGACTTCGTCATTATCCAGCGTAGGGGTTGACTCTAGGGTTTGGATAGGTACGCCAACATACTCTTGAGCTTGTCTCACACCCAGCTCAAAAAAGATAAGCTCGCCGCAAGGATCTGCGTGTAGGAAATATGCCATATAGATAATAATAAATGTTATTATTTATTTCCATGCTCATAATTATGTTTATATTTTGTGCTATATCAGCTATGGTTCTCGAGTCTGCAATAACCATGAGGCTCGGATGAAAACTCATATGCACGTGTGTAATAATAAACGGTAAAATAGATTCTCAGCCTAGTCTCTAAGACTAGCTCAAGTGTTGTATGGTGGTTTTCTTTTCCTAATCATGGGCATGAGTATGCCGACAACTTTAAGAACACAATGTTAGAAGAACACTTGTGTTGAACCGACCCAATTGTTGTTATACTATGAGTTCTATTTTTCACAAGAACAGTTTATAACATAGATAAAGTTAAAGGTTTGCATAATTTCTTAGACCATGAGAGTATCGAGTTCCTTCATACTTGCTTCTTGAACTTTGAGTTTTGTTAAACGTCATCTATAACAGTGTGGCTATTACGATGGCTTACGGGTTCATGGAAAAGTATGATAAGGGTCTAGATAGCTCAAGATTGGGATTTGCTCCTCCGACAATGGAGAGATATTCTTGGGGCCCTCTTGGTGTTAGGGTATCCATCATCCAAGACAAAGTGTTATTTGATCACAGGGATGCCGGAACACGGGAACAACAAAAGCTTAACAAAACCGTAACGAGGAAACTGACATAGTGAAATGGCCACAACTTTTTCTAGCAGTTTGGCATGCCCATGGTAGGCATCCATGCCAGGTTTTGAATGATTTTCAACACCGTATGTATGTTGCGACACATCCGATCATTTATCAACCTTTTTTTACCACAAAAACTCCAGAAAACGCAAAATTTACTGAAAACCAAAACAACTTGGCAAGGTGCCTTGAATTGGTCATACAAGTCAATGGAAAAAAGGTGGGGTCATTTGACAGATGTCGAGAAACAACGTGCTCTCAAACGAAGTCGCTCGGCCTACTCGGACACCCTATGTTGAACATGGTGTTTTTTTACATTCTTGAAATCCTCAACTTTTGCCAATAAGTGGGAATACCCAAGGTAGGTATCCATGCCAGGTTTTAATGAATTCTGACACCATATGCAAGTTGTGACACCTCAGGTTGTTTATCAGCCTTCTTTGACCAAGAGAACTCCAGAAAAAGCAAAACTTGTCAAAAACCCAAACAACTTGGTATGATGCCTTTAGTTGTCATATAAGGTCATGAAAAAAAATTAGGGCCATTTCATGGAAGTCATAAAAAATGTTCTCTCGAACAGAGCCTTCTGGCCTACTTGAATACTCTATGTTGAACAAGGTATTTTTTGGTCATCTTTGAAATGACGCCAACTTTACAACCAGATAGGCATGCCCATAGTAGGCATCGATGCCAGGTTTGAATGCGAAATGACTCTTTTACGGCCGCACGTGCCAATGCTCGAACGAAATCCGCAGGCAAGTTGTACCATCCCGACAAGCTGTAGCATTAGGAGGCATTAGATCCACTTCCTTTTGCATGAGGAGGAGCAGACCTACAGCAATTACTGTGCGTGCATGCCGCGGTCAACATGCATAATACGTTCTGGTTATTATGGTAATTGCCCAACCCAATCTACATTTGATTGCCCCCCCTGATTTTCAGGGGGTGAGGGCCGCTTGAACTTAATCCCACAACTAATCCTAAGCAATAAAGAATGCGCTGCACACTTTCCATTTTAGCATTAGGGACCCTGTCCGAAACCGAGCGTGCCGACGCTCGCGCGAGATAGCAACGCCCGTTTGAATGACTTCCAACACAATATGCACATTGCGATACGTCCAACTATTTATCGGTCTTTTTTTCACCGAGAAAACTTCAGAAAATATAAAACTTGTCGAAAACTCAATACGACTTGGCATGGTGCCTTGAATTTGTCATACATGGCCATGAAAAAAATTGGGTCATTTCAAAGATGTCGAGAAACAACGTGCTCTTAGATGGAGCTTTCTGGCCTACACGGACACCCTAAGTGCATGATGTTTTTTTAACATTCTTGAAATGACTCAACTTCTCCAGCAGATGGGCGTGCCCATGTTAGGCATCCATGCGATGTTTGAAGGAAAATAGTATTTAGAATCATAATTGAAAAAGGTACTTAAAATATTGTTTGCAATTTATAACCTAATTAATAAATACAAAGATATGAATTTTATTTAATAAATATTTGAAGAAAAAAACATAATTTACAACAATTACTTAAAACTGTTATTTAGGTGTTTCAAACAATATTTAAATTTCTTGAATAGGTTTCAAAAAGAATAATAAAGTTTAATACGGAGAAAAATTAATTAATATAAATATAAGAAAAACAAAAAAACAAAAAAAACCGCTTAGGCCTTGGTCCAACTAGGCGACCTTTGAGCTGGAAATCCTAAAGGAAAGTATCGTTTTCCCCCTCAAATCCTGTCTGATGGACCGATTTCCCCCCAAAGTCTAAAACCGGATCAATCAGCCCCTAAACTCTCCAAAACCGGATCAATTCTCCCCCATGGTGGTTTTGGACAAGATTTCGGCGGTTTTGACTTTTCTCCTTGCTAACTGGACAGTGCTGAGTTGGCAGTTTTCAGGAGTTTTCATCGATTGGGGGAGCCGGTCGACAAATCAGCCCCCAATTTAGGTGATTTCGGTGTGCCTCGACCAAACTCCCTGTGCCTCGACGACGACGACGCCCGACCTCGACGACGACTGCCGGGCGCCGACGTCTGGCCACGCCGCCATGGCGTCAACCATGCCGCCGCCTCAAGAGCTGTCTTGCTGCCCGATGGTGAGTCAACCGCCCCTTTATTTCCGGCGAATTCATCTCTTGCATGATCTAAGCTTAGGAGAAATCAGGAGGGGTTTGTGGCACCAATTTTGCTGCCATGGCGTGCAAATCGTGGAGGTGCAGGGTAGATCATAGGAAGATCTTGACCTGAGCTATGTAATGAGGTAAAGGTTGTTTTTTTGGGCAGGTTTTGTCGATGAGGCAACAGATGAAGATGACATATTGTATGTGTCACTACATTATTTTGGCAAATTTGAGACAGTGTTTGGATTGCCTGTATACAAGGGAGGTCTGATGATTACTTTTCCGCTGGATAGGAAGAACCTACGGTTTGAGCTGTTGTTGTTGTATGCTCAGGACATGTATCATGTAGAAAGAGGGCATGCTAGGGGGAATTATAGTTACAAGATGCACTGGCTTATTCCAGGGAAAGAATTGAGTGAGGGTTTGCAATTTATTTTTGATGATTCAAGTGTGGAGAAGATGGTGAATGCAACACCTATTGGGTCATGTGCAGAGATCTATGTGGAGGAAGTGGCATTGTGTGAACAAGCAGTAATGCAGTTGGAAAACAGAGCAGATGATGTGCCAGTGGTTGTTTCTGAAACATATTCCAAGCATAAAGGTAGCAGATTTGCATTGTTAAATGTGGATCTTGTGGAGATGCATATGGTAGATGAGATGTTTTTATCAAATGCAGCAGCTTTAGCAGAGAAAAGAGCAGAGCAGAAGTTGTTGTAGGTGTCAAAAGGTCAAGAAATGAGGAAGAAAATTTGAGGATAATAAATGACGCTAATGACTTTCTTACTACATTTGAGAGTCCAGTGAAGATCAAGAAAAGTAGAGCAAGTAGAGTTACAGCTAAAAAAGAAAAGTACCTCTTGCAGCTCCAGTTTCAGCAAGTACTCCTTCAGGTGCAGCTCAAGGTGCATGTGCTCCTCCACCATCTTCAGGTGCAGCTCAAGGTGCATGTGCTCCTCAAGACCATCTTCAGTGCAGCCCAAGGTGCATCTTCTTCACGGCCAGGTGCATCTTCTTCAGCTCCAAAGAGGAAAAAAACCAAAATCTGCAAAGACCAAAGCAGCAGCAGTACAGACGAGAGAGGAACAATGCCACAATTTCATCGAAGATGTAACCCAGCAGCTACCTCTGAATTTGAGTATACATCTCACGATCATGTTGAAATTGGAACAAGTGGTAATGAAGCATTACATGAAAATGTAAAAGAAGGAGAAGAAGGTGATGATGAGAGTGACATTGACTACCAGCCTTTGTCGGAGCACAGTTCTGCTGAAGAATCAGAGGCAGAACAAGTAAGGAAATTAGCAAGGGAAATTAGGAGGCAGAAGAGAGCAAAGAAATCAGGGGATGCTGTTGGGCCTGTCATCAAAGACAATAATGTGATTGAAGGATTGTCTGGTGATGAGAAGCTGGACGGCATAGAAGATGATGTTGTGTCATCAGATGATGACTGCTCTTTTGATGAGGAAAGTGATGGTGAGGGGGCCACACAACTAGTGAGAAGGAAAAGTGAATGGAAGAAATATGACAGCAAATCAGAAATGCCTACATTTGAGATAGGAATGGTTTTCAGAGGAAGACATCAAATGAAGAAAGCTCTAATAAAATATGGCATTAAGAAGCATGTGCATATTGCTTTCACAAAGGATGAAAATCATAAAGTTGGTGCAAAGTGTACTTGGCTCTGGCTGTAACTGGATGATATATGCTTCTAAAACTAGTAGAAATAAGTGGCTACAGGTGTCTACCTTTGTAGATGAGCACCATTGCATTCCAAGAAGAGATAACAAACTGGTCACATCATCTGTGATTGCTAAAAAATATGGCAGGCTTATAAGAGCAAACCCAAGTTGGAAGTTAGAAGATTTGAGAAAAACTGTACTTGAGGACTTATTTGTCGATGTCACAGCTTGCACATTGCAAGAAGGCAAAGAGAATGGTCATGCAGAAACTGTTGCATTCCTTTGAAGGAGAGTACTCCAAATTGTTTAATTATCGATTAGAGCTCACGAGAACTAATCCTGGAATCACGGTAGCAGTGAAGTTGGACCAAAATGAAAAGGATGGGTCATATGTATTCCAAAGATTTTACATGTGTTTTGATGCCTTGAAGAAAGGTTTCTTAGCAGGTTGTAGAAAAGTTATAGGCCTTGATGGGTGTTTTTTCAAAGGTGCTTGCTATGGACAGATGTTGTGTGCTATAGGAAGAGATGCAAATAACCAGATGTATCCTATTGCTTGGGCTGTTGTGGAGAAAGAAAATTATGAGTCATGGTTCGGTTTCTTGCCAAAATAAACCAGGACTTGAA
Organism: Aegilops bicornis; assembly: GCA_021605145.1. NCBI lineage: Eukaryota > Viridiplantae > Streptophyta > Magnoliopsida > Poales > Poaceae > Aegilops > Aegilops bicornis. The sequence goes on from CM038674.1 coordinate 1,323,111, forward strand.
AATAAGCAATCAAGGAGATGGATATGTATTTATGTCGGATCAGCAAAAGGGACTTATAGGGGCAATGGAGGACATTTTTCCTAAAGTGAGCATAGAATGTGTGCAAGACACATATATGCTAATTGGAAGAAAAACACCTGCACCATGATCTTCGTAAAAGGTTTTGGAGATGTGCAAAATCACCAAACAAAGTGATTTTCAACTACAACAGGGCAAGGCTTGCACAATTTACTGTTGAGGGTGCAAAAGATATGATGAACACCGATCCAGTTCATTGGAGTAGGGCCTACATGAAGCTGGGGTCCAACTGTGATTCAGTTGATAACAACATGTGTGAATCTTTCAACAACTACATCCTGTTAGCTAGGTACCTTGCTATTGTCTCAATGCTTGAGTGGATCAGGTGCAAAATTATGGTAAGGGTACAAGAAAATAGAGGAAAGTCAGTTAACTGGAAAGGAACTATATGTCCCAACATTTTCAAAAAATTAAAGCAAAACATAAGGCGATCAGGTTTACATCATGTCTTTGTGGAATGGGAAAGATGGATTTGAAGTGCAAGAGCATGAGAAATTCAAATTTACTGTTAACTTGCAGCTCTGGACTTGCTCATGTAGATATTGGCAGCTGTCAGGTTTACCATGCTGCCATGCCATTAGTGCTATCTACAAAACAGGACAGAAAATAGATGATTATATTGCTCCTTGTTACTCCATAGATGTGTACAACAAGATATATGATCATTGCTTACAACCTTTGGAGGGAGAGGAGAGTTGGCCTATTTCAACAAATCCAAAGCCACAACCACTGGTCACATTAGCTTGCTCGGAAGGCCTAAAGCGAAAAGGAGGAGAGAGGAAGGAAAAAACCTAAGGGTACTAAGATGAGCAAAGTAGGTGGCAAGATCACTTGCAGTTCTTGCAAAAAGGCAAGGACATAATATATCAAGTTGTAAAAATAATGATGCATCTAAACATCATGGAAATGCACATTTGGTCGAGAAGCTGCAAAACAAAAGAAGCAAGACAAGCAGGCTTTTGATGCTCTTAGGACTCACAAAGCTATGCTTCAAAAGCAGGTTAAGATCATACTTGTTAGTAGTAATGAAAATTTGGTTGCATTTTGTTTGTACTAATGAAAACTTGTTTCCGTGCTGCTGATATAAAAGGCAAGGCGTTGGTTGTGCAACCTAGGCCACAGAAGATGGATGTTAGAAGAAAACCAGGCACTCACGAAGATCAATGAGCCTACATCACAACAAAGCTCACAGCCAAGCTCAAACTAGACTTCCACAACATTGTGTGTTCAACCTGGCTGCATACAAGGAGGCACTAAATGCTAAGAAAGGGCCATCCATTTGATTACAACATTCTGCTCGCCTAGTTGTATCTTGTGCCACAAATTTTGTGCTACACTTGTGCTATATTTACGCTTATGTTCATTTGAGGCAGGATTTCTGCTAGTATAATTTTCTTGATTGAAACAAAGAGGACAACAGAGTTGGAAACATTAATAATTAAACATCTTGATACATTTGTTCCCTGCATTTGTTCAAGACATAACTTAAACTCGACAAAGGTATACTGAAACTGCAAACTTAACTGCATTTCACCACTACTTAACTACAAACTTAACTGCATTTCTCCAGTACATAACTAGAAACTCTCAGTGGATACTGAACTAGAAACTTAACTGCATTTCTCCTTCATCTTCACTTCTGCATTTCTTCACTTCTTCATCTCCTTCATCTTCACTTCTGCATTTCTTCACTTCTGCGTCTCCTTCATCTTCTTGATGCGGTCGGAGTGGTGAATGCCGACGCGGATGTAGGTCTCCGCCTCGATTGGCATGCTCCTCGCCGCCGAGCTGCGGGATCCCAGCGCCACCATGTACACGTTGTCGTCGTGAGGCGCCACATCCACCACCACCTGCTCCCCTCATGTCGTCCTCCACATCCACCACCACTGCTCCCCCTCATTGCCGTCCTCCCCGAGCTGTCGTCCTCCCCCTCGTTGTCTTCCTCCTCATCTTCACTGTATCCTCCGTCGCTGTCAGAATGGACAATAACTTGCTTCACTTCAGCTGGTGCGGCGACCACGACGCCGACGAGACCTTCCACTGGAGGTGGAGGGGGGCGACGGCGGGAGCGGTAGTCGTACCACCTGGCACGCTGACGCGGATCTGGTGACTTCTCCGCCTCATGCATAGCCCACAGGAAAACTGAGACCGCTGGAATTGGACGGCCGCCGGGGAACATTGCCTTCTTCTCAACATCAGTTGCGACGGCGATGAGGCCCCTGGCGTGGTCCACGCACATCTGCAAGCTCGGAAATCTGTTGCAGATCTCCTCTACATCCGCCTCTTCTCTCGAATCCCCCTTGCAATACTCACGACAGTTTCCTCCCACCGCTCTTGAGCACGGCGAACATCTTTCGCAGACCGCCTCTTCTTGGGCGCCATCACGGCGTTGAGAAGCGAGGGACGAAGTGGGTGAGAGGTGGGTGAGATGAGAATGGGGAACGACAGACAGCGGTGGGTGGGCGAGTGGTGTCTGCCCGAGCGCTGGCTTTAAATGAGTGGGTGGGTGCTTGTCAAATGCAGTGGCTGCTAAAAGTTCAGACAACAGTTAACTTCAGAAAAATTCAGTTAACTTCAGAAAAACTCAGACAAAAGTTCAGTTAACCTCAGACACAACTTCCTATTCTGAAATTTTAAACTCAAATACATTTGTTGCCTGGAGCTTACATAGGTGGTTGACAACATACACAATGCATCCTACATAGTACATCACATCTTCAAAGCCATGATAACAACACACACAATGCAGCAAAAGATGGCAAATTTGTACATAAACTTGCTTCTCTGAAATTCCTTGGCAAGAACATCCATTTGTTGAGCATGTTGCGCTTTCAAATCCAGCACATAAACATCAGCATCACCAATGCTGCACTTGGCATCCATGAGAGCATGCTCTAGTCTGTGATTTCTCGATCTTGAGCTTCGTAACCTCATCTTCAGCCGATTAACAACATCTCGCAGATCACCCACTAACGTACTGAGAAACTGATCCAGGGGATCATCATGCCACTTGAAGTACCCACAGTCATATCCCTAATCAACAATTTGTGCAATTTTGTCAATCAACAGATTGGCGCAAAGACTATAACTTTGCTGCTCAAGAAAACAACGGCCGGCACAGATCGACTTACCAGAGATTGGCTGCAGTTGTAGTATCAACGACCGGGGTTGGCAATGCTCCACGAAATCCACCTCGGAGCCTTGACGCGTTGCGAAGGCACAACTTCTCAGGCGAGTACGCCATCGGTGGCTCCCGATATGGCACCGGCGACTGCCCTGAGAAGGCCATGGACTGCGGCCGCCGGTGACTGCTTGACGAGCTGGCAGACGAGGCCATGGACCGCGACGAGGGGGTGGCGAGGGGGACGGCGACAGAGTGCTTCGCGGCGAGGGGACGGGGACAGACCTAGGGATTGCAACGAAAAAATTGGGGAAAGTTGCATATGTCCAGTCAGGAAGGAGAAAAGTCAAAACCGCCGAAATCTTGTCCAAAACCACCATGGGGGAGAATTGATCCGGTTTTGGAGAGTTCAGGGGCTGATTGATCCGATTTTAGACTTTGGGGGGAAATTGATCCATCAGACAGGATTTGAGGGGGAAAACGATACTTTCCTCGAAATCCTATACCTGAGTGCTATCTGACGAGAATATTCCTATTTGCCGCTCTCTGCGATAAACTGTCGCTAATTCACACAAAGCTAGCGACTAGCGAACATGGTCGACCGATTCAATTACGAGATTACATGTGCTACAGTTTCTGGTTCTGTGAAACCTCCTAGAAGCTTCCTCATTGGATATGGGAAGCTTTTAAAAGGTTCCTGCACTGGTTTTTGGTTTTTTCTAGTCGTTTTCTTAATCTCTTTTTTCTTCTTTATTTGTTTTTTCTGTTTCATTTTCTTCTTCTTATTTTTTGGTATTTCAATTTATTTTGTAATTACTTTTTCTACTCATTTTATTTTCTATTTTTCTTGTTCAGAACTTCAAATTTTTCAAAATGTTCAGATGTTCGAAAATGTTTGGGTTTTTCATTTTGTTCAGAAGTTCAAAACAATTCGCTATTTTTTTAAAAATGTTCGCAGGTTTGAAAATAATCACTCTTCAAAAAATGTTCATAAGTTCAAAAATTGTTCCTGTTTCTAATTATGTTCAAAACTTCAAAAAGTGTTTGTGATTTCGAAAAAATATTTGTATACTTGAAAAATGTTCGCCTTTCAAAATATGTTCATATGCTCAAAGGATGTTCCAGTTTTTCATATTTAGTTCACAATTTCAATACGTTTGTAATGTTCACTTTTTCAAAAAAATTATTCAGAGCATCAAATTTTGTTCACAGATGCAAAAATTGTTCCTTTTATCAAAAAATTTATGTTTTTAAAAAATGTTCGTGTTTGTCAAAATAATTGGAATTTAAAAATTGTTCCCTTTTTTAAATTGTTCACAAATTCACACGTTCTTCCCGTTTTTAAATTTGTGGACAAATCCAAAAATTGGGCATTTTTTCCTGTACTTGTTTGTGGTTTAAAGATGCTCACAATTATCGAAAAAAGTATTCAGAATTTTCTTTAAATGTTCGAAAAAAGAAAATTATTTGGTCCTTCCTATGTAGTCATTTTTTTAGAATCTTCCTATATAGTTACTTCTAAATGATTTCACGTTGCATATTTAACACTAGCACTGATTAGCTTCAGTTGTTAGGTACATGTCTCTGCTATGGTCGAATCAAATATTCGAATCGTCCTGGCCGAACAGCTCTTTTTTGCATTGTTTTTTACACCACTGGCGCTCCTGCAGATAGGAGGTCCCATTTGATGAGAGTGAGTTGTAATTGAGACATCGCTCCTGTTGGGCCTACCCAAGCGCTCGCGGATTTTAATGAAGTTCATTGCTTTTAGAAAAATGTCCACGAATAGGAAAAATTATGCAGATTTTCAAAAAAAGTTCACTAAAAAGAGTTGCCTGTTTTGGTAACGTCAGCTTCCAGCTGTATTTTTTTCAGTTTTGGGAACCTTCTAAGGGTTCCTGAATCACGTCTTTTTCCTTTTTTTTCTTTTTTTCTTCTCTCCTATTTTCTTTATTCTGTTTCTTTTCTTTTCCGTTTTTTTTGACATTTTCCTTTTTTTCTGTTTCTTTTTTCTATTTTTCATTTTCACGAATTCAAATATTTCAGCATTTGAAAATTTTGTTTGGAATTTCGAATTATTTCATGTTCAAAAATATTGTTCTGAATTTTGATTTTTTTTTCATATTTATTAATCAATGTTCTGAAAACTCGGAATGTCCAAATTTTGTTCTCGTTCCAATTTTTGTTCATATTTATTAGTCAATGTTCAAAAATTCACATTGCAAAAAAAAGTTTGTAAATTCGAAAAAATGTTCACGCTGTCAAATTTTGTTCAGTTTCAAAAAGTGTCGCTTTTAGAAAAATTCATAAAGCCAAAAAATTGTACATTTTGAGCAAACTGAAAAAAAAAAGTTCACGAATTGAGGCCATTTTAATTTCATTATTTGATAAAATTCACTATTTTTGGAGAAAGTTTGCTAAACTGAAAAAGTGTTCATCTATTTTAATAATTTTTCACAAAATTGGAAAAAGTTAAATGAGTTGAAAAAAGGACATGGATTTGAAAAAAGTTTACAATTTTAAGAAAATGTTGATGAATTTAAAAAGTTCATGATTTTAAGAAAAATGTAAGCAAATGGAAAAAAGAAGAAGAAACAACCAGACATAGAAGACGGACAATAAGAAGAAAAAAAGAAAGTAACTAGACACAACAGAGTGCGGCGTTTCTGCTCTCGGGCTCAGCTGCACCTGCGTTGACGAAAAAAATCAAAACAAATACTAGAAAAATTCAAAAAAAATCATTTTTTTGTGTGGTAGATAATTTGATGCGTGAGGTCCGCTGCAAATTTCATCTCATTTCAATATTTGAGTAGCTCTCGGCAAAAAAGACAAAATCGGGGTCTGAAAAAAGTTTACTGTTCATGCACTGTTTTGACCCAATTTGTTTGTTTTGCTGAGAGCTACTCAGATGTCCAAATGAGTTGAAATTTGGAGCGGACCTCACGCATCAAATTACCTACCACAAAAAAATTGATTTTTTTTAATTTTTCTAGTATTGTTTTGATTTTTTTCTGATCGGGAGCAGATGAGCCTGGGCACAGAGTTGGATTTTCGAACACAACAAGGTTGTTCTACCACTTGGTTAGATGGTGTGGAAATCCAGAGGTTGAGAGTTCGTCACCTATTTTTTCATAAGTTAAAACAAAAGAATCAGGGAAAGTACGGTGTATACGGTCCAACGAGCGACCCACCATACATAAAATTTGTGGGTACGATTTATTAAAGGTCTGTATTAACCTTTATCCGTTTAGTGATGGGGTTATACCGAAACAGGACTATAGAAATATATGCTTTTTGTTTGGAGGTGCTTCCATGCAGGTTAAAAACATAAATGTTTTTTGTGTACTGTAAGTTAGAAGTCGATGGGATGAAATCATTGCAACAAAAATAACTTAAAAGTAGCATATATTAATTAACAAAATATAAGCTCAGTTTTGTGAAATGTGATAAGATGAGTAAGAGCAATAAGCCGACAAACAATCAATACATCATTATTATATAGGATATCAGTGTTATATTTGCCATACTCTAAGAATAAAAAAACATTTCCTACTTATTTACTTATTTATAAGTACACAGTGCACCAAAATTTCTATCGAAAACAAGAGGCTCATGCTCCCTGCAATTATCATTCTTTGTATCTTCTGTATTTCAGAACGGCTAGTTCCTGCTCATTTATGTTCAAGCCTTCTTGAATATTATAAGCCCAGCCCCTGTTTTTGTAGAAAACAGGCTTCGGCTTAATACAATGCCATAAGGATTTCCTGATTACAAGATGAACACCCAAAAGGTGCTCACGGCAGCTTCCCTAAAATGCCATAACAGGAAGACTAGACCCCCATTAAAAACTACTCCCTCCGTCCCATAATATAAAACCTTTTTTGACACTACACTAGTGTCAAAAAAGGGGCTTGCGTTTTGGCTCTCGAGAGCATTTGCTCCCGGGTGAACAGTAACGTGAAAAAAATATTAAATATTTTTCAAAAAATTCTGAATTTTTTTGCAGATGATTGTATTAGTGTCGCAAACATGCATGACAATTTTCATGCTAAACGGAGCGGCGGTGTTTTGTCGGTAAAAAAAAAAATTGGGGTAACTTTTGGTGTTTGATTTGTTTTTTTTTGTACAAGCCAAAAGTTTTAATCTTTTTGCCTCAAAATTTGCAGGTAGCAATTGGACGTGACTAAGTACACAACAAAATTTTGTCTTGATTTTTTCATTTCAAATTTTTATTTGGCTCGAGAGAAAATGCTCCCGGAGCTAAATTGACTTTCCATCAAAAACGTCTTACATTATAGGACGGAGGGAGTAGTTGCAGTGAAAAACTCCCCTATCATAAATCTTATGACACTATGAGCTAAAGCAGGTAAGAATGGATAACAAGTTAATGTGCAGCATCAGTGGTAAGTAAAGAAGCCGAGCAGTCACCCAAAAGCGTAGCAGCATAAATAATAGTAAAGGCCCAAAGATTATGCTGATAACACACCCAAAAGCGTAGCAGTATAAATGTCCAAAGATTATGCCGATAACATGTAACTGTTTCATCGGGAACTGAAGTAAAAACCTAAATACTGGGATCATGTAAACTAAGATAACATTTATTTGATATTATAGCAACTACGAACGTAAACAATCTGCTATGTCTTCAGCTGAAGATCAAATGAATGTGCTATCAGTCATCTTCATTTATAATAAACATGCTAAGATAGGCCTGATTTGGGTGCAGCTAGTCGACTTCGGTGCAAGGACAGGGTTCACCCATCATGTCAGATTCAAAGTTAAGTTTCAGGTCTGATTCAACCCCAGAGTTCGGAGTAGAAAATTTAATACCACATCCAATTGGTTGTTTACATACATGGCATGCATGACAGTTAAGAGTTCAAATTTACATTGAAGCTAGTGAAGGAAGACCAAGCATGTCTTGAGCAAGAGGAAGCACAGAGCCCATCAATCCACCGGATGCAACTAGTTGGGCTCATTCAACTTGTTGTTTGTCACCTTGCATATTGCAATATATAGGATAACACGTACCTTGCAAAATTCAAAACAAGCTTCTCCGAATAAAACAAACGCTGGCATATCATGCATTTTTCTGAAGCTCATCAATTAACAGAGCCTTCAAAATCATGCAAGGCCCCAACCGCCACACTTGGTCTATCTCCTGGAAGAAATCACTGCATCATCGAGTCTCAGCACATTTTCTCCTGGACCATCCATGTGCAACATTCAGTAAATCAGTCAATCAACATATTTCATGCTAAGTAGAGTAAAACTTTGTTCAGGAATTGCTGTCAGAAAAATGTTGAATATATCTTGTACCTCCTCTCTACCACATATGGAAATCGTATTTGCAAGCAGAAACAGCTCCCAGAACGACCATAGGTGTTGAATATATCTTGCAAACTCCCAGGATGATCACAACTTTACAAGTAGCAGAAACACAAATGCTTACTCTGTCATCTCTCTGGCAATAAATGCCACTGTATATGGCTACAGACTGAATCTTAGGCGCACGATAAAATCTTGGTTCAGAAACTCCACACTACTACTACTATAACCAAACACACAGTTCCCTCTCTCTACTCTTCCGTTAAATGTGGAGCATGTCAATGTTTTTTTCATGGGCCAAATTTGTACACGCCTCTCTATTGCTGATGTCCAGGAAATTCCTCCCTCCCTTGTATGTATATGCATAAGCTGTCAACACTCCTTCCATGAGTGCAAGCATGCTAGCACAAAACACTCTGCTTCCTCACTGGAATCTGCAACGACTTACCATGCTGCTGATCAACTAACTTTCTCATAAGCTTCAGGCCTATATAGAAACATCTCGGCTCAGAATCGATCCTGAACTCCCAACTTTTGCTCAAGGCGTTGCAGGGTGAATATAAACAGATCCAGCAGCTCACATGATCTGCAGTAAGTTCGGATACCTGGAAACACAATGTATCAAGTGTTTATGCCCTGAATCATGTAACAGTGCATCTTCTTTAACGAGAACAGACGACTGGCAGAGAGATTTTCACAGCTAGGAAATTAGAACAGAGTAAAACAAGAGGAGCAGCTCATACAGATCAGTAATTTGCCCAATGATATTTTTAAGGGCCAAGAAGGCAATCATGGAGCACAATAGAAGTTACTTTAATTAGCAGAGGGCACGCACATCATCTAGTTTCTATGCAAAACATCATCCGTGACACAACCATCACTTTGCTTTGACTACAAAAAATTGTACATGGTTGGTTGGTGTTGCCATTGGACCAGCATGTCCATCACTCAGAAGTTTTCATGCAAAATTAACTAACTACTATCGATTCTATCAGGGAACGCTTTGAAGATCCAAATTTCAAGATAATCTCTAAAGTATCTAAGCTATCACAGAAAGCACACATGTGGACACGTACCCCTGATAACATAAATAGATGTTTGAATAATTTAGGAAGAGGGTGTAAAAAAGGAAAACCATGAACAAAAAATTAGTGAACGGATGCAATGAAGATCTGAAGAAGTGTAGTCTCTTCATGAGTGGTATGTATCAAGGTTAACATGCACAGACCTTAAAAAATCTCTAGGAAACCGTACATGGATGCAAATCACTCTTGATGTCAAGAGGAAGAGATGAGGGCTATTGGAGGCAGCATAGTAATAGGCTATTGTCAAATCCTGCAAGCATGAACCAAAGAGCAGGTAAATAGATGTTTAATAAACTACACAAACAACACAATGCAGACATTTCTATACTTGCAGTTGGCCTAGATCGATGTCTCAGTAAATAATATAAAATGCTGCAATCTATCTGGACTGGACCATTTACTCAGTAAATAGTGTAAAATGCTTACTATAGATACCATCACACTCAACTTGGGTGTAAGGGCAGAGTTCACCCATCATGCCAGACACAAACAGATTCAACTTTCAGCTCTGATTCAAATGCAGAGTTCAGATTAGAAAAAACTATACCACATCTAATTGATTGTTTACCTCATGGCATGCATGACTCGCTCAAATTATCTACATCCAAGCTAGTGAAGGAAGATCCACCATGTCTTAAGCAAGAGGAAACCCGGAGCCCATCAGTATCTGAACCAATCAAAGCACCAGACACAGCTACTTTACTCTACTTGTTTAGGCTACCTGATGAAATCTGTCACGCAGGCTATGTTTAGTCTACCTGATGAAATCTGTCATGCAGGCAGGTATTGCCCAGTCTGGCGGAATACAAAAAGGGAAACGCAGGAGCTTCTCTGAACACAAAACTCTACTTGGCGCCAGGTCATACCTGTTACTGAAGGAAGCTTCAGGTTATCATCAACTAGGGTAGCATCGACTGAGATCTGCCTCTGCTTGCACTGTGATATGCCCCCAAACCTGGCCCTGAACGAAGCTGATCCTCCATTGGAGCCTTCGGAGTCGCATAGAGGCAGATTTCTAGCCGCCAGCGCCAGGCTTCATCGATATCCTGGAAGAAGGAAGCACCCTCTATCCAGTTTCAGCAGTCAGCAGTCAGCACATCTTCTCCTGGAAGAAACACAGCACCACAGCAGTTCAGTAGGCTCATATTGCCCGGCCACTTTTTGCTTGACGAAAATGTACTGATTTTCCCCCATGCCACACACATCTTCTTCTCAGCTGGTAAGTCACTTCACATGCATCACATTAATCTGTGTTCCACAAGCACCAGAGAAGAGGGACACAAGTGATCTTCAAACCAGAGCTGTACGCCACCATCTCCTTTGTGTTACTGCAACTGCAAGCACATGCCTGACTACCTGAGATCTCATTTCCTCCATTTCCAACATCTACAGCCTCACATCAGGAACACATGTGCACCATCATTACATAGCTTGCTTCTTATATTTTAGTTTGAGGTATACAGCATATCTACTATTCCTCTGTTTAAAATTCTTAAAGATTCTATAACTACGCTTATATGTGACAGTTGGTACTTGCATGCCTAGACTGAGATTTGACTAAATAGGTGATCCGACATGCAGTACAACTAAGAAAATACTGCACTCCCTTAAATGTTAAGACCAAGCTTGGTTAAGACAACATATCTGGGATAATCTCTTGGCTAAGGTAACAGTCTATGACATCTTGTCATCTTCATTCTCTTTTCTCAAGTACTAGCATACATTTCTTCTGAAGAGATTGTAGCCAAGACAGCTGAAGCAAATATAAGAGAGCATCTAAAAAGCAAATAGCATAAAACAGAGGATGGTACATAAGACCCACCTTACTATCCTAAAAAAATATGCCAAGGGATAAAGATGTCCTGACCTTCTGAATAGAACTATAGATAGTGCTAATATGGAATAAACTCAGCTAAAAGGTACTCCATTGACAGGACCTATGCTTTATAAGATTATGCCATAACCCTTTTTAAGATTACCTTAATTAACATAAGTTCCTTCATTGTATGAAATGCCCTATGCTTTGCAGTGCCGTACCATACAAGCATCAAGTCGTCTCTCCTGTACAAATTCCAAGGCCTTTGAAATGTCCATTAGATAGTTCCTACATTACTACTGCACTATTCTGCCGATATATCATCCAAAATACAGGAGAAAATTAAACAAACTACTAGAAAAAACAACCAGCTTTCACAACAATTAATACCTTAAACAAAGCTACTAGAGGAAGAATGGATATTTTCAGATTAGAAGAGAGCAGCAACCAATTAGATCCAAACTGCATCCTTGGCAGTAACCAACACATTGAGGTCATGACTGTCAACACACACACACACACACACACACACACACACACATATATAACAAATCCAATTTTTTCTCCACGGAAAGAATTCCAAAATTCTCCTCCAAAGGGAAAATTTGAGGCTTCGTGTCATCTTGATGGCCAAAATGAGAACCTTCTTTCATGGATAGAACTGGAAACTGCAATGGTCATTTGAAAACACAAAAACAGAGTCTGCAGATACACTACTCACTCATACTAGAAAGCATTTGCAGAATGCCCCCCTGATCTGTGATCTCACACTCTTAGTTCCAATATGTGTCGGTATGACATGAGGCTGGACAAGATAGCAGTGCGATGCTCTTCTCTACTGAATGATGTAATGAACATACAAGGACTCACAGCTCAAATGATCAGTTTCATCCTGGATTACAATTAAAGATCAGCATATCTAACAGGCATACTATAGCATATCTAAAAGACCATCACTCAGTTAGGCCAGGATCGCCGACTTAGGAATTAACAGCCTAACACACAGAGTGAATTTTTATGTGTGCAATGCCCAGTTAACAATTTTCATACCCGTTCTTTGCTCATGCAAATCTGAGTCTAGTGGGCACTTGCCCTCTGCAAGCATCGACATAGTCATCAGCGAGGTGGGGTGCAGCTTCCTTGTGAGGGCATATGAACTTCTCCATGAATACTTTCTCGCTCTTCTGCACTATACTGAAGTAGCTAAAGTCGCGCTCTAGGAATCCATTTGCCTTAAGAAACTTTACAAGGTAGTACCGGCTCTGAGCCGGCCCTCCAGGCTATAGGTGAGCAATGCCGGGCGATGGGCAATGTATGCCAGTTCCAACCCCACCTCAGAGATGAGGAACTCTGAGGTGCGCCGCAGCCTTTCATTAGAAATCCTCAGCACTAGTGGCGACTTGGTCAAAGCAATGCCCACCTCATCATCCGACCACCTTAATGTGGTCTTCAAGTAGTCTACTCTGGCGGCAATCTTCTCCTCACTTTGGAACGCAACAGCAGACACGGCATGCCTGAACATCCGAGATCCACGGGCACACCAAAACTTTCGGCGCATGCCACAATTGCCCGGACGGATTCTACATTGGTGGTGAGCAGCCATGGATTAGTGAGGCACAGCTTGGCAATGTCGCAATCACCCAGCCCCGAGTCGCGCAGGGCGGCCACGTTGGGCTTGACCACCCTCTCGAGGTCAGACGAGATAAGGTATAAGCTGCGCTTGAGAGCTCGAAGGGTGTTGTCGATGGAACCCAAGAGGGCAGGTAGTACTGCAGCTTGGAGACGATGGATGTGAGATGTAAGTTGCCGTGGCAGTAGGAGATGAGGCGCGCGATCTGAGAACGCGAGAGGCCGAGGCCGGTGAGCTGGGCAACGACGGGGCCAAGGTACCCCTCCACGCTGGAGCAGAGTACCTTGGGGTCTCCCGCGACGACGGCGGCGACATCGGAGCTGGAGAAGCCGTGGCCGGCGAGGAAGGAGAGCACGGCGTCGGGCTTGGCGGGGATTTGAGGTGGGAGAGCTTGGCGGAGGCCTTGAGGGCCTGCGCTCGGGAGAGGCCGCAGGTGGCGACGAGGTACTCCTCCACCGCGAAGCTAGGGTTCGGGGAGACGGCGGGCGCTGCGGCGGAGATGAGGCGGTGGATCTGGGAGGTGGGAGAGGCGGAGGGAGACGAGAGGAGCTGGGTGAGGACGCAGCACCGGAGTCGGAGCATGGCGGCGGCGAGGAGATTGGGAAACGGGCGGCGGCGGCGGCGGCTGCGTGGTTGTCGCAACAAAAAATGGAGGCCGAGGAAGGACCCTCCACGAGCCCAGCAGCGTCAGCGTAGTGCGCCTTCAAGCCTTCTAATTCGTTCACTCACTCGCATAAAATTTTGGCCTTTCACCTAAAAAAATAAAATTTTGGCCTAAAAAAATGAAGAAATTTATAATCACATAAATTTTGGCCATTTGCATGTCGATAAGCTCAAGCTCTAGGTGAGGATTTGGCACTTCGCAAGATCCATATCGCTCCCGACTGTCTGAGAGTCATACATGAGTTTATGGCGAGAGCAGCGTGGAGAGTATTGTATGATAGTGAAGGAGATTAACTCTCAGAGGTCAATTTTTTTTGGCATGTGAAATATGCCACGAGCAGCACGAGCACAATTTTGAGGCTCATACTATTGCTAAGATGGCTCCTAGCTTGGATGTGGGGCGTCATTTGTGGCTTTCCAATCCTCCTTGTAACCTTTGTATCCCACAAACCCTGTTTGATCGAATAAAAAGCGTTGTTTCGTCTTAAAAAAAGCATCCCAATATATATGGAATCTCTTATTACTACATGAGTATTCAGAGGAACCACAGAGATAGGCAAAGATGCAAGTGGAACACCATTCACGGATGAGCCCCAGCATTTATTTCCGAGGGTTTTTTATCTATTGGTTTTCTTCTAACTCTTCCCTGTTCATTTTCTAGCAGTTTTCTTCATTTTTTCTTATCTATTTTCCTTCATTTTTATTTCATTTTATGTAGTTTTATTTTCACCTAGTTTTTCTCTTTTTGTTTCATATATACTTGTTTGTTTTACTTTTCTTTGTTTCTTTTCTTAAAAATGCACATTTAAAAAAATCATTAATATTTTATTTGGCATTTTATAAATTCATGAGCATTGCATTTTCAAAAATTGTGACCGCTTTTAAAATCTGTGAATATTTTTAAAATTTTATTTAAAAATATATCTCATGAAGAATACAAATTTAATAAAATTAATTAAGATTTTTTAAAATATCTTGAGAATTTTTTAGATTCATAATTTTCTAAAATCTTGAAATATTTTAAAATGTATGAACCTTTTTCAAAATTCGTGAACATTCTTTTAAAAAATTTATTGAATATTTTTTAAATACATATTTTTTTTAAAATTTCTAGCTTTTTTAATTGGTTAGTCAGTTTCTCCAGCCAAGTGCTTTTCTTCAGAGCAAACGATGTTAGTTTTTTCCTCGACGAGGGTGTTATGTATTGGGACAGACAGCCCTTGCATGGGCAAACCACCCTCTATTATGTAGGAGGACGCAATTCATGCAGGCTAAATGTGGGAAGGATTGAATGTGGCACAAACCAAACATACCAGCATTGAAAAAAATATGTTCAAAAAACATGCTTGGTAGGTGATGTAAGAATGCCAAAAGGGTCATTTGTGTTTGATTGCAATGGTTTTGTACTGTCCAGAGATCACTAGAGCTAGCTTGGTACCCTATATGAGCAAAGACCTAGCACAACTTTTAGGCGTGGCTACCTTTTTTGCAGGTGAAAAGGGGTTTTATTGGTCACTCAATGATTAAATCATTCTTACAAAGGCCCGGCACATCGCCAGGCCCTGAACCAAGCCACACAGCAGTGCGCTCTTGTACTCTACCAAAGCTAGCTAGGTAGTGGCTGACACCATTTTGCTCCGGAGCTACATGTGTGAGCTTACAATTTCTCTCTTCCCTCATAAGTCTCTTGGTTTGGTCAACCAGCATAGCATACCGAGACCTATCACGCTCCGGTCCTGTTAACATATTATAGCCGACCAAGCAACCAGTCTCCACCATAACTACCTCAAAGATATTCCATGACAATAACTAAAAGCATGAAAGACTCTTGCTTCATTACTACTATCATTATGTACATTATTTAGGGAGAAGTCCAAAATAAACCTTGAATTTGTAGACGATAGCTAAATCGAACCCGAACATCTAATCCTGAAATCAGCATACCAAACTTTTTGATCCCGGTCTATTTTCAACCTGGAGTGCGTTCCCAAACAGGAATTGCCGACGAGGCAGCTTTAGGGACTGTTGACTACAGACAAGACTGGGCTGGGCCAACAAGCGCGAAGCAAGATTTCCTTTTCTTTCCTGATTTTTTCAAGTATATTATTCTTCTTTTCGCAATACTTGGCGTAAACATACAAAACAAATATGAAAGCCACACAACTGTTGATTATGGACGCGACAAGCCACTAGAACAAATAGTTGTTATTGATTTAATGAGACGCCCGAAACATTTAACCCCACACCACAATGTTGAGATTAGAAAAAAAACATTTTTAATGGTAAACAAATATTCGAAAATGTAACATTAAAGAGTTGGTAAGTAACATTGCCTGTATTGCATAAAGAAGAGTACTAGTACATCATTACTGATGAAATTTGGTTGTCAAATTGCAGCTACCATTAAAGAGGAATATAAAAATCACACTTCACCAGTTAAGCCGGATAGATTCAGAAATAACTTTCACTTACTATAGATAGCTTGTTCACTTGGGCGTAAGTCAGTAAGTAAGACTCAGAGTTTCAGAGTAACCTGAACTGCCGTTCAGAATTGCTATGGTTCCAGAGTTTAGCAATTAAGCATGTTCTGCAATCCTGAAAGCAGAGTTGTTCATTATGTTATTTTTCAGATGTGGTTCTAGTTTGGACTATCTTGTGTTGCTCTGCTCTCTGATTATTTTAGCTGAACTGAATCCCCGTATGTGGCACCATACCTGTCTATATTCAAACCCAGCCCCTGTTTATTTAGACTCGGCAACTTATAGTCATATACTCATGTTCAATCCCCTGAATCTCTCATCATTAGGCTCTCCTCTTCGTGTAAAAGTTCAGCTGGTATACAACCTTGCTGAGTTTGATCTGGAAACAGAAGCAGTACTAAATCAATCCCCAGTTTTTTTTTTTTTTTGACTATCAAACAGTAGGGGAATCCCCTGCAGTATAATTTTCATTACTTAAGAGAAAAGCAATCAACACCCAGTTGGTGCTGCTCTCCTGGTTGTCCTCACGGACGTGCTCATCATGCATGGCCTCTTCCGCGAGTTTTTTCATCTCTGCTCCATATAGATCATTGTTATAATTTTGCTCAAAAAAAAAAGATCATTGTTATAATTTTCGGGATTAATTCAGGAGACGTAAAATATCATCAACTGTCAGCACATTGCCTTCATGCAGTAAGTTCACAAGTGAAGTTTATTCATCTACTCTAAATGAATATGCATAAATGTTGGAGAAATAGATTCCAGAAAATAAGAATGATGCAAATCAGCTAGCATTTGCACTTGAGTTCATCACATGCCTTCAATACATTTTTTAGATACTACCATACGCTTTACACTTCAAGGTAAAACAGTTCTATCCGCTGACAGTGACTATAAAAATGACATTTCGCTTTTGGTGAACCTTTATGGAAGTATGCCTATTTTAATACACTAAATTGGACATTTATGAAAATGGTGGAAGAATCAAAATCCTCTAATCACTGACGTATAGGATAAGAAAGTGATTTCTCATCATAATTAGTTAAGCCCAGTTCCAATATTCTGAAAACATAAGAACTCTTATCATACAGATGTTGTTGTGATAATGGAAAATGTTGATACTCTTTATAATAGTTGTGGCTCATCTGAAGTGGATCTACATAGAAGTTTAACCTTTTAGCTTCTAGCAACCAAACATAGAACATGCCGTTCTGTGCGGGGCGCACAGCTTACAAACTTTGTTGTAAGATTGCTGTTAACTTTCTGCTCTGGTTCGAAAGTTAAACCTGGGCTCCTGAAAGATTTCTAAGTGTTTACTATAGCTTCACGCTTGAATAGGGTATAATAAGATTCAGAGTTCGCACATGGAGTCTGAAAGATTCAGAGTTAACGCTCAGCTCTGATTCAAATTCAGAGTTCAGAGTGCAAACTTTCCATATACATGCATGTGTGACTCGTACAGACTGTTCACATCCAAGTGAACATCCAACAAGAAGCAAAAAATGATTAAAGTACCATATGCTAGTTTATTCACATCAATAGTACAATACTAGAATGATTACTTAACTTGCAAAATTCAAAAAGAGAGAAGTAGGAGCTTCCCTGAATAGAACTCGTGCCACCGTCAGGCCATACTTGTCACTGAAGCTTCAAGGCATCATCACCCAGCAGGGCCTTCAGAACAGTATAACACAGCAAAGCTATAGCCGCCATGTTTTGTCGTGTTTCCTGGAATAAGAAAAAAGCATCATCAATATCCACTTTCAGCACATTTCACCTGGAAGAAAGAAAGCACCATCCACATTCAGTAAATCAGTATGCTCCTGTTAGCAGCCACTTTTTGCTTGAGAAAACCTCCACGTCTTCTCACCTGGCGGTAAGTTGCTTCATTGATCAACCTGTTCCGCTTCGCCTGCATTTCACTCATCTTGTTTCTATAATTTCAACAAGCACCACAGAAGGGACACACAGCTAGCTGATCTTCAAATCACATCTCTTGGCCCGTATAGCATGGACCACTCGTTTGCCTTACTGCACTCACACACCAGAGATCACATTTCTTCCAACTTCCACAGACTCACATCAGGAACAAACAAATGTGCACCATCCTCACAGGGGTTGGTTCGTAGACTGAGGTACATAGTAATTCCTATATTTGAAATTCTGCAAGACTCCAGACTACATGGAATCCCATCCGGCTTTTTTCCTTTTCCTCTTCTGACTTTCCAGATAGAAATTTGCAAAATGACGGTACATAAGACCCACTATACTACCCTAAACAAATATGCCCTCATGATCAATATAGATAGTGCGATTATGGAATGACAAAATTAGCTAAAAGATATAGCAGAAATTTACATGGTAATGCCATAAACCTTTTTAAGGTTACCATTTGCTTCTCCAGTACAATGACCAGGGCATTAGAATTTTCTGTTTACATAGTGATATACAAATAGGCTTTCAACAAAAATGATACTAGCCTACTACTCAACTATTCAGTTTCGAGATCAGATTCCCCTAGAAAAGTATCACCCAGAAGGCCATGCAAAACTACAAGAGACAAATAAACGAAAACTGAAACAAACTACTAGTGAGAAACAGAAATACTAGTCCCAGGGAAGTTTGAGACTTCATATCATCTTCATGGCCAAAATGAGAACATTCTTTCATGAAAGGCAGATGGAGGATTGCATTGAGAACACTGCAATGGCCATTTCAGAACACAAAGATACAGAGTGTGCAGAAATACTACTCATTGATACTTCAAAGAAATTGGCAGGATGCCCTGATCTCACTCTCTTAGTTCCAATCTGTGTGTCAATATGACACAAGGAAGAACAAGTTCATAGCAGTGCGATGTTTTCTTCTCTACAGAATGACATACCAGTTTTCATACTGGTCTTGGTTCATGTAAAAGTGAATCTGGCGGGCACTTCACCTCTACAAGCGGTGGCATAGTCTTCAGCGAGATGTGCTGCAGCTTTCTTGTGAGGGCATATGAACTTTTCCATAAATACTTTCTCACTGACCATGACTGTATTATAGAAATCCCGGTCGTGATCTAGCAATCCATTTTGCTTGAGAAACTTTACAACGTAGTATCGGGGTCTGATCCTGCCCTCCAAGCTGTACATGAGCATTGCTGGACGATAAGCAATGTATGCTGGTGCCAACCCCACCACGGAGATGAGGAACTCGGACCTGTGCTGCAGCGATTCCTTATCCCTCGTCAGCAAAGTTGGAGCCTTAGAAATAGCAATGCCCACCTCAGCATCCGACCATCTGAACGTGTTCTTCATGTAGTTCACTTTGGCGGTGATCTTCTCCTGGCTGAGGAATGCGACAGCACGCAACATCGGTCTGAACATCCCGGAGCCACGTGGCACACCGATACCTTCGGCGCATGCCACCATTGCCCGGAGGCGTTCCAGGTTGGCGGAGAGCAGCCATCGCGAAGAGATGCACAGCTTGGCAATATCGCAAGCACCTAGCCCGCACTCCAGGAGGAAGGCGACGTTGGGCTTGACAATCTTGTCGAGGTCGCATCCGAGGAGATTAGGGCTGTGCTTGAGTACCCGGAGGAGGTTGTCGTAGGATCCGAAGAGGGACAGGAAATAGGACAGCTTCGAGGCGACAGATCTGCCGCGGAATTTTTCGCCGGCGAGCGAGACGAGGCGTGCGATCTCAGGACGCGAGAGGCCGAGGCCGGTGAGCCCGAAGACGACGGGGGCCAGGGTTCTCTCCACGCCGGCGCAGAGGAACTTGGGGTCCTTGGCAACGAGAGCTGCGACGTCGGCGCCGGAGAGGCCGAGGCCGGCGAGGAAGGCGAGGACGGCGTCGGGCTTGGCGGGGGATTTGAGGTGGGAGAGCTTGGCGGAGGCCTTGGCGGCCTGCGGTCGCGTGAGGCCGCAGGTGGCGACGAGGTAGTCCTCCACCGCGAAGCTAGGGTTGGGGGAGACGGCGGGCGCGGCGGCGGAGATGAGGCGGTGGAGAGGGAGGGAGAGGGAGGAAGAAGGGAGCAGCTGGGTGAGGACATACTTGTGGAGGCGGAGCATGGTGTACTGCTCTGCTGTGGGCGGCGGCGGCGGCGCCGGCGGCGAGGGAACGGCGCTGGTGTGATTGGAGCGGAGAGACAGAGTGGTGTGGTGTGGTTGGACCTTGATGCTGACCCCACCCGTCAGTGTGTTTCCACGTCTAATAATGGTGTGGAGCGACTCGTGTACCACCAGCCTTTTCTTTTTCCTACAGTTGAAAAAAAAATATTTTTGTTTTCCTATGAAAAAACTCAGCTACTTTCCATCCTCTTTCTTTGTCATAATTTTTTATAATAAAATATAAAAACACCCCTGATCACATGTTGTATTCAACCGAGAATGAGCATCGACCCGGCCACACCTTTTTTTTCGAGAATGACAGTTGTTATATTATCCAAAAGGACGCGACCGCCATACAGTTTTTTCCATCAAGGAGATAAAAGAACAAGATAGGGGAAAGTGAAAAAACCAGATAACATTAGGAGGGGGCGGGGTCTATGTTGCCGATAGGAGGAGGGAGCGAAACAGGAGAAGCTGATCGCGCACGCTATCTCCAAAACGCCGCGCTCAAAGCAGCGTGTCATCAGCCGCACGCCGAAAAACATCCCTGGGCTCACAAACGATGGAGCTGAACACCACGTCTTTCCTGGCCTTCCACACATGCCAGAGGAGGATGTAGAGGCCGGCCCGGATGCTCCTATTCAGTGCATTCAACGCCGAGTTACACGTAAGGGGACTCAACCCGGGTCGCAACTATGCACGAACTATCTAGCTAACCACTACGCCTACCAGTTGTTATTGTGGATCACAACACGAACTATTTAAGAACCATTGTAGTCGTGTTAGCTATTAATTATTATACATAGCAGCACTTAGATTTTTTAATTATTTGGAAAAGTTGTTTTGTAATGAAAAAAGCTCATCAAATTTCGAAAATAGTTCAAAAATTTGAAAAAAAAACTCATCAAAATTGAAACAAAAGTTCATCAATTTGAAAAAATATTCACTGTATTTGAAAAAAGTTCACCGTATTTGAAAAAAGTTCATCAATTTTGAACAAAATTTCATCATATTCAAAAAAATCACCGAATTCGAAAAAAAAGTTCACCAAATTAGAAAAAAAAAGGTCTGGCGAATTTGAAATTTTATTTTGAAAAAATCCTCGTGCATTTAAAAAAAGAAAAGAAAAAGGGAAAGTTTCGCTAACAGAAGAGAATAAAAAGATGGAAAGAAGAAAGATCGCATAATCCATCGTGGTGTCGTAGTGGTTATTGCGGATTGCCCGGTGATGCGCAGAGACGATTTCCTCCACAGAGAGGAAGGAGCCCAAGTCTAGACGAGACCAAACTGGGGCCGTCCGACGGCAGGAGGCAAAGAGGTGGTCAGCCGATTCGTCGTGTTGGCAGGAGGCACATACTGGCGATGGAGCAAAGTTTTTAGCAAGCAAATTAGCTGGAGCAATGATGGTCCATGAATTGCAAGCGGCCAATTTAATCACAACAAAGACATCCTGAACACTCCTGCGACGTGTTGAGTTGGAGCAATGGTGAACAACGTGTGCAACGAGTTAAGCAAAAAATGAGAACGAAACATGGAAGGCACCTAGTTACTTTGCTGCAGAATGGCGCACGGCGATTTCAAAGGTCAAGATTCTCAAGTGCTTTTCATCGGCACGATTGTGAATTTCATATGTGCAATCTAGAAAAAGAACAGTACTAGTACATTATTACTAATGAAATTGTTTCAACTACCATTTGGAGGGAGGAAAACAGACTTCACCAATTAACTCCAAGAGATCCAGAAACAGCTTTCACCTACTATAGATAGCTTGTTCACTTGGGTTGTAGGTCAGGAAGGAAGATTCAGAATACAAAACTTTCAGCTCCAACCTGAACGTAGACTAAATATGTCTTCAGCAAGAAGAAACATGAAGCTTAATGTTGCAAACTAATCAAAAGCAAGAGGAGCCAACAAAGAATCTGGCGGGGCACATCAACGAGTGATCTAAAATATCTTATAGTATTAGTCTACGGAGGGAGTACATAGCAAGCAACCGATCACCAGGAAGGAAGAAAGTAGAATGCATCAGCATCCAGTTTCAACGCATCCTCGGCATATCTGTTTTCTGCAAGGTTCAATGCGGCTGACCCCACCCGTCAGGACAAAAATCATTTTAAACCTCAAAACTTGTAGAGCTTAGCTAAATCGAACCCCCGCCACTGATGGTCGTTGGCACCCTGAACTTATCAACTCCGGTCTAAATCGAACCCTAGAGCTGTTTTTCACGTAAAAAAGTATGAAGTTGAAAAATGTTCAACATATATTTAAGAGAGTTAACCATGTACTGTAAAATGCTCATTGTATAAAAAAAATATACATCAAAGTAGATACAGAATGTTCATGTATTTAAAAAGGAAATCTGATAATAAAATAGAGAAAAGGAAAAAGAAAAAATAGAAAGAAAGAAAAATCAATAAGTAAATAAAAAATGCCTAAGGACATTTTAAAATAAAAAGAAACAGAAAAGGATATAAAATGATAATATAAATTACGGAAACAGAAAAGCAAAAGAGAAAAAAAGATCTAGACACTAGACCATTGCCAGAAAGACATTAAAAGAAAAGCTTAAGTTTGCTATGCAAGTGGGCATGAGTACAAAAAGAATCAGTTACTGGGTGCCCCCGCATGAGACTAGAGGTGGTTTTTAGAATTCATGAAAATCTTTCAAACTTGTGAATATTAAAAAAAAATCTAATTCAAATTCACAAATATCTTTTTACTTCGCAAACATGTTTCGAGTTTGTGGATATTTGTTCAACTTTGCAAACAATCTTCAAACTCCTGAATTTTTTTAGAACTCTTTTTAAATTTGCTTACATTTTTTGAGTTCGTGAACATTTTTTTTCATTTTTTTGAGTTCATGATATTTTTCCAAATTCATGAACAGTTTATAATATTCAAAACATTTTTGGAGTTCACAAATTTTTATCAAATGCAAGAAACCTTTTCAATTTTGTGAACAACTTTTGAGTTCACGAACATTTTTCCAAACTCCTGAAGATCTTTCAAATTGGTGAATCTTTTTATTTCCGAAAAAGAGTCTAGTTACATGAGCCAGTTAAGAAAAAAACGAGCACTAAACATGGCGGCGCCTAGTTGCTGCGTCCCTGCAGAACAGCGCACGACACTTTCAAAGGGTCGCTCTTCCATCAGCCCGATCAAGATTCACAAGTGCTTTTCGCCGGCACGATTGTGAATTTCATAGGTGCGATCTCGTTGCTTCGGAAACAAGGTATGATTGCTATTTGAATCTCAATAGCCTCTAGAGAAAGAACAGTACTGGTATATCATTACTGATGAAATTGTTTCGGCTGCCATTAGAGAAAAAGAAGAATCAGACTTCGCCAAGAGATCCAGAGACAACTTTCACCTACTATAGATAGCTTGTTCACTTAGGCTGTAGGTCAGGAAGGAAGATTCAGAATGCAGAACTTTCAGCTCCAACCTGAACATAGATCAAACATGTCTTCAGCAGGAGGAAGCATGGAGCTCAATGTGCGAAATAATCAAAGCAAGAGGAGCCAACAAAGAATCTGGCGGGGCACATCAATGAGTGATCTAAAAAATCTTATATTAGTTTACAGAGGGAGTACATAGCAAGCAACCGATCACCAGGAAGGAAGAAAACAGAATGCATCAACATCCAGTTTCAGCGCATCCTCGCCATGTCTGTTTCCTGCAAGGTTCAAATGCAAAACATGCAAGAGCATGGAAAACCGTTGGGCATGGTTACTGATTCGGATTAAACTCATGAATTTTGGTTCTTAGACCTCGCTCTAGTAATTAAAACAATAAAAATTTGAAGAACGAAATATCCAATAAACCGACTCACTGAGAAATTAGCGCTCAATGGTTTCTTGCTGTTAATTGGTGCATCGAAGGGGATCAGTTTGTAGTAATGGGTATCATCTATGTTTCCTCATACCAAATGATTTGGTCAATTAAATCTGAAGTGATGGGTATCAGTATCTACAAACAACAGGTTCTTGGCCTGAGTCAAGTTTGATCTTGAGCAGCTATCTAAAAACTGGATTGATAATAAAAACCATAATAAACAATAATAATCAACATACAGCTACAAAATTCTCAAAAACCAAGACTGTACTTATGGTAGGCTGTAGGCAGAAATTGTAATATGCATCATTCAGTTTTCAGGTCAGTTGTCCCTGGGACTGAATATCAATCAGTATGCCATTCAGAAATACAGGAGAGAAATAAAGGAAAAAAGGGCAGCCCGGTGCATGTAGCTCCCGCTTGCGCAGGGTCGGGGAAGGTCCGACCACTTTGGGTCTATAGTACGCAGCCTTTCCCTACATTTCTGTAAGAGGCTGTTTCCAGGACTTGAACCCGTGACCTCATGGTCACAAGGCAGCAACTTTACCACTGCGCCAAGGCTCCCCTTCAGAGAAATAAAGGAAAAAAAGCGATACAAATTAGTAAACCATAAATTACTTCACAACAGTTAATCTCTTCAAACAAAGATACTGCAGAACAGAAGATGATTGATTTTAAGCTAAAAAGAACTTGAGCAAGCAACAACAAACTATATCAAAATGCCATTCTCAGCAGTGATCAACATATTGTGGTCATCAAGAAGTCCAAAATTGTTTGCTGCAAGAAAAAGGTCCAGAATTTTCAATCAAAAAAGGGAAACTCTCATGTCTATGACCAAACTGAGGACCTTCTTTCATGGAAAGTTAGATTGGAGAATTGCAGTGGAAACTGAGGGGGGTGGGGGCATTTGAGGATATTCTGCTCCTTCCATATCAGTATTACAAAATATAAATGCAGATATATAATCACAGATATTTCAATGCATCGGCACAATGGCCTGACCTGACAATCTCTCTTAATTCAAGTATGTGTTTCAATATGGCATGAGAATGGACCAAGATAGCAGTGTGATGTTCTCTTCTCTACTGAATGATGACATGGACATACCAGGTCTCATGAAACAAAATACTAGCTTCATCAAGTGTTAGCAACGACCAAACCAGCCCAGAAGGTGTTTCCAATATGACCAATAGCTCCAAATGGTTACCTCTGATCCAACTAGAGGAGAACTCACTTCCAAACACTTTCCATAGTTGGATGAATACGTATCTACTCCCTCCGTCCCATAATGTAAGACGTTTTTTGACACTACACTTACATTATGGGACGGAGGGAGTATTTCATTAGTTGAAACAAAGACGGATCACTATGAATCTGCATATGAGCAAACCAAAATGATTTGTATATCAAACCATAACTGAGAAACAGATTAAGCTAAAGCCAGGTGAATTGACCGCACTAAGAAGACTATTTACCTAAATTTGGGACGGACATCATACTGATCCTCCAGTTATCCACTATGAATTGCAAAATCACTAGTAGAATAATAGGAATGCACCACCCACATGAAGGAGACCTTACTGTGGCTCATTGTCTCAATGCACCAGCAACTAACTTGAAAACTGAAATTTTAATGCACTGCAGAATGGCCTGACCTCACACTTACTTTATTCCAATAAGTGTGTTTAAAACATGAATGAGGACGAGAAGTACATAACCAATCAATGGTTTCTTCTCTGCTGAGTAATAGCATTGCATACCAGTATTCAGGGGTCAAATTATCAATTCCATCACAAGTTGGCAACGACCAACCCAGCATCTAACAGTCATACAACAGCGTACAACCAGCAGACAATTATATCATGGTCTGTTCTTGGCTCATGTGAATCTGAAATTAGTCGGCACGTCCCCCTTGCAAGCTGCATCGTAGTCTTCTGTGAGGTGCGGTGCAGCCTCCTTGTGAGGGAATATGAACTTCTTCCTGAATGCCTTCTCACTCATCTTGCAAACGGTACTGTAGTTTGGGTCACGCTTGAGCAATCCATTTTCCTTGAGAAACTTCACAGCATAGTACCGGGGCCTGAGCCGGCCCTCCAGGCTGTGACCGATTATTTCCGACCGTTGAGCAATGTACACCGGTTCCAAGCCCACCTCGGAGATGAGGAAGTCAGACCTGCGCTGCAGCCACTCCTTGGACCTCGCCAGCACCGTTGGAGCCTTGGAAACAGCCATGCCTACCTCAGCATCCGTCCACCTGAAGGTGTTCTTCAAGTGCTCCACCCTGGCTGCGATCTTGTCCTCGCTGAGAAATGCAACAGCATGCAGCGCGTGCCTGAACATCCCAGAGGCACGGGCACACCTATGTTTTCAGCGCATTCCACCATCGCCTGGACACGCTCCAGGTTGGCGGTGAGAAGCCATGGTTGACGGCTGCATAGCTTGGCAATATCACAAGCACCTAGCCCGCACTCCTGCAGATAAGCGACATTGGGCTTAACCACATCGTCGAGGTCAGCGGTGAGAAGGTAGAAGTTCCTCTTGAGGGCCCGGAGGAGGTACTCAGAGGACCCATAGAGAGGCAAGTAGTAGTGCAGCTTGGAGACGATGGATCTAGAGCGGAATCTCTCGGGGCCAATGGAGACGAGGCGTGCGACCTCCGAACGCGAGAGACCGAGGCCGGTGAGCCCCGCCACGTTGGGGACCAGGGTTTTCTCCACACCGGCGCAGAGGAGCTGCGGGTCCCTGGCGACGAGAGCGGCGATGTCGGCGTCGGAGAGGCCGAGGCCGGCGAGGAGGGCGAGGACGGCGTCGGGCTTGGATGGGGATTTGAGGTGGGAGAGCTTGGGGCAGGCCTTGAGGGCCTGGACTCGGGTGAGGCCGCAGGTGGAGACGAGGTACTCCTCCACGGCGAAGCTAGGGTTTGGGGAAACGGCGGGCGCGGCGGCGGAGAAGAGGCGGCGGAGAGAGGATACGGGAGAGGCAGCTGGAGAGGAGATGAGGTGGTCGAGGACGCACGTACGGAGCCGGAGCATGGCGCCGGCGGCGAGGGAGGGGGTGGGGAACGACGGCGGCTGGAGGATTAGCGTGGTGTGGTCTCGTCTGGTTCGTCACTCGCTCCTCTGCTCTGATAATGGGCTGGGCTGGGCTGGGATGGAGTCGCTCTTCGTATACACGATTGTTTCTTTTTTACCCCTAAAAAAATGCAATGAGGGTTTTTTTTTTCATACAAAAATTCTTCCTTTTCCCATCAATAATAAATAAATATTTTTTTTGTTTGAGCAAAATGATCAATAAATTAATCAAAACAACTGGGTTACAGTTAGTACAAAATCTCTTCCAATCCTTTAAGGAAGATCTGCATTTCTTGCAACTTAAGTAAGACCATGAGTTAGGATTTTATGGACTCTCAAATTAAGACTAGCTACAGTACTGAGCGTCTAGTCCTTCTTGAATGCCACCTCTACAGCATCATTTGGGCGAGGACGCTTTCCGCAAACCATCGGTTGGTTGGCGTTGTTGCCGTCACTGTTCTCCTCCTCCTCGAGATACTCCAAGTCGGTCTCCGAGGGGTCCTTCGGCCCTTCCATGACCTCGATAAAGTCAGGGTCCTCGGAAGTGCAGGGGTAAGAGGGCCACGTCAGCGCACCTAAACCCTCGCTTATAGCGAGACTGTGGGTGTCATCGTTGCTAGAGGAGTCGACACTCCATGGCCCTTTCCAAGACATAGACAAGCTGCATTTTTTTACACTGATTAGTGGTTTCAAATATGTAGCTAATTATCTAAATATTAAATAGAACTAACATCTGCTACTAACTTACTCTTTCTAACAATATTGCTAGACACTACCACACCATATCTAACTTATTTTAACAAATAAACATGCATGCATTTCATCCAAAGAAAGAATAAGCAATAAAAAAAGGTGACGAAGAAGCTCACCTCGCGCGCTCCTCCTTAATGATGCGGATGCCGGTGCCGGTGCGAAGCGGAGCGGGGCGGCCAGCTATGATGGTGGCGGCGCCCGTGGCCGCGGCTGTCGGTGTCAAAACCGGTGGATCTCGGATAGGGGGTCCCGAACTGTGCGTCTAAGGATAATGGTAACAGGAGGCGGGGGACACAATGTTTACCCAGGTTCGGGCCTCTCTATGGAGGTAATACCCTACTTACTGCTTGATTGATCTTGATGAATATGAGTATTACAAGAGTTGATCTACCACGAGATCGTAGAGGCTAAACCCTAGAAGCCAGTCTATAATTATGATTGTTGTTGTCCTACGGACTAAACCCTCCGGTTTATATAGACACGGAGGGGGTTAGGGTTACACAGAGTCGGTTACAGAGAAAGAAATCTACATATCTGAATCGCCAAGCTTGCCTTCCACGCAAAGAAGAGTCACATCCAGACACGGGACGAAGTCTTCTATCTTGTATCTTCATAGCTCGACAGTCCGGCATATGCATATAGTCCGGCTGTCCGAGGACCCCTTAATCCAGGACTCCCTCAGCGGCACCCATGGGTGTTGCCGGCTCAATGGAGACAGCGGGGAGAAGGAAAGGAGGCGGCATGGCAGTGGCGGTGCGGCGGAGCAGGGAGACGGGGTGGGTGAGGGTTTTTGCGGTTGTCGAGTCCACTCCCGCGCCCACAATTATATGCGTGCGGAGTAGACAAAGGGTGTACCCTTTGGCGCGTTATCGCGGCATAGGAAGCCCAATCGTCTAATAGTCGTTTCCACATCCCCCGTGGGCCCTCCTTTCAGGTCTTTGCCGAGTTTTTTTCGCAGGAGCTTGACATCGAGGTGATCCGTGGAATTCCATAATAAAAAAAGAAAAAGGCAAAAAGATTGCCGTCTTTTCTTAGTAAAAACCCCAAAAAACTTAGACCGTCATCATGTCTCCATTGCCTGGTCATTGGTGGGCCCCACTTCTTAGGAAACTACCGAGTTTTTGGCCAGCTGAACTCGATGAATGTGTGACATTGTTGAGTTTATTTTTGTTGTTGGGGAGCTCTTCTCTTGTGCCACGATCAACTCCACGGGCCGGAGCAAGCTCATGCGCGCTGGAGGCGGAGGTGGCAACGCGTGTGGAGCTAGTGTACTTTGGATCGTCCACGGACGATCTGGATCAACGAATCCAAGCGCGGCCACATCGGCTCTGGCGGCGACAACACACCCACTGTGGGCATGCCAAGTGGCAGTGGGGAGGAGTTTGATTGGATTTGTCTAGAATTGCTGCCAAAAAAGGCAAGGGATCATCTGCTTAAATAGGCAAGGGTTGTAGGACGTTTTGTGGGTTGTTTTGGGCTAAGTTTTGATGTGCTAGCTAGGTTATGTGGGTTAAGTCAAAAGAGAGGGAATAGAGCCTTGTTTGCTATTTTTATTTAGTAATCCATTCAATTTATTTAACCGACTACTAGTGCCTACATATTCGATTGTTCGGGTATCAAATATACTCAGAATCGGACAAAATTTGACATGTGACCTCAATATACTATAAGAAGACCACACACAAACTTCGGACTCAATTGAGAACATGCATTTCCCATTTACTGAATAATAGTGATAACACGTCGGCATGTGCAAGTGTCCAGGCGGTCTCCAAGCAGATGGTCAAATAAATAGGCGGTACTATTCACCATCTGGCGAAATATAATATGGCTAGAGGTATAGCAAAACATCTTAATGACCCAGACCACAATCACCCCTTCGCTCCAGCTACCCAAAGGTGTTCCGCTAGGGTTTTTTGTGCCTCCCACCGGCTCCGCCGCCGATCCGTCTCGTCTCGTCTCATGTGATCCTAGGACGATGGCGAGGGCGCGATGGATCTGTGGCCTTGCCGGCTAGAGGGCTACGTTTTTAGAGGTTTCTTCGAGTTTTGTTAGTGTTTTTGTCCCATTCAGGAAGGCGAGACGACAAGGGCTCCCTGAAGATGGAATAGGGTTCTTCCCGCCTAGCCCCATCCCGGTGGTGCATGTAGCATCATCGGTGGACGTGTGTAGGTGTGTCTATGGCGTATCTATCTTTGGTGGATTTGCTCGGATTTGGTAGTCGTTCGTCTCACGTTCGTGTGTCTTCAAGTTGGATCCTTCCTATCTACTCTACTCTTCATCGGCGGTGGTTGATATTTTGGTGCGTTGGTCTTATGGGGCCTTCATGATAACTTAATTTGTCTACTACAACAATTTTGCCCGGGAGGGCGATGAAGGAAGTGCGCCTTCAGCCGCTTTCAGGTGTTTATAGTCGCTACTAGGTGGTCTATGAATTGGATGTAATTTTTATTATTTCTGAGGAGAATATCAGGTGATACCATCACTTAAGTGCTCCCATGATACCAGTTTAAAAAGTTCAATTTTAGATGTGCAAAAAATAATGAAAAATTGTGAATGTTCATCGCATATATGTCTACAACCCCTAAGCAATTCAGACCAAAATCCAAAAATACGAAGAGAAACAAAAAAGAGAAACCCAACATGAATAGTGTAATAAAGACAAAAGGATGAATAATGCCAAAAACGACACTATTCACATCTGCATTTCTCTTTTTTATTTTTATTGTGCTACATGATCGAAGATGAATAGATCAAAAGTTTTACCGCAAAAAACATCTTGCCGACACAATGCTGATGTCATGATGATGCAAAAATAATTAATAAATACTCCCTTCATAAACTAATATAAGAGCGCTTAGAGCAGTACTTTAGTGATCTAAACGCTCTTATATTAGTCTACAGAGGGAGTAATTTTTTAATTTAAAAATAAAAGCAAGTTGTTACAGGAGGGAAGGGAAAAGAGAGCCGGTGTCAGAGCACGGTGACGAGCGGACGATGGTTGCTACTGGTGCGAGACTCGTGAAGAGCAAGGTGTGGTCCGGTCCTTGATGCCCTTTTTCTTTTTGCGGTTCAATACTTGATGCCATGTGTAGCCTATTGGCAGTCTCACATTAAGCTAGGCTAGGTAGGTCGGGCCTGTTTCTTCCTTTTTTTTTTACGTAAAAGGGGATTGTGTTGTGCTGTCGGTCACGGAGTATTTGCTCTATAGCTCAAATGCTCCCTTATGAACAATAAAATATAAAAAAGATTAAAATAATTTAATTTTTGTGGAGTAAAATTTGACAGTTTTGCTTGATAACATGTGTATGCTTGATAAATTTCATCACGAAATAACATTCGTGGAAGTCATGGCAAAAAAAAATTTGATGCTTCAAAAATGCTAGTTTTGAGAACATTTTGGAGTGTTGATTTTGGAGACCAGGCAAGATTTTGTTTATCCAACGGCCAACACACTCCCACCTAAAATAGATTGACCGAACATATGTTGGGCGCCATCTTCTCAGCTCAACATTTGCTAGCTAATCAAACTGCTCTCTTCTAAACAACCACAATCTCGTCGCACGTAGCTCTCAATAATCCGCAAGCAAATCAAAATCAAATTCAAATTCAAAAACTTTGGAAGCCTGGCTGGCTGACTGCAATATGCGCCTGCAATGTGCCCTGGACTGAAGCTGATCCTCCGCCTCGCTTTGGGCGCCATGCTTCTGCATCCAGTTTCAGATCATCTTCTCCTGGCCTGGTAGAAAGGAAGCGGCATCCACATTCAGTAAATTGAAAACTTTTGACTAAGCACACTGAACAAATATACATACCCATGGACCGCTTGCTCTATAGCTTATCGAGATACATCTTTATCTTCATTTCAGACAGTGTAAAATCCACATGTAGTACGGGGGGTGGGGGGCACTTGGCTAAATATGGCAATGACACAGAATATAAGAAGAACCTGCAACTGACCTCGAAAGGGGATATTTCCAAAGCGAACATTGGATTGAAGATGAAAATAGCTTAGTTGCTGCCATCTCTGGACCGGCTGTATCCTATTACCAATAATTCAAACGAGAGTAAGATGTGCAAAGGTTACCGAAATAGTCAAAATCATCCCATAAATGGTGCTGCAAAAATGACAGGTCTAATTTATATGTTACTCGACGAAAGAAGAAAAAGTAAGTTTTGCAAGGTTCCACCGCCTCATATTGCTAGACGACGAGCTAGTTAGACATTCAGCTACCTCATAATACCAATCTATAATTTGAGATACTACTGGCACTGGGTATAATTCAACTCAGTAATCTTCTGAATCCTTGAAAGGAACCATTTTAAAGTGTAGCCCAAATGAGGACCATGAAACAGGTTCAAACCAGTAGCCGGTAGTTGCAGGTAATAGTTCAGTTCAGAAACCAGTACAGTTCAACGGAGGGGATATGTAGAATCAGAACCTATGATATGGCCAGACAATAATACCAAACATAATAATTATTAAAAAAAAACAAGTCTAATGCATCCGTCATAACCGTTCAGAAATGGTAATCGTGTCAAAAGTATTAGTTTGCTTGCACTATATGACATCATCACAACACAAGGGTGGATTAAGTAGAACAAGCATTATGGGCATCTTCCTTCTGATGAAAATTCTGAATGAATAATTATAGCAAAGGGGAACAGGCTTACAGGCACACAATAGAACGGTAATATAAGTACAACTATGACTGCAACAAAATGAAGCATGAAACAAAAGTAAGTACCTCTTGTGATGAGTCAGACCCAAAAGGTGCGACTACTTTCCCATTTTGCTGACACAGTATCTAAGCAGCTTGTGGTATTCGCTGGTGGAAGATTCATACCATGTAGTCATCTCAGGCAGCCATTTGTTTACATTCTTTGATGCAACACTTCCACCAACAAGAGGACCAGGAAGTAACTAAGTGCACTACCATCAGTGATCCTTGAAGCAAATAAAGAGAAAAAGCTAACCAAAGTGTTAACTGCAACGACAACCTGATAACTCCAATTGTTGATGTTTACACTGTATGTGTGGATACATTGGGTCTTACTTGTGTGGCATAAAATGGACCCAGTGGCTCTCAAACTTCAGTCCTAACAGTCATCTAGATATATAACACATTTAACATTATAATTAATATTGTGAAGGAGACAACATGGTCTATCTTTTTGTGCTTGATAAAGCTTACGTAATATAATGCTTTCAAAAGATGATAAAAATTCTGAAGTAGTAAAACTGCCAAGTATTTTCAGAACGCGAACAACACTATTCAATTTTGAGATCAGATGTCCCTAGAAAAAGTATCAGCCAGTAGGCCATCCAAAACATAGAGAGAGAGAAAGAAAAAAGCTGATACAAAGTACTAGTAGTAAACAATGACCTGCTTTCTTGTACAGTAAATATCTTATAAACAGAGCAACTGCAGGAAAACAAAGACTTTCACCTTAGAAGAACTAAGAGGAAGGAAGCAACACACTAGTTCAAAACTGCATCCTCAGCAGTGATCTACACGTTGTGGCCATCAACAATTCCACAATTGTTTCCGCCATCCAAATGGAAATTTTGAGACTTCAATTAATAATGACCAAAATGGGAACATTTTTCATGGAAAGGTAGTTCAGGATTGCACTGAAAACTGCAATGGTCGTTGAGAACATAACGACATACTCTATCGCTGATATTTGAAACCATTTGCAGAAATGCCCTGATCTCCCACTCTTAGTTCCATTATGTGTGTCAATATGATACGAGGATGGACATGTTCACCGTAGTGCGATGCTTCCTTCTCTACTGGAATGGTGTGATAGACATACAAAGAAGTCACAATCAAATTATCAGTTTCATATGGAATTAGCGACACTAAATTGACATGTACGAGACATACTAGAGCAGACAACAAACATCCAATTAGGCAAATAACACCGAAACAGAAATTACTAACTCACTGCACAGAGTGTAAACTCTGTTGCGTCATACACGGTTACTAATTCTCATAGCCCGCTCTTGGTTTATGTAAATTTGAATCTAGTCGGCACTTCCCCTCTGCAAGCGGCATCATAGTCTTCAGCAAGGTATGGTGCAACATCCTTGTGAGGGCATATGTACTTCTCCACAAATGCTTTCTCCGTCACCATGACTGCAGAATAGTAGTCCCGGCTGCGATCCAGCAATCCGTTTTCCTTGAGAAACTTTACGTACAGAGTGCCGGGCCTGAGTCGGCCCTCTAGGCTGTAACTAAGCATTGCTGGACGATGAGCAATGTATGTCGGTTCCAGCCCCACCTCAGAGATGAGGAACTCTGACTTGCTCTGCAGCATCTGGTTAGACCTCATCAGCACAGATGGAAACTTGGAGACAACAACGCCGACCTCAGCATCTGACCACATAAATGTCTTCTTCAAGTGCTCCACTTTGGTGGCGATCTTCTCCTTGCTGAGGCGTGCAACAGCATGCAACGCGTGTCTGAACATCTTACAGCCACGAGGCACACCAATACCTTCAGCGTGTGCCACCATTGCCCGATGCGCTCCATGCTGGAGGGGAGCAGCCATGGCTGAAGGATGCACAGCTTGACAATGTCGCAATCACTTAGCCCGCACTCCTGAAGGAACGTAGCATTGGGCTTGACCACCCGCTCGATGTCAGCCGAGAGAAGGCCAGCACCACACTTGAGCACCCGGAAGAGGTCCTCGGAGGAGCCGAAGAGGCGCAGGCAGTAGTGCAGATTGGAGACGATGGATCTACTGCGGAAGTGGCCGCGACCGAGCAAGACGAGCCGCGCGATCTGAGAACGCGACAGGCCGAGGCCGGTGAGCCTGACGACGACGGGGGCCAGGGTCTTGTCCACTTTGGCGCAGAGGAACTGCGGGTCATTGGCGACGAGGGCGGCGACGTCGGCGCCGGAGAGGCCGAGGTCGGCGAGGAAGGCGAGGACGGCGTCGGGATTGGACGGGGACTTGAGGTGGGAGAGCTTGGCGGAGGCCTTGAGGGCCTGGGGTCGGGTGAGGCCGCAGGTGGTGACGAGGTACTCCTCCACGGCGACGCTAGGGTTCAGGGGAGATGGCGGGCGCGGCGGCGGATATGAGGCGGCGGAGGTGTGACGCAGGAGATGCGGAGCTGGGAGGCGAGAGGAGCTGGGTGAGGAGGCAGCACCTGAGCCGGAGCATGGCGGCGCCGCCCGCGGAGAGGGAGATTGGCGGCGGCGGCGGCGGCGAGGGATGGGGAAAGCGCGACGGCCGGTGGTGGAGTGGTTTGCGTGGGTCTGGTCTCTGATCTGGTTCGTCCCAACCCAGACCCAAGTGGGCTCCCACCCGTCAGTCTCACATGCCACGTCATACACCATCAAAAATATATACTCCCTCCGTTCCTAAATATAAGTCTATTTAGAGGGATGAGTGAATATATACATCCGTATGTAGTCCGTGTTGATCTTAAAAAAAATTATATTTAGGAACAAAAGGAGTAGATTCAAAATGTGAAAATACATTCATAATTTTAATTGGGTTGAGTGGCCAGAAAATAAAAGTTAGTCACCCCTTTCCTATCTCCTCCCGAAAGGCCACATGGGCGTCCGGAGGCAACCCTAGCCTCTCAAGACCCTCCTCCCGTGCTACAAAGCCGGCGTCGACGTTGACGCCAACGGTGGTGGCGGCGCCCGGCCCGTCAAATACGACGCCCGTGGGTTCGACGCGCCCCGGCGGGCCTCCCTCGGGCGGGGGGAGTGGCGTCAAGTGGGTAGCACGGGGAGTCCTGTGGTGTGGTAGTGCATGACGAGGAGAGCACGAGCCAGTGAAGCATGATTGGGAGCTAGCCGAGGAGAGGTGCGTGCGATGATCCTACAAAAGGCGTCGATGTGGGAGGCGACACGGTTGGGGCTGTGCGAGAGGGGTAGGCTGCGTTCGACCAAGTAGCGATCGAGCATTGGTCATTTGTGCGGTGTACCACCCCGAGAATCATGCTACAGTAAACTCCCTCTAATGATGGCCATGTCATCGTGATTACTATGCAAATTGCCACTTGTCCAGAAATCAAGACAAAATTCAAGTTTTAAAATAAAGTCAAGTAATTATTTTGTTCAAACAGTAAAACTAAAATGTTCATAATATTTCAAAAATTCCCGAAGCTGTTATCAAAATGAAATCAATATTTTATAAAATAATTAAATGCCATGTGAAATTAAAAAAAGGGGGCAAAAACAATATTTTAGTTGCCTTTTTAAGTTGTATAAAATACAAACTATTTTAAATAATTCTCCAAACCCTTGTGGCAGTGCCTAAATATGCAACACTAATTTTGGGTCAAGTTTCTTATTTTACACAATACTTATGGTGGCTCAACTTAACCCAAAACAGAAATGTAAATGAAAACAGAAATGAATAAGGTAAAGGGGCAAAGACCTACCTACTGTGCTACTAGGCCCTATGCAACTCTGATGCGGCCCAAGCCCACCACTGCCTCTCGCCTACCTCTCAGATTTGTACTGTACAGAGGGGAGGTAGGGGGGATCGTGGCGGCCATCCGACACCTCCCCCTGACGCCTACTTGATGCCCCGCACTGCCTCGGCCAACCCTAGCCCCCAATCTTCCTCCTCGTGCCATTTTCCTTCGATCCCAATCTCGAACACAACCGTAGCGTAGTTGCCATGGCCACCGAGCTCCCCGGCGACTGAGGATCCGTCCAGGAGGACCGCCACCCTCGGCTTCGTCTTCCCCAAGCCTTGAATCGAGTCGGAACGCCCTGCAGCCTCGCCAATTCCCGAGCTCTTCGCAATGCTCAAAGTTGCGGAGGTAGAAATCAAGAAGGAGCATCAAGTATTGATGGTTAACAAGACCACTAGTTTCATGAAAAAAGGTAAGGGAAAGAAAGGAAACTTCAAGAAGAATGGCAAGAAAGTTGCCACTCCCAGGAAGAATCCCAAAGCTTGACCCAAGCCCTAAACCGAAAGTGCTTTACCGCAAAGGACCGGTCACTGGAAGCGGAACCGCCCCAAGTATTTGGCGGATAAGAAGGATGGCAAAGTGACCAAAGGTATATTTGATATACATGTTATTGATGTGTACTGATACGTCTTCAACGTATCTATAAATTTTTATTGTTCCATGTCATTATATTATCATTCTTGGATGTTTTACAATCATTTTATAGCAACTTTATATCATTTCTTGGGACTAACCTATTGGCATAGTGCCAAGTGTCAGTTGTTGTTTTCTGCTTGTTTTTTACATCGCGGGAAATCAATACCAAACGGAGTCCAAATGCAGCGAAACTTTTTGTGATTTTTTTTGGACCAGAAGACATCCAATGGGCCAAAGAAGTACCAAAGAGGGGGCCCGAGGTGAGCACAATACACCTGGGCGCGTGATACGTCTCCAACATATCTATAACTTATGAAGTATTCATGCCATGTTTACAATAGTTTTATATGATTTTGGTATGATTTGATTAGAACTAACCCAGACTGACGTTGTTTTCAGCAGAACTACTGTGGTGTTGTTTTTGTGCAGAAATAAAAGTTCTCGGAACGCGATGAAAATCAACGGAGAATTTTTCTGGAAAATATAAAAATACTGGAACAAAAATCTACCGGAGGGGAGTCCCATGGGCCCCATGAGAGTGGGAGGCGCGCCCACCCCCCTAGGGCGCGCCCCCCTATCTTGTGGCCGCCTTGGGGACCCCCTGACTTGTTATCGATGCCATCCTCTCCTATAAATACAGAAACCTTCGGGAAATAACTTAGATCGGAAGTTCCACCGCCGCAAGCCTCTGTAGCCACGAGAAATGAATCTAGGCCCTCTCTGGCACCCTGCCGGAGGGGGCCATCATCACCGGAGGCCATGGGGAAGGATCTCGGAGGGTCCATCATCGCCATGAAGGCCAAGGACCCGGAGGGGAACCTCTCCCCATCCGGGGGAGGCCATGGAGGAGGAAGCACAAGGGGAGAACCTCTCCTCCTCTCTCTCGGTGGCCTTGGGAGTGCTATCGGGAGGAATCATCGCCATGGTGATCGTCTTCATCAACATCACCATCACCATCATCATCACCATCCTCATCTCTTTTACGCGGTCCATTCTCCCGCACCACCGTAATCCCTACTTGAACATGGTGCTTTATGCCACATATTATGATCCAATGATGTGTTGCCATCCTATGATGTTTTGAGTAGATATCCTTTGTCTTTGGGTTGATTGATGATCTAGATTGGTATGAGTTGTATGTTTTATTTTGGTGCTGTCCTATTGTGCCCTCCTCAGGTCGCCATAAGCGTGAGGGATTCCTACTGTAGGGTGTTGCAATATGTTCATGGTTTGCTTATTATGCTGCGTTGCGTGAGTGGTGAAACACAAACACGGATAAATGGGTCATGGCGTATGGGAATAAAGAGGACTTGATGCTTTAATGCTATGGTTGGGTTTTACCTTAATGATCTTTAGTAGTTGCGGATGCTCGCTAGAGTTCCAATCATAAGTGCATATGATCCAAGAAGAGAAAGTATGTTAGCTTATGCCTCTCCCTCATATGAAGTTGCAATAGTGATTACCGGTCTTGTTAACAATTGCCTAGGACAATTCCGCACATCGATCCATCATTATTCCACACTCGTTATTTATAATATTTAGTAATATATTCTAACTTTATGATAACAACACCTACTTTTATGTTTTAGCTCTCCGATATCATGCAAAGTTATCCTCTTCATACCCACAACGTAGTTTTATTTCTCGTTTCTAGTTGGAAGCAAGCGTTGATTGTACGTGAGAGTCATATCGGTGGTAGATAGGACTTGAGACACTAGTAGAAAAGGGCCTATTGTCCCTTGGTGAGGTTCTTTAGTCCCGGTCCATGAACCAGACTAAAGGGTCGTACTAATGCCTGGCCCTTTAGTCGGTTCAATCCAGAATCGGGACAGATGGGCCTCCACGTGGCTCTGTTGAGCCGAGCTCAGGAGGGCCTTTGGTCCCGGTTGGTGGCACCAACCGGGACCAATAGGTATCCACGTCGACATTTACGTGGCTGGGTTTTGTTTTTTTTAAAGGGGGGTTTGGGGATTTTGGGGGGTTAATTTAGGTGTTTCATATATTGTGTTAGCTAGCTAATTAATAGAGAGAAGTGTTCTCTCTTTTGTCCGTGCTTGGTCGACGCTATGTACTATCCATACGTATAGAGAGGACTAGCTAGACACACTAGCTAGCTAGTAAGCAAACGAAGGAAACAGAAGATCGTCATGAACATATATGCATACAGAGAGAAGTGATATCGACCACCTCTCCTTCTCCGAGAGATTGGTCGAACAACAAGTTCTCGTGATATCTATCAAACACTACCGCTACATATATACAATAATTATCTTTTACAAATATAATCTCCTAACATACGGACGCGTGGTCCACATAGTATTCTCCGTCTTCAGC
The DNA here is from genome assembly GCA_021605145.1 of Aegilops bicornis. Lineage (NCBI taxonomy): Eukaryota > Viridiplantae > Streptophyta > Magnoliopsida > Poales > Poaceae > Aegilops > Aegilops bicornis. Next base: position 1,362,480 of record CM038674.1, read on the forward strand.
GATCACGTGGTCAAGAAAGAATGCCGCCAATTCCTCTTGAATTGCTCATGCAGCGATCTGGTGCTAGGAGTTCATCCCGCATCCGAAACATCTAATTTTAAGAAGGGGGTCAATACATATATATATGAATGAATGAAACTCAACACAAATGATGGTAATAAAATAAAATTGTGAATATTGTTATTTACGCACTTCATATTGTTTGTCAGAGAAGCCCGCTCACAGGTGTCGTGTGGCGGATGGACTCGCAAATGTAGTATCCACGTAAATCATTCCCTTGTTCCTGCCACAACCACTTTACAAGAAATAGAGGTCAATCAAACTGATAATTAGCAAGCATGCTAAATGGTATTGATGAAACTAGCGCTTGAATCACTAGGAGATGCGTGGAATATGCTACTATAGTACTTACTTTGGTGTCTAAATTGCAGCTTCTTCGGCAGTCCGGAGCTTTTTGGTGAATTTTCTCCAAACCCTGCCATACAAAGAAAACAATTACTTGATATCGAAATGAACAAAGTTGCTAATATGGTGGATAATGATCGATTTAACTTACTTCTCGAGCATTTCAGTCATGTCCAAGATACTCCTTGGGATCTTTTTCGTTTGGAGTCTAAGATGCAGTTACTACTCCTCGCTCAAGCTTAATCTCTAGGAGAATATAGTGGTACTCGCTTGCGCATGCATAACTCATCAATATTACATTACTATAACCTGGACTAATAAGGAAACCGAATATGCCACAAGACAAGAACACTCACTTGAAGTTGTAAGGAAAGAGTATTATATCTTTGTGTTCATTTATTACCAACGATTATAGCAAGTTGGCCTCGGTATTTTCGGCATGAAATTCAACCTCGATTGCATCTATGAGATATGTGTTAATGAACCCAATATCACCCACTTGTCTTTTCTTCAATTGGCGATCTTCAATCTGCATAATATAGTGAGGATAATTATAAATACATGCAATGAAAGAGCTGAGTTATATAGAGACTTAATGATGTATAGTACTATTTACAAACAGTAGCAGGTGACCGTTGCTTTATCGAGGGCCAATTGATTGAAAAAGCTGATAGAACTCCTCAAATGGAATAGGCAGTTTCAATTCCAACGAGGTCATGCTCCTTTTAACTCTCACATACAAAGTACTCCTTCCCTCGGACTCTGCAAGTTTTCATGTACCAATCATGCAATCTTCGCATCATCGTTGATAGAGATCTTTCATCTTTGACGAGAGGCTTCCCGTGACTCATATCTTTGTATCTGCACCTCCAAGAAATCATAATGTACATCGTCCAGGCGGGTAATCTTGAGATTGCCATAACCAGGCACCATCCTCGGATCGACGATGTCGCTAGCGTGCACCTTGAGCGGGGGCACGATTGCCAGCTTGTTCGCCGAGCTGGGCAATTTGTTTCCCAGCTCGTCGTTCTTTCATTCTTTGATCACTTTTAGTACCTCCGACCTCTCCGCTTCGGCAAATGCCTTTCAATAATGCGCTCATAGTTGCCTTTCGGCGGAGACTTGGGTGGTTCTGTCGGGCAGTGAGTGCGCTTCGCTTTCACCGGATCTACCTTCTCCTCCGGAGGTGGATGTCTCTTTGCTTTCAACCCTTCAAACCAGTCATCCACTTGATCTGCCTTGATCTTGGCGTTTTCCTCCTCGGTCCTCTCAGACGGTAACTTCTTTGGAGTCTTGAGAGAAGGACCGAATCAGATCTCCTCCGCCTTTGGCTGATCTTGCTAGACGCTGGCAGAGTAGGCGGAGGCGGATGTCTTCTTTCCTTGCTTACGAGGCGGAGGAGAAGGACTACTATGCGCCGGAGCAGCCGGAGCGGTGGCGGTCTCTTCCGCCTTTGCCGACGAGGCGGAGAAGGAGGAGGCTGGCTGCTTTCGCCACGGGCGCAGCGGAGAAGGAGGCGGAGTGCCGCCACGCGCCGGAGAAGGAGCCGGCCGAGTGCCCTGATCGTCACTCGCCGGAGGAGGAGGCGGTGGAGGAGACGGAGTGCCCTGACTCGCCGGAGGAGGAGGAGGAGGAGGCAGAGGCGTCCAGTTCGGAAGGTTGATGAGATCCTTCCGCCATAGGCATGGAGTCTTCAGAGTAGAACCCAGCCGATACTCCCCTTCACCGGTAGGGTGGTCAAGCCGGAGGTCCTCAAACACATTCTTTATTACAAACAACATCACCTTATAATATCCTTCAGCAATCGGCAGGCAGTGAAAAGTTGAGTCGGGTTTAGTAGGATAAACAGCCAACAACCGCCTTGACCTTCAAATTGCTCCATTCCGCCATAAGGTGGCAATTTTGAGACTCCGTGATAGCATCCACGGGATAGCTGGCGAGAGCCGTCAAGGCATGCTCCGGTCAAGCAGCTCGATGGAAGCCACGCCTGCTTCTCCGCCGAGATGGCGGGGTAACCGGGGAAGCTTCGCGGTGTCGCTTGCTCCGCTTCGCTTCTCATTCCTCTAGCCCCATTACCCTTTTGTGCAGCGCCTGCATTTGGCTCGCTCGGTTTCTTCCTCCTCTCCCGGGTTTTGTAACCCCTGCGTCCGAAATCCGACCTTCCACGAAAGCGGAGCTGGCGTGCCTCGTGTCCGTCCTGTGGTGCTCTGGGGATTCGAGGGCCATTGTGAGCTCGTCCTTCTCCCCGTCTCGAACGAACTTCCCTTGCTGCTGCTTCTATATATTGCTTTAGCCTCTTGACCTGGTATGTCCAATTGATCGTCCGTCCAAATGCACTTCCTCGACACAGGGTCCAAGGTTCCGCCAGCCTCAAGAACCAAGTCCGGCAACGGTCTAGCCAGTTCATTGTCTACGGTTCGATCCCTTTATCAAGCAGATCATTCTCAGCCTTGGCCCACTTAGGCCGGGCTATGAGGTAGCCACCGACCCGTGCGATGGTGAAGCTTCTTCTTCGTAGCATTTTGCTTGTTTGTCGCCGACATCTTTTTACTCTTTTCTCGATGCCTTGTGGGCCACAAATGCGGGCAGATCATCTCTGATCTTCTCATATTTGCCCTTGAATTCTGGTGTCTCTTTTTTATCGACAAACTTATTCAGGTCTTTCTTCCAATTCTGAATAGGTCTCGCCATCTTCTTAAGAGCAAAAGACTTTATTAATGGCTCTATAACTGGCTTCACCGGATCATCCTCTGGCGGTAGGGTGAAATTTGACTTCAGCTCAGTCCAAAGATCATTTTTATGCAGATCATTGACATAAGACACCTCGTGGTCTTCGTTCTTAGGCTTATACCATTGCTTGGATGCTGATCGGGATCTTGTCCCTAACCGTAACCCCCAGACCGAGCAACAAATGCCTTCTTTGTCCGGATGGGTTCAATCGGTTGGCCGTCGCGCGCGATTTCTATGATCCCAAACCTTTCATCCGAGCTCAACTTTTTCTTCGGGCCTCATCTCTTTACCGAAGTTGTGCTCGACCCGGAGGGCTAGAAAAAAGAAACAAAGACGAGAGTTAATTAATATGTGTACATACCAAAACAATGAATGCATCAATTAGCTAGTCAGCACAGGCTTAACTAATATATATACCTGGTCGGACTCAGTTCGGTGATCACCGGAGCCGTCCTCACGGTCTACTTCTTCACCCTCTCCTTCTTGCACCGACATTGGGTCATCAGAGCCGTCATAATCATAGCCAGCTGCTTCTTCACCCTCTCCTTCTAGACCATCGATGTCGTTGAGAAACATCAACGAGTAGACGACATCACTTCCTTCTGCGATTATGTCCCTCAACAACGCTTCTTGTGCTTCGCCTCGGGCGGGTGTCCATAGTTTCTACAAATATTTACAACATGACAATTATTATTCAAACATGACAGATATGGATATATTAGTGGCAAACGAGAACTAGCTAGCTAATCACAATAAGGAATCATATTAATTAGTGGCCTCGACGCTGCTTCTCTAGGGTTTGGTGGCCTCGACAACACTTCAAGGGTTAGGTGGCCTTGAGAACGCTTCAAGGAGGGTAATATCGACCCCCCCCACGTGTTGAAGCTATCAGGAGGGGGTATATCGACAACAACAACACCGACGACACTACATCTATGTCCCACAAGTGACGTGGGCATCGACGCCCGCGTCACTTGTGGGACGTGGATGTAGTGTCACACCAGCGACCACATGTATCTCACACCGATTTATACTTGCTATTTAATTAGGGTTTCTCTCAGCCGGACCCTCGGCGACCCTGCTCCTCGATAAAAGAGGAAGAAGAAGAAAAAAAAGAGGAGAAGAAAGAATAGAAGAGTTCTACTCCTGTATTCCTCTTTTTTTCTTCTTCCTCTTATTTTTTATCCTCTTCTTCCTCTCATGTTCGACGACCCTCGACCCCGATAACATACATCCATCAATATCATTCCATACATACATAGACATCTACATTATATATGAACAAACATCTATGTCCCACAAGCGACGTGGGCATCGGCCTTGCATGATAGGGTAGAGGGTGGATGGCAGGCGGTCGAGGTCAAGGGTGAGGATCGCCGAGGGTCGAGAGGTTGCCTAGTGTCAAAGGATTCAACAAAACCATGTCTTCATCATTAGGCGAAAGTAGCAGGTGCATGATGGTACAGAAGCTCTCCAAAGTTATTTTGGAGCGGAGTCCTGCATAGGATAATTCGCTTTTGGTACAAAGTTCAGCAAGAACCTTCCAAATATCGTTATTTGGAAGGCCTTGCTTAAATTGCATAAAAAGACAAATTATCCTATCCGGGACTCCATTCCAGAATAACTTTGGAGGACTTCGTACCATCTTGCCCTGGTTACTTCCGGCCAATGATGAAGCCATGGATTTCTTCAATACTTTGACACTAGGAAACCTCTCTCGACCCCTCGGCGATCCTCGACACCTCGAACCCTCGACGACCCTGGAACCCTCGACCCCTAGACGACCCTGGAACCCTCGACCCTCGATCCCTCGACCCTATAGAAGAAGAAGAAAGAGGAGAAGAAGAAAGGAATAGCTAGAGGAGAAGATCGAAGAAAAAAAATATGAAAAAAAGAGGAGAAAAAGAAAGGAATAGTGGAGAAGAAGAGAAAATAGAATATTCTTCTATTTTCTCTTCCTCTCCACTATTCCTTTCTTCTTCTCCTTCTTTTCTTATTTTTCTTCTTCTTATTTATTTCTCCTTTTCTTCCTCTCCTCTTGTTCTTTCTTTCCTCTTCTTATTTTCTTCTTTCCTATCCTTCTTTTCCTTCCTTTCTTAATATCACTTAGCAAATTTTGCAACGATAGGGAGGGGGTGCTCCCGTGGTCTAAAATCCGTGAATTAAAAAAACATCATGTTCTATGAACAAAAAAACATTATATTTCATCCACATTCATGCATACATCATATATGTGATCATCTATGAAAAAAACATCATATTCTATAAAAAAATCATTACACATATATATATATATATATATATGAAAAACAAGCATATATATAAAAAACAAGCATATATATGGAAAAAATGCAAAGGAGGATGCATGCCGGACCAAGCCGAGGAGAGGATGGCGGGTCGGCGGTGAGGATGGCGCTGGGCAGAGGGCCAAGGGCGACGGCGAGGGGTTGGGCGGCTGGGCAGGGCGAGGCGACGGCGACGGTAGGGTGGCCGGAGCGTTGTCAGGCGGGCGGGCGGCCAGCGTAGGGCGCGGCGAGCGGCGACGGGTGGGCGGGCGAGGAGCGTTGGGCAGGGCGCGAGGCGGGCAAGGCCGGGGCAGTGGAAGATGACGGCGACGACGGCACGAGCGAGGCAACGGCGATGGCGGGGCAGCTGGGCGTCGATGTGCTCGGCGTCGGGAAATGGCGAGGAAATCTGAAATTTCTAAGTCTTGGCTTATATAGCAAAGCCATTGGTCCCGGTTCGTGGCATAAACCGGGACTAATGCCCTTTAGTCCCGGTTGGTGACACCAACCGGGACCAAAGGCCTCTTTTCAAGAGCCCAAAGGGCGGAAGCGGCGACCTTTGGTCGGTTGCAGGCACCAACCGGACTAAAGGGCATTAGTCGATTTGTGCCACTAACCGGGACCAATGCACTTTAGTCCCGGTTGGTGCCACCAACCGACCAAAGGCTGTGCTGCTGCCAGCAAATGTTTAGTCCCACCTTGCTAGTTGAGAGGAGCCTTTTGTTTATAAGGTGCGGTGCGCCTCCCTCTCGAGCTCCTCTCCTAATGCTTCCGGGCCTAACTTAGTGCAATTTGTGCTGTGGGCCTCTCTGGGCCTCCATGAACTGAATCTGGCCCATGGTAGGGTTTCTAGTCGTATTCGGTAGTGAGGGGCCCGATGAGGTGGCACTTTTTTTTGTTTTTTTGTTTTATTTGTTGCTTTATTTAGTTTATTTTATTTCTATTTACAACAAAATACTTATTGTTGCTATATTTTTTTCCAGCTTTTTTGTTTTGTTTTCTGCATTATTTATTTTCTTTTGTTTTTTGCTTTATTTTTTTAATTCTTTTTTGCTTTTAGTTTTAGAAATATTATAAACTTTCTGTTAGTGCCATTAGTTTTCAAATTTGAAAACACATTTTTGTTTTCTTTGTTGCTTTATTCATTTTATTTTGTTTCTACTTACAACAAAATACTTATTGTTGCTATTTTTATTTTTTTTCCAGTTTTTTGTTTTGTTTTCTGCATTATTTATTTTCTTTGGTTTTTGCTTTATTTTTTAATTCTTTTTGCTTTTAGTTTTAGAAAAATATAAACATTCTGTTAGTGCCATTAGTTTTCAAATTTGAAAACACTGTTTTTGTTTTCTTTGTTGCTTTATTTATTTTATTTTGTTTCTACTTACAACAAAATACTTATTGTTGCTATTTTTATTTTTTTCCAGTTTTTTGTTTTGTTTTATGCATTATTTATTTTCTTTTGGTTTTTTGCTTTATTTTTAATTCTTTTTGCTTTTAGTTTTAGAAAAATATAAACTTTCTGTTAGTGCCATTAGTTTTCAAATTTGAAAACACTTTTTTGTTTTCTTTGTTGCTTTATTTATTTTATTTTGTTTCTACTTACAACAAAATACTTATTGTTGCTATTTTTATTTTTTTCCAGTTTTTTGTTTTGTTTTGCATTATTTATTTTCTTTTGGTTTTTGCTTTATTTTTAATTCTTTTTGCTTTTAGGTCGCAAAATTATAAACTTTCTCGTTAGTGCCATTAGTTTTAGAAAAATTATAAACTTTCTGTTTGTGCCATTAGTTTTCAAATTTGAATAGTTAAAATTTGAATTCTTTGAAATTTGTGTGAATCACAAGTTTGTGATTAACTTTACTAAAAAAATGAACATACATGCACCTATAGAGAAAATTTGACCTAAATTCATAATCAATTTCTATGAATTTCACTTTTTCAAATTCCCTGTATAGGGGCATCTATTTTCACTTTGAGAGGAGCTCAACAAGGAAGAGAGGGACGGGCTTATAAACCGGTGTGAGCGCCCTTCGTTGGCGAGGTTTTCAAATTCATAGTTTTCAAATGAACTACGAAAAGTTGGCATAGCATGTGCATGTACAAAATGGACAATGGTATCATACTAAATGCATTACAAAGTTGGCATGGTATCATCATAATAGTTGCGGAGAAAGTCTTCACTTTTTCTTCGCTTGTGTCATTTGCTTATTGCGCCGCTACCATGGATAATCTTCATCGCTTATCGGGATGCTTGGGTCAGCCTTGACTTTGAAGGAGGAATTTCATGAAACTTTTCATACTCTTGGACATATGTCCTGCCTTTGCCTCCACTCTCGTGGATGTCCCTTTTTCCGAAAAGAACTATGTGGCGCTTTGGCTCATCGTATGATGTATTCGCTTCCTTATCTTTTCTTTTCCTTGGTCCGGTAGACATGTCCTTCACATAGATAACTGTGCCACATCATTGGCTAGGACGAGCGGTTCAAATCGGTGTACCCAAGATTTTTCAGATCCAATGTTGTCATTCCGCATCTTGTGGGTCTACCTGCACCGCCTCCCGACAGATTGACCCACTTGCACTTAAACAAAGGGACCTTAAAATCTACTCCGTAGTCAAGTTCCCATATGTCTACTATGTAACCATAATATGTGTCCTTTCCCTGCCGGTTCTTTGCATCAAAGCGGACACCGCTGTTTTAGTTGGTGCTCTTTTGATCTTGGTCAATCGTGTAAAATGGATTCGCATTTATCTAGTATCCTTTCCAAATCATTACGGTCGAAGATGGTCCACGGACAACAAGTACAACTCATCACAAACAGTGATGTCACCTCACGAGACGTGTTTCCAACCAACTGCTGAAAGTCTGATGTGTTCACATGTAATCCGGTCATCGTGACCTTTGCTCCGGTGTTTGGAGCGATACATCGTTTCTTGTGTTCATCGACATACGGGGTCACCAAGGTAGAATTCTGTAGAAGCATGTAGTGTGCTTGAGACCAAGAATATCCGTCCTGCATATTATTGAGTCCCTTCCAAGCGTGCCTTTTCGGTCAGTCTCCCCTCATACCGCGATTTAGGGAGACCTATCTTCTTAAGGCTAGGAGTGAAGTCAACACAAAACCCGATGACATCCTCTGTTTGATGGCCCATGGAGATGCTTCCTTCTGGCCTAGCGTGGTTACGAACATATTTCTTTAGGACTCCCATGAACCTCTCAAAGGGGTACATATTGTGTAGAAATACGGGCCCCGTAATGACAATCTAAATCGACTAGATGAACTAGGACGTGCGTCATGATATTGAAGAAGGATGGTGGGAACACCAGCTCGAAAGCGACAAGACATTGCGCCACATCACTCCTTAGTGTTGGTATGATTTCTGGATCGATCACCTTTACGAGATATTGCATTGAGGAATGCACATAGCTTCACAATGGCTAATCGGACGTTTTCGGTAGAAGCCCCTCAATGCAACCGGAAGCGATTGCGTCATAATCACGTGGCAGTCATGAGACTTTAGGTTACGGAACTTTTCTCGGCATATTTATTATTCCCTTTATATTCGACAAGAAGCTACCGGGACCTTCATCTTGAGCAGGCATTCAAAGAAGATTTCTTTCTCTTCTTTCATAAGAGCGTAGCCGGCAGGACCTTCATCTTTGCTTGGAGGCATGCCCTCTTTTTCGTGCAAGCGTTGCGGGTCCTCCGTGCCTCGGGTGTATCTTTTGTCTTCCCATACACGCCCAAGAAGCCTAGCGAGTTCACGCAAAGGTTCTTCGTCACGTGCATCACATCGATCGAAGAGCGGACCTCTAGGTCTTTCCAAAGAGGGTAGGTCCCAAAATATAGATTTCTTCTTCCACATGGAGTGCGTGATTCTCGGCGTCATTCGAACGGCTAGTCCGCCAGACCCTTTTCAAAGATTACGTGTAAATCATTGACCATAGCAAGTACGTGATCACCGATGCGCATGGCGGGCTTCTTCCGGTGATCTGCCTCGCCTTTGAAATGCTTGCCTTTCTTTCGACATTGATGGTTGGTCGGAAGAAATCGATGATGGCCTGTACACATTCTTCCTACAGCTTCCGGTATATACTATCGGTGTCAAGTAAGCGATGCATGCATGCGTGGTATCCCTTGTTTATGCATCACGAAAGGTTCTTGAGAGGCGGGCCAATCGTTGATGGTCACGAACAGCAACGCCTTTAGGTTAAATTCCTCCTTTTGTGCTCATCCCACGTCGCACACCGTTTCCATTCCACAGCTATAAAAGTTCTTCAACTAATGGCCTTAGGTACACATCAATGTCGTTGCCGGGTTGCTTAGGGCCTTGGATGAGAGCGGCATCATAATGAACTTCCGCTTCATGCACATCCAAGGAGGAAGGTTATACAAACATAGAGTCACGGGACGGTGTGCTGTGATTGCTGCTCTGCTCCCGAAAGGATTAATGCCATCCGCGCTTAAAGCAAACCATACGTTCCTTGGGTCCTTTGCAAACTCATCCCGCATTTTCTCTCGATTTTTCTCCACTACGACCCGTCGTGGGTGCTCTCAACTTCTAAATCTTTCTTCACGGTCCTCACGTGCCATCGCATCAACTTGGCATGCTCTCCGTTTACGAGCAGACGTTTCAACCGTGGTATTATAGGAGCATACCACATCACCTTCGCAGAACCCTCTTCTGGAGGCTCGCCCGTCAACATCACTGTGGTCATCTCGTCTAATCTTATACCGCAATGCACCGCATACCGGGCATGCGTTCGAGATCCTTGTATGCACCGCATGTAGAGGATGCTGATCATTAGGGCATGCATGTATCTTCTCCACCTCCAATCCTAGAGGGCATACGACCTTCTTTGCTGCGTATGTCTTTGTCGGGCAATTCGTTATCCTTTGGAAGCTTCTTCTTCATTATTTTAGTAGCTTCTAATCCTTTATCAGCACATCATTCTCTCGCCTTCCATCGCAGCAATTCGTCTGATACCGAAGCTTTGTGTTGCCATCTTCGCAATTGGGGTACAACCCTTTTTGCGATCCTCTAACATCTTGATCGAACTTGAGCTTCTCCTTTTGACTTTCGCATTGCGTCCTTGCATCGACAATGACCCGACGGAGATCATCATCATCGGGCACATCGTCTGGTTCCTCTTGATCTTGATGACTTAGCCCATAGCAGCACCATTCATCGCACATCGTCACAGTTCCTCTTGATGTTCGGTAGCATCAATGTATTGAGGGGCACATAGTTGTCATCGTACTCTTCTTCTTCGCCGTCTTCCATCATAACCCCTATTTCTCCGTGCCTCGTCCAAACATTATAGTGTGGCATGAAACCCTTGTAAAGTAGGTGGGTGTGAAGGATTTTCCGGTCGAGTAAGACTTCGTATTCTACATATAGGGCATGGACAACACATAAAACCATTTGCTTGTTTGCCTCAGCCACTTCGAGAAAATCATGCACGCCCTTAGTGTACTCGGAGGTGTGTACGTCACACCGTACATCCATTGCGGTTCATCTGCGTGCATTATATATAATTAAGTGTGTCAAAAATCATTCTGAACATCATGAATAGATAATTAAGTGACCAAATTAATAGAAGTTCATCATCACATAAAAACCAAAGTACATACATAGTTCTCATCTAACAACATAAAGCTTTGCGAGCATCTAAATTAATTAAACCATACATTGAAACTATGTAAAACATTTCAATGCGAAAACAAATGCGATCATAATACGCAACCAAGGTAACAACTGATCCAACGGCATAATGATACCAAGACTCGGTATGAATGACATATTTTCTAATCTTTCTAATCTTCAAGCGCATTGCATCCATCTTGATCTTGTGATCATCGGCGACATCCGCAACATGCAACTCCAATATCATCTTCTCCTCCTCAAGTTTTTTTTATTTTTCCTTCAAGAAATTGTTTTCTTCTTCAACTAAATTTAACCTCTCGACTATAGGGTCGGTTGGAATTTCGGTTCAACAACCTCCTAGATAAATAAAATCTATGTCACGTTGGTGGCATAATTTTCATAAACAATAAACGAACCAATAGTTATGAAAAGATAATATATACCACATCCCAATCATAGATGTGACGAGGGCCGATGGGGCGGATACCAAAACCATCGCACTATATAAGATGCAATAATAAAAGTAAGAAAATAATACAAGTATCTATCTAAACATACAAGTAAGAATATTTTTCCTTTCGGAAAGAAGATAAGAACAAGAGGCTCACCACGGTGGTGCCGGGCGATGAGATCAGCGGGTGATCGACGGCGGTGAAGACGGGGACGGGGCGTGACAGACCGCTAAACCTAGATAAATATTAAGGAAAATGGAGCTTGGCGGTCGAGCTTGGAGAGGAGAAACCTTAAGTAGTGTGGCTCGGGCATTCCATCTAACACCTTGTGTGCATAGGAGGTGAGCTAGAACACCACCAAGCCCTCTCCCCCTCGGCCAGAAAAAACAGAGCAGTGTGCTCTGCTCTTGCGCGAGGGGGTATATATAGGCACCACCATTGGTCTCGGTTGGTGGCATGAACCGGGACTAAAGGGAAGCCTTTGGTCCCGGTTCAAGCCACCAACCGGGACCAATAGTGGTGGGCCAGAGCCGTGCCCATTGGTCTGGGTTCGTCCCACCAACCGGGACCAAAAGGTCCGAACGAATCGGGACCAATGGCCCACGTGGCCCGGCTGGCCCCTCGGCTCATTTAACCGGGACAAGTAGCTCCATTGGTCCCGGTTCGTGGCAGAACCGGGACTAATGGGCTGAACCGGCCTGGGCCATTGCCCCCTTTTCTACTAGTGAGAGAATATTGATCTTACGTTTAGCTCCTTGTGGGTTCGACACTCCATACTTATCACTTCCACCTTTGGGAATTGCTACGATGATTCCCTGCACTTGGGGATTTTCAAGCTCTTTTCCGCACCGTGCAGGGAGCAATAGTGTGGGGTTGATATTCTCGTGTGTGCTTGTTTGCTTTCTCCACTAAGTAGATCTTGTTTTTCCTTTTTGTTTCTGTTTAGATGTGGGTGAAACATACAAAAAAATTTAAAAGAATGAAAATACAAAAAATTTACTCGCCTCTCATGCCTAAAAAGTTTTTTCAATAAGAGAAGTGGTTGGAAGGTTATGCATTGAAGAAGTGAGGGTCGACCTTGAGCACTTGTGTTCATGCTCACGGAAACAATGTAAAATATTTCATGGAAGCTTCTTTGAAAATAATTATCCCCTTGTATATATCCATTGTATTATAAAAATAATGTGCCAAGCTTTAGTTTTAGGATGATTAGATTGCTTGTTTGCTATGTGCAGTACAAAAACAGAAACTTTGGCTGAGCGTGTGATTTTATATTTTTTACTGGAAAGTCAAATGGGTCTGAAACTTTTTGCACATTACTTCTGTACAATTTTTTAAGTTTTCATATTTTTTTTAGAATTTTTTGGAGTTACAGAAGTGTCTTGAGTTCCTGATTACTCTGATTGTCCTGTTTTGACAGATTCTGTTTTCTATGTGTTGTTCGCTTATTTTGATGAATCTATGGGTAGTATCTGGGGTTATGAACCATGGTGAAGTTGGAATACAGTAGATAAAGTGCTAACATGAAATTGGAATGAGTTTGCAACAGTACCTAAAGGTAGTGATTTGCTTTAGTATACTAACGGATCTCACAAAGTTTTTGTTAAGTTTTTGTGGATGAAGTGTTCGAAGAATGAGGAGTTACCGATGTGAGAAGAATAAAGAGAGGCAAGAATTCAAGCTTGGGGATTCCCAAGGCACACCAAGTAAATATTCCAAGGATACTCAAGCATCTAAGCTTGGGGATGCCCCGGTTGGCATCCCTTCTTTCTTCTTCAATAATTATCGGTATACCTCGGTTTTTGTTTTGTTCACATAATTTGTGCCCTTTGTGTTTTGTTTTTCCTTTAAGAACCATGCTAGTATGAGATAGCCCTTTATTTATTGATAGAATACTTCATGTGCTTCACTTATATCTTTTAAGTATGATCTTATAGAATTGCTCTTTGTGCTTCACTTTAATCTTTTGAGTATGGTTTTATAGAATGCTTCGTGTGCTTCACTTATATATTTTGAGCTTGGATATTGGTTAGACTATATTAATTGTAGAATTCTCCATGAACTTCACTTGTATCTTTAGGAGTATGAATAATACTATCATCTAAAGCGGGTTCGGAAAAGTGTCAACTTTAGGAATTAGTGATTCCACTATTCCGAATGAGAAGAATTTTGCTTATGTGGAGAGTAGAAAAAATTTCAATGCTTGTAGATCATGAAAATAATGCTTTATGTGATGGTTATATTGTTGAATTCATTCATGATGCTACTGAAAATTATTATGAGGGAGGAATATATGCCTGTAGGAGTAGCAATAATACCTAGTTTCCTCTCTACGTGCTTAAAGTTTTGAAGTTATACTTGTTTTGCCTTCCTATGCTAGTTGATTCTTGTTCCTATAAATTGTGTGCTCAAAAAATCCCTAGGCATAGGAAGTGGGTTATATTTAAATGTGCTAGTCATATTTTTCATGATGCTCTCTTTATGTTTCAATTCTTATCTTTTATGTGAGCATCATTAAAGTCATCATGCCTAGCTAAAAGGCATTAAAGAAAAGCGCTTGTTGGGAGACAACCCAATATTTACCCTTACTGTTTTTGTGTGTTTACATGATTAAGCTACTGTAGTAATCATGTTTTATAGCTTTGTTTCAATAAAGTGCCAAGTAAGACCTTTGGGAAGACTTGGGTGAAAGTTAATGTGATTTTGCTGTAAAAAACAGAAATTTTGCGCTCACGAGATTAGCTGTCATTTTTTTTACAAAAGAGTGCTTTGGAGTTGATTCTTTTTGCAGAGATTAATAGACAAATTCCTCAGTCCACCAATTTATTTCATAATTTTTGGAGTATCAGAAGTATGGTTGTTGTTCAGATCATTACAGACTGTTCTGTTTCTGACAGATTCTGTTTTCATTCCATAGTTTGCTTGTTTTCTAGTTTCTATGGCTTATATTTCTCAATATAAATTGTAGAAATGATATGGTACTGTAGGCATTGTGTGAGAACAATTATGAACCTTGTCTTTGACAGCATCAAGTGAATGTTTTACTCTTTATCATACTAACCTATCTCACGAAGTTCCGTTAAGTTTTGTGTGATTGAAGTTTTCAAGCTTTGGGTGAGATATCGATATGAGTGTTGGGGAACGTAGTAATTTCAAAAAAATTCCTATGCACAAGCAAGATCATGGTGATGCATAGCAACGAGCAGGGAGAGTGTGTCCACGTACCCTCGTAGACCGAAAGCGGAAGCGTTAGCACAACGCGGTTGATGTAGTCGTAAGTCTTCTTGCTCCGACCGCTCCAAATACTGAACGCACGGCAACTCCGAGTTCAGCTCCGGTTCAGCTCGATGACGTCCCACGAACTCCGTTCCAGTAGAGCTTCACGGAGAGTTCCACAAGACAACGGGCGTGAGGGCGGTGATGATGTTGCTACTGGACGCAGGCTTCGCCTAAGCACCGCTAATGATATGACCGAGGTGGAATATGGTGGAGGGGGGCACCGCACACGGCTGGAATAGATCAACAGATCAACTTGTGTGTCTATGGGGTGTCCTCCTGGCCCCGTATATAAAGGAGCAAGGGGGAGGCCGGCCGGCCCTTGTTGTCACGCCAGGAGGAGGAGTCCTCCTCCTAGTAGGAGTAGGACTCCCGTCTTTCCTACTCCTACTAGGAGGGAAAGGAAGGGGAGAGGGAGAGGGAGAGGGAAGGGGGGCGGCGCCCTTCTCCTAGTCCAATTTGGACCCGGAGGGGAGGGCGCGCCTGCCCTAGGCCAGCCTCTCTCTCTCCATTAAGGCCCATAAGGCCCATTATTTCTCCGGGGGGGGGGGGGGGAGGGGTTCCGGTAACCCTCCGGCACTACGGTTTTCTCCGAAATCACCCGGAACACTTCCGATGTCCGAATATAGTCGTCCAATATATCAATCTTTACGTCTCGACCATTTCATGACTCCTAGTCATGTCCGTGATCACATCCGGGACTCCGAACTACCTTCGGTACATCAAAACACAAAATTCATAATACCGATCGTCACCGAACTTTAAGCGTGCGGACCCTACGGGTTCTAGAACTATGTAGACATGACCGATACACGTCTCCGGTCAATAACCAATAGCAGAACCTGGATGCTCATATTGGCTCCTACATATTCTACAAAGATCTTTATCGGTCAAACCGCTTAACAACATACGTTGTTCCCTTTGTCATCGGTATGTTACTTGCCTGAGATTCGATCGTTGGTTTCTCAATACCTAGTTCAATCTCATTACCGACAAGTCTCTTTACTCGTTTCGTAATACATCATCCCGTAACTAACTCATTAGTTACAATGCTTGCAAGGCTTATAGTGATGTGCATTACCGAGTGGGCCCAGAGATACCTCTCCGACAATTGGAGTGACAAATCCTAATATCGAAATACGCCAGCCCAACAAGTACCTTCGGAGACATCTGTAGAGCACCTTCATAATCACCGAGTTATGTTGTGACGTTTGGTAACACACAAAGTGTTCCTCCGGTAAACGGGAGTTGCATAATCTCATAGTCATAGGAACATGTATAAGTCATGAAGAAAGCAATAGCAGAATACTAAATGATCAAGTGCTAAGCTAACGGAATCGGTCAAGTCAATCACATCATTCTCCTAATGATGTGATCCCGTTAATCAAATGACAAGCTGATGTCTATGGCTAGGAAACATAACCATCTTTGATCAATGAGCTAGTCAAGTAGAGGCATACTAGTGACACTGCTTTGTCTATGTATTCACACAAGTATTATGTTTCCGACTAATACAATTCTAGCATGAATAATAAACATTTATCATGATATAAGGAAATAAATAATAACTTTATTATTGCCTCTAGGGCATATTTCTCTCACTTGCACTAGAGTTAATAATCTAGATTACACAGTAATGATTCTAACACCCATGGAGCCTTGGTGCTGATCATGTTTTTCTCGTGGAAGAGGCTTAGTCAATGGGTCTGCAACATTCAAATCCGTATGTATCTTGCAAATCTCAATGTCTCCCACCTGGACTTGATCCCGGATGGAGTTGAAGCGTCTCTTGATGTGCTTGGTTCTCTTGTGAAATTTGGATTCCTTTGCCAAGGCAATTGCACCAGTATTGTCACAAAATATTTTCATTGGACCCAATGCACTAGGTATGACACCCTGATCGGATATGAACTCCTTCATCCAGACTCCTTCATTTGCCGCTTCCGAAGCAGCTATGTACTCCGCTTCACATGTAGATCCCACCACGATGCTTTGTTTAGAACTACTCCAACTGACATCTCCACCGTTCAATATAAACACGTATCCGGTTTGCGATTTAGAATCGTCCGGATCAATGTCAAAGCTTGCATTGACGTAACCATTTACGACTAGCTCTTTGTCACCTCCATAAACGAGAAACATATCCTTAGTCCTTTTCAGGTATTTCAGGATGTTCTTGACCGTTGTCCAGTGATCCACTCCTGGATTACTTTGGTACCTCCCTGCTAAACTTATAGCAAGGCACGCATCAGGTTTGGTACATAGCATTGCATACATGATAGAGCCTATGGCTGAAGCATAGGGAACATCTTTCATCTTCTCTATCTTACTGCGGTGGTCGGGCATTGAGTCTTACTCAACTTCACAACTTGCAACACAGGCAAGAACCCTTTCTTTGCCTGATCCATTTTGAATTTCTTCAAAACTTTATCAAGGTATGTGCTTTGTGAAAGTCCAATTAAGCGTCTTGATCTATCTCTATAGATCTTGATGCCCAATATATAAGCAGCTTCACTGAGGTCCTTCATTGAAAAAATCTTGTTCAAATATCCCTTTATGCTATCCAGAAATTCTATATCATTTCCGATCAACAATATGTCATCCACATACAATATCGTAAATGCTCTGAGCTCCCACTCACTTTCTTGTAAATACAGGCTTCTCCAAAAGTCTGTATAAATCCATATGCTTTGATCACACTATCAAAATGTTTATGCCAACTCCGAGAGGCTTTCACCAGTCCATAAATGGATCGTTGGAGCTTGCACACTTTGTTAGCTCCCTTTGGATCGACAAAACCTTCCGTTTGCATCGTATACAACTCTTCTTCCAGAAATCCATTCAGGAATGCAGTTTTGTCATCCATTTGCCAAATTTCATAATCATAAAATGCGGCAATTGTTAACATGATTCGGACAAACTTAAGCATTGCTACGGGTGAGAAAGTCTCATCGTAGTCAATCCCTTGAACTTGTCGAAAACCTTTTGCAACAAGTCGAGCTTTATAAACAGTAACATTACCGTCAGCGTCTTCTTCTTGAAGATCCATTTATTCTCAATGGCTTGCCGATCATCGGGCAAGTCAACCAAAGTCCACACGTTGTTCTCATACATGGATCTCATCTCAGATTTCATGGCTTCAAGCCATTTCGCGGAATCTGGGCTCACCATCGCTTCTTCATAGTTTGTAGGTTCGTCACGGTCTAGTAACATGACCTCAATCAGGATTACCGTACCACTCGGTGCGGATCTTACTCTGGTTGATCTACGAGGTTGGTGGCAACTTGATCTCAAGTTTCATGATCATCATCATTAGCTTCCTCACTAATCGGTATAGACGTCACAGAACCGGTTTACGTGATGAACTACTTTCAATAAGGAGCAGGTGAGTTACGACACGTCTCAACGTATCTATAATTTTTGATTGTTCCATGCTATTATATTATGTGTTTTGGATGTTAATGGGCAATATGATCCACTTTTATCTGACTTTTGGGACTAACCTATTGACCCAGAGCCAGTGCCGCCTCGCTTTTTTCCCTTGTTTGATGTTTCAAGAAAAGGAATATCAAACGAGTCGATACGGAATGAAATCAACTGGAGAAGTTATTTTTGGAAGGAAAGCAACCCGGGAGACTTGGAGTCCACGTCAAGGAAGAAACGAGGGAGGCACGAGGTAGGGGGTGCTACGTCTTGAGCTTGCGTTGGTTTTCCCCAAAGAGGAGAGGATGATGCAGCAGAGTAGCGTAAGTATTTCCCTCAGTTTTTGAGAACCAAGGTATCAATCCAAAGAGGAGGCCACGCGCAAGTCCCTCGTACCTACACAAAGCAAATAACTCCTCGCAACCAACGCGAATAGGGGTTGTCAATCCCTTCACGGTCACTTACGAGAGTGAGATCTGATAGAGATGATAGATAATATTTTTGGTATTTTTGGTATAAAGATGCAAAGTAAAATAAAAGGCAAAGTAAAAAGCAAAGCAATAATAAAGCGTGGAAGATTAATATGATGAAAATAGACCCGGGGCCATAGATTTCACTAGTGGCTTCTCTCAAGAGCATAGATATTTTACGGTGGGTGAATAAAATAACTATTGAGCAATTGACAGAATTGAGCATAGTTATGAGAATATCTAGGTATGATCATGTATATGGGCATCACGTCCGAGACAAGTAGACCGACTCCTGCCTGCATCTACTACTATTACTCCACTCATCGACCGCTATCCAGCATGCATCTAGAGTATTAAGTTAATGAAAACAGAGTAACGCCTTAAGCAAGATGACATGATGTAGAGGAATAAATTCATGCAATATGATAAATACCCCATCTTGTTATCCTCGATGGCAACAATACAATACGTGCCTTGCAACCCTTTACATCCTTTGGGTAAGGACAACGCAAGATTGAACCCAAAGCTAAACACTTCTCCCATTGCAAGAACAACCAATCTAGTTGGCCAAACCAAACGGATAATTCGAAGAGACTTGCAAAGATAACTCAATCATACATAAAAGAATTCAGCAAAGATTCAAATATTGCTCATAGATAATCTTGATCATAAACCCACAATTCATCGGTCTCAACAAACCGCAAAAAGAAGATTACATCGAATAGATCTCCATGAGAGAGGGGGAGAACATTGTATTGAGATCCAAAAAGAGAGAAGAAGCCATCTAGCTAATAACTATGTACCCGAAGGTCTGAGGTAAACTACTCACACTTCATCGGAGAGGCTATATATGATGATGATGTAAAGCCCTCCGTGGTGGAATCCCCTTCCGACGGAGCTCCGGAACAGGCCCCAAGATGGGATCTCATGGATACAGAAAGTTGCGGCGGTGGAATTAGGTTTTTGGCTCCGTGATCTGATCTGTTGGGGTACATAGGTATATATAGGAGGAAGGATACGTCGGTGGAGCTTGAGGAGCCCACGAGGCAGGGGGCGCGCCTAGGGGGCGTGCCCTCCACCTCGTGGCCGCCAATAGCTTTCTTGATGGAGGTCCAAGTCTCTGGGTCTTATCCGATGAGAAAGTCACGTTCCCGAAGATTTCATTCCGTTTGGACTCCGTTTGATATTCATTTTCTTCAAAACACTGAAATAGGCAAAAAACAGCAATTCTGGGCTGGCTCTCCAGTTAATAGGTTAGTCCCAAAAGTATTATAAAAGCGGAAAATAAAGCCCAATATAGTACAAAACAATAGATAATATAGCATGGAGCAATAAAAAATTATAGATACGTTGGAGACGTATCGAGCATCTAAGCTTAATTCCTGCTCGTCCTCGAGTAGGTAAATGATAAAAAGAGGATTTTTGATGCGGAGTGCTACTTGGCATAATTTCAATGTAACTCTTCTTAATTGTGGTATGAATATTCAGATCCGAAAGATTCAAGACAAAAGTTCATATTGACATAAAAATAATAATACTTCAAGCATACTAACTAAGCAATTATGTCTTCTCAAAATAACATGGGCAAAGAAAGTTCATCCCTACAAAATCATATAGTTTAGTCATGCTCCATTTTCGTCACACAAGAATGCTCTCATCATGCACAACCCGATGACAAGCCAAGCAATTGTTTCATACTTTAGTAATCTCAAACCTATAAACTTTCACGCAATATATGAGCGCGAGCCATGGACATAGCACTATGGGTGGAATAGAATATAATGATGGGGGGTTATGTGGAGGAGACAAAAAAGGAGAAGGTCTCACATCAACGAGGCTAATCAACAGGCTATGGAGATGCCCATCAATTGATGTTAATGCAAGGAGTAGGGATTGCCATGCAACGGATGCACTAGAGCTATAAATGTATGAAAGCTCAACAAAAGAAACTATGTGGGTGTGCATCCAACTTGCTTGCTCACGAAGACCTAGGGCATTTGAGGAAGCCCATCGTTGGAATATACAAGCCAAGTTCTATAATGAAAAATTCCCACTAGTATATGAAAGTGACAACATATGAAACTCTCTATTTGAAAAACATGGTGCTACTTTGAAGCACAATATATGAGACTCGCTATATGAAGAACATGGTGCTACTTTGAAGCACAATATATGAGACTCGCTATATGAAGAACATGGTGCTACTTTGAAGCACAAGTGTGGAAAAGGATAGTAGCATTGTCCCTTCTCTCTTTTTCTTTCTTTTTTGGGCCGTCTCTTTTTTATGGCCTTTCTCTCTTTTTTTATTCCTCACTTGGGACAATGCTCTAGAAAATGATGATCATCACACTTCTATTTATTTACAACTCAATGATTACAACTCGATACTAGAACAAAGTATGACTCTATATGAATGCCTCCGTGTGTAGCAGGATATGCATTGAATCAAGAGTGACATGTATGAAAGAATTATGAACGGTGGCTTTGCCACAAATACTATGTCAACTAAATGATCATGCTAAGCAATATGACAATGATGAATGTGTCATGAAGAACGGTATGGTGGAAAGTTGCATGGCAATATATCTCGGAATGGCTATGGAAATGCCATAATAGGTAGGTATGGTGGCTGTTTTGAGGAAGATATAAGGAGGTTTATGTGTGAAAGAGCGTATCATATCACGGGGTTTGGATGCACCGCTAAGTTTGCACCAACTCTCAATGTGAGAAAGGGCAATGCACGGCATCAAGAGGCTAGCAATGATGGAAAGGTGAGAGTGCATTATAATCCATGGACTCAACATTAGTCATAAAGAACTCACATACTTATTGCAAAAATCTACAAGCCATCAAAAACCAAAGCACTACGCGCATGCTCCTAGGGGGATAGATTGGTAGGAAAAGACCATCGTCATTCCCCGACCGCCACTCATAAGGAAGACAATCAAATAACACCTCATGTTTCAAATTTGTTACATAAAGTTTACCATACGTGCATGCTACGGGACTTGCAAACTTCAACACAAGCATTTCTCAAATTCACAACTACTCAACTAGCACGACTGTGATATTATCACCTCCATATCTCAAAACAATTATCAAGCATCAAACTTTTCTTAGTATTCAACACACTCATAAGAAATTTTTTATTATTTTTATATACCTAGCATATTATTATTTTAAGCAAATTACCATGCTATTTAAGACTCTCAAAATAATCTAAGTGAAGCATGAGAGATCAATAGTTTCTTTAAAACAAATCCACCACCGTGCTCTAAAAGATATAAGTGAAGTACTAGAGCAAAACTATAAAGCTCAAAAGATATAAGTGAAGCACATAGAGAAAAACTATCAAGCTCAAAAGATATAAGCGAAGCACATAGAGTATTCTAACAAATTCCAATTCATGTATGGCTCTCTCAAAAGGTGTGTACAGCAAGGATGATTGTGGTAAACTAACAAGCAAAGACGCAAATAATACAAGACGCTCCAAGCAAAACACATATCATGTGGTGAATAAAAATATAGCTCCAAGTAAAGTTACCGATGGAAGTGGGCGAAAAAGGGGATGCCTTAGGGGCATCCCCAAGCTTTGACTTTTGGTGTCCTTGGATTATCTTTGGGGTGCCATGGGCATCCCCAAGCTTAGGCTCTTTCCACTCCTTGTTCCATAATCCATCAAAAAAATTCACCCAAAACTTGAAAACTTCACAACACAAAACTCAACAGAAATCTCGTGAGCTCCGTTAGCGAAAGAAAACAAAAGATCACCTCAAGGTATTGTAATGAACTCATTCTTTATTTATATTGGTGTTAAACCTAATGTATTCCAACTTCTCTATGGATCATAAACTGTTTTACTAGCCATAGATTCATCAAAATAAGCAAACAACACACGAAAAACAGAATCTGTCAAAAACAGAACAGTCTGTAGTAATCTGTAACTAACGCAAACTTATGGAACTACAAAAACTCATCCAAAATAGGAAGACCTAGGAAATTTGTTTTTTGATCAGCAGCAATTGGAATCACTATTTTATCACGTTCTGGTGATTTTTAACAATTGTTTTCGTGAACCGAAAGTTTCTGGAAATTACAGCAAGATCAAATAACTATTATCCAAGAAGATCCTATAGGTTTAACTTGGCACAAACACTAATTAAAACATAAAACCACATCTAAACAGAAGGTAGATGGATTATTTATTGCTAAATGGCAAGGATAAATATTGGGTTGTCTCCCAACAAGCGCTTTTCTTTAAAGCCTTTTAGCTAGGCATTGAGATTTCAATGATGCTCATAAGAAAGACAAGAATTGAAGCACAAAGAGAGCATCATAAAACACGTGACAAACACATCTAAGTCTAACATACTTCCTATGCATAGGCATCTTATAGGCAAACAAATTATCAAGACAAGCACAAACTAGCATATGCAAGGAAGCGGAAAGAAACAATAGCAATCTCAACATAAAGAGAGGTAATTTAGTAACATAAAAATTTCTACAACCATATTTTCTTCTCTCATAATAATTACATGTAGGATCATAAGAAAATTCAACAATATAGCTATCACATAACATATTCTCAACACGATCCACATGCATGCGAAGTTGACACTCTTCCAAAATAGTGGGATTATCATTAACTAAAGTCATGATTTTCTCCAAGCCCACTTTTATCAAAAATTTCATAAGATTGAATGATATCCAAATATGTGTGATGTCTACTACACAACATTCTTCTTGTAGACGTTGTTGGGCCTGCAAGTGCACAGGTTTGTAGGACAGTAGCAAATTTCCCTCAAGTGGATGACCTAAGGTTTATCAATCCGTAGGAGGCGTAGGATGAAGATGGTCTCTCTCAAACAACCGTGCAACCAAATAACAAAGAGTCTCCTGTGTCCCCAACACACCCAATACAATGGTAAATTGTATAGGTGCACTAGTTCGGCGAAGAGATGGTGATACAAGTGCAATATGGATAGTAGATAAAGGTATTTGTAATCTGAAAATATAAAAACAGCAAGGTAACAAGTGGTAAAAGTGAGCGTAAACGGTATTGCAATGATAGGAAACAAGGCCTAGGGTTCATACTTTCACTAGTGCAAGTTCTCTCAACAATAATAACATAGATAGATCATATAACAATCCCTCAACATGCAACAAAGAGTCACTCGAAAGCCACTAATAGCGGAGAACAAACATAGAGATTATGGTAGGAGATGCAGAAACCACCTCAAAGTTATTCTTTCGGATCGATCTATTAAAGAGTTCGGTACTAGAATAACACCTTAAGACACAAATCAACCAAAACCCTAATGTCACCTAGATACTCCATTGTCACCTCAAGTATCCGTGGGCATGATTATACGATATGCATCACACAATCTCAGATTCATCCAACCAACATAAAAGTACTTCAAAGAGTGCCCCAAAGTTTCTACCAGAGAGTCAAGAACGTGTGCCAACCCCTATGCATAGGTTCATGGGAGGAACCATAAGTTGGTCACCAAAACATACATCAAGTGGCACATGATATCCCATTGTCACCACAGATAAACACGGCAAGACATACATCAAGTGTTCTCATAAAAGACTCAATCCGATAAGATAACTTCAAAGGGAAACTCAATTCATCACAAGAGAGTAGAGGGGAGAAACATCATAAGATCCAACTATAATAGCAAAGCTCGCGATACATCAAGATCATGCCATAGAGAGAACACGAGAGAGAACACGAGAGAGAGGTCAAACACATAGCTCTTGGTACATACCCTCGGCCCGAGGGTGAACTACTCCCTCCTCGTCATGGAGAGCGCCGGGATGATGAAGATGGCCACCGGTGATGGATTCCCCCTCCGGCAGGTGCGAGCGGGCTCCCGAGAGGTTTTTGGTAGCTCTGAGGCTGCGGTGGCGGAACTCCCGATCTATCTTGATATTCGACGTTTTTTAGTGCGAGGGAATATATAGGCGAAAGAAGTCGGTCGGGGGTGCTCGAGGGGTCCACGAGGCGGGGGACGCCCGATGGGGGTGGGCGCCCCTATCTCTGGGCTCCTCGAGTATCTTCTGACTTGATCTCCAAGGCTCCAGGATGATATTTTTCCAAAAAATCACGATGTCGAAGGTTTCATTCCGTTTGGACTCCGTTTGATATTCCTTTTCTTCAAAATACTGAAACAGGCAATAAAACAGCAATATGGGTTGGGCCTCCGGTTAATAGGTTAGTCCCAAAAGTAATATAAAAGTGAATAATAAAGCCCAGTATTGCCCAAAACAGTAGATAATTTAGCATGTAGCAATCAAAAATTATAGATACGTTGGAGACGTATCAAGCATCCCCAAGCTTAATTCCTGCTCGTCCTCGAGCAGGTAAATGATAAAAAAGATAATTTTTGATGTGGAATGCTAGTTGGCATAATTTCAATGTAATTCTTCTTAATTGTGATATGAATATTCAGATCCAAAAGATTCAATACAAAAGTTCATATTGACATACAAATAATAATACTTCAAGCATATTAAGAAAGTAATCATGTCTTCTCAAAATAACATGGCCAAAGAAAGTTATCCTACAAAAATCATATAGTCTAGCTATGCTCTATCTTCACCACACAAAGTATTTAAATCATGCACAACCCCGATGACAAGCCAAGCAATTGTTTCATACTTTTGACATTCTCAAACTTTTTCAATCTTCACGCAATACATGAGCGTGAGCCATGGATATAGCACTATGGGTGGAATAGAAGGGTGGTTGTGGGGAAGACAAAAGGAGAAGATAGTCTCACATCAACTAGGCATATCAACGGGCTATGGAGATGCCCATCAATATATATCAATGTGAGTGAGTAGGGATTGCCATGCAACGGATGCACTAGAGTTATAAATACTAGTCATCAACCCGTGCATCTGCACGGGCTAGTTATTTGGATAGTAGACTAATAAAAATACTTTTGCAAAACATTTTTTATATTTGCATTTGCAAATAGATATAGTTGGCACTGAAGAAAACATTCATATTTCCTTCTACATGTGCCAAATTCACATGATAAAACCAAAATATTTCCTTCTACATGCGCCGAAAGCATATGTTAAAGTGAAAAATGTTCAAATTTCTTAGACTTTTTAGTATGTTCCTAGATTTGTTCATGTTTGTAGTACGTGCATTGATAACATAAGTAAGTTTAGCATAGAAAGAAACACATATTTATTAATATCTCTAATATATTTTTGGGAAACAAATGATCCCTCTTTCTCCACACATTAGACATCAACTTCATAGAAATATACATATTTCATCATGATTCTTGTACTGATATTTATTTCATACTCCCTCCATCCCATATTTAATGTCCCAAAATAGATATATTTATATGTATTTCAGTGTTAGAGACATCCATTTGATTGACAATATTGGGACGGAGGCAGTACTATATATGTTAATATTTGTTTGCTAAACTTTTTCAAACAAAAACATATTTGATTTAGGACAAAACCCTATTCATGTTATTTTTTAGGGGGTGGATGTAGTACAGTATCGTGATACATTTTTTAAAGATATTGTGCATGACTTTAATGACTGAAATAGTAGAAAAACATATGTGAAGTGTGCCAAAAAAATGAACAAACGTGAGTTGTTGCCATGTCCAAGTGTTTAGAAATATGTTATCCAAGTGGATGAACAAAATGAGTCTTTGATTTTCTTATCCGGGTAGATCTACTTACTCATGCAACTTTGATACTCTTACCCTTGATTCAAAAAAGCTCACTAAACTGGTACATTTTTCCTATGAAACTGAAGCGGATACCAAAATTTTGAGTGCAAAATACAAACCTATGCAATTAACTGCCCACCTCCAGTATTGTCTCCTTTGTCAGTCCAGTAGATACTATTTCTTCTAACTTTCGGCCAAGAAATCTGTCATGTGAACCTGGAAAAGATTTGCACCATCTCTTTTTGGTACCATGTGTGCTGCCAAATTCGACAAACAAAGAACACATATATAAACACTTTTGTAGAGTGGATCAATTTCCATGGTGTCATACGATGATCAATTTCCTGGAATATATCTGTACATGTAAGCTAAGAGCAATTTGAGATGCAAAATCTTGGATGTATGTTAAAAATTATCCCTAGCTTTGTGCCAACCAATATTCAGTCGGAAGTAAACACCATAAAAGAGTACCAACAGGTTGCTGTTACTTTACTTATAGCTTCTACTAACTGGCTGCTATCTACATACTTGAACAAATTTATAAAACAATAGTTACACGATATGGAGAATAGAAAAGGGTAGTAAGTACTAAGTGGCACGGCATACAATATGTAAATTTGATGCAGGTGACAAACATTCATGATCTTGTGTAATGTTGGGATGAAATCCTTCAAAGTATAGGAGTGCATAATTCAATACTCTACGAAAAATAATTTTGTCAAGATATATTCCTGAATTGCATGTGATACTAATTGTCATTATCAATGAAGCTCGCCAAGTTCTATCTTAAGCATGCACTCCTTCTCAACAAAAAGAAAGATAAGAAACCTGCCATTGTGTCTATTGTTCTTCTCCTGTTTATTCAATGAAACATATGGAGTACACACATGTCTACATGGGAAATTTGAGCGCTGGTGGTTGTAGAAAAAAAAGAAGTTAACACCTAAACATATATGATGAATCCAAACATGGAGTTAATATCAACTCGAATAAATTTGTCCCAAACTCCCAATCCAGATGAAACTTGCAACATTTTAAGGAAAATTTAACATGTTTGCCGTGACTATTTAATGCAGTTACGGGCTCTGACGCTACTTTATCTGTGTCCTGCAACAACATGTTCTTCACCAACAACTGTTTTAGGGACAGAATACGCCAAGACAAAAACGTTCACTAAACTGTCATATATCACAGAGAAACTTCAGTTACCACATGCACTTCCCAGTATGGATAGACTGCAGGACAACTCCTCACAGATTCTTCTCCAGAGTGTGTATCCACGTGTTGTGGCATAGGGAAGAAGATCCAAACAATGATTCTATGAACTGAGAACCTGCGACACCAATTTGTTGAATATCCTTAGTAACTTTATTTAATATAGAGAAAACAAAATAGGAGATTAGGGAACTTCGGCGCCATATAGAGGACGCATCGCAAAAAACTGCGATGGATTACTCGGCGTCGAGGATGGTGCATACTTGACATACTACATGGTACATATTGCTTTTCCTTGCCCGCCATAAAAAAGAAATAGTCAGGGATAATAGGTAGGCTGCCATATCAAAATTGTTACCACCAGATCAAGGAGAAGGCGAACTTTGAAGATGCATTTATTTTTCCTTTCATGCAAAAGGGAGAAAAAAGCGGACAATTTTCATGTGCTTCACACGGGTGTTGTAGGAGGGCATGGTTATGCTACTCCTTCCCTGGCTAAACTTGGACCCTGCTTTGACTCGAAAGACAAATCTTGAGAACCTGTAGAATCTAATGTAGCATCCAACTAATTGGGTTAAGGTTTCAGGAAACACCATATGTACTTATGCAGTATGTAAAGTTTCGGAAGCACTATTTGGTCATGTATATATACATCTAAGTTAGGAAACGGGATTAAATGCAGTCTGCATGCATATATGAATTGGTGATTGTGTATCATATTTCTCATACTTTAGTCGCGTGTTCCACACCATAGTGCAAGAATTTTTCAATAAACGATACTATTGCAGTACAGTATATAATACATACAACAAATAACAAAGCATAAGGCAGAGCCGAATACACCTTTTATTTGATTATTAGGTCGTCAAATAGAAGAAGACATGACGACTACCCTTGCTGAAGTAATTTTTGAAGAGTAGGAGGGCCAGGGGCCATCCCAGCCGTGGAACTCATGCTGCCATGTAGCTGACTGCTATAACAGTTCCGCCAGTATGCTCTCTTTGCCCGCTTACTCGCCACATGCCCAACACGCCATGGTGCTGCTTCAGGTTATGGATGGGTGGCGTTCTTAGTGCTGCAGATTGAAAGGTCGTAAGAGGAGAAGGTTGATGATGAGCACCCAATAGGTTTTGTTGATGACGAATCGGTGCCCCCTCCTCGTACGGTGTTGCTTCAGATTAGGGATGTGCTGCTTTCTATGGCTGTAGATTGAAAGATTGCAAGAGGAGGAGGTAATGAGGAGCGGCCAAGGTTTGTTGATGACAGATCGCTTCCTCCTTGCAGATTTTGATTGGTGGAGGAAGGGATTCGTGACGGCTAAGGGAGCTGTTTACCTCATATCGTGAAAGATTTTTTTTTCTACGTGTAGGTGGGATATTGGTTAAGGACTCTTAGTTATTTGATCGGATGGTTGTAAATATTTAATACAAAGATCGGACGGCTAATTTTCGTAGTTTTCAAGGATTAACGTGAAGCCTCGTATGGTGCCTCCGATTAGTAAATATAAGATATGAAAGCTCAACAAAAGAAATTAAGTGGGTGTGCATCCAACTCGCTTGCTCATGAAGACCTAGGGCATTTTGAGGAAGCCTATCATTGGAATATACAAGCCAAGTTCTATAATGAAAATTCCCACTAGTATATGAAAGTGACAACATAGGAGACTCTCTATCACGAAGATCATGGTGATACTTTGAAGCACAAGTGTGGTAAGAGGATAGTAGCATTGTCCCTTCTCTCTTTTTCTCTCATTTTTTTATTTTTTTTATTTGGGCCTTTTCTCTTTTTTATGGCCTCTTTTTTTTTCTTTTTTTTTCTTTTTTGTCCGGAGTCTCATCCCGACTTGTGGGGGAACCATAGTCTCCATCATCCTTTCCTCAGCGGGGCAATGCTCTAATAATGATGATCATCACACTTTTATTTTCTTACAACTCAAGAATTACAACTCGATACTTAGAACAAAATATGACTCTATATGAATGCCTCCGGCAGTGTACCGGGATATGCAATGAATCAAGAGTGACATGTATGAAAGAATTATGAACGGTGGCTTTGACACAAATACGATGCCAACTACATGATCATGCAAAGCAATATGACAATGATGGAGCGTGTCATAATAATCGGAACAGTGGAAAGTTGCATGGCAATATATCTCGGAATGGCTATGGAAATGCCATGATAGGTAGGTATGGTGGCTGTTTTGAGGAATGTATATGGTGGGTGTATTATACCGGCGAAAAGTGCGCGGTATTAGAGAGGCTAGCAATGGTGGAAGGAAGAAAAGTGCGTATAATCCATGGACTCAACATTAGTCATATAGAACTCATATACTTGCAAAAATCTACAAGTTATCAAAGCAAAGTATTACACGCATGCTCCTGGGGGGATAGATTGGTAAGAAAATACCATCGCTCATCCCCGACCGCCACTCATAAGGAAGACAATCAATAAATAAATCATGCTCCGACTTCATCACATAACGGTTCACCATACGTGCATGCTACGGGAATCACAAACTTTAACACAAGTATTTCTCAAATTCATAACTACCCAACTAGCATGACTCTAATATCACCATCTTCACATCTCAAAACAATCATCAAGCATCAAACTTCTCTTAGTATTCAAAACACTCATAAGAAAGTTTTTACTATTTTTGGATACCTAGCATATTAAGATTATTTAAGCAAATTACCATGCTATTTAAGACTCTCAAAATAATATAAGTGAAGCATGAGAGTTCATCTATTTCTTCAAAATAAAACCACCACCGTGCTCTAAAAGATATAAGTGAAGTACTAGAGCAAATGACAAACTACTCTGAAAGATATAAGTGAAGATCAATGAGTAGTCGAATAATTATACAACTATGTGAAGACTCTCCCATTTAATAATTTCAGATCTTGATAATTTATTCAAATAGCAAGCAAAGCTAAAGAAAATGACACTGCAAGGATAGCACACATCATGTGAAGAAGCAAAAACTTAGGTTCAACCGATACTAACCGATAATTGTTGAAGAAGAAAGGTGGGATGCCTACCGGGGCATCCCCAAGATTAGATGCTTGAGACTTCTTGAAATATTATCTTGGGGTGCCTTGGGCATCCCCAAGCTTAGGCTCTTGCCACTCCTTATTCCATAGTCCATCGAATCTTTACCCAAAACCTGAAAACTTCACAACACAAAACTTAACGAGAAAACTTCGTAAGCTCCGTTAGCGAAGAAAACAAAACACCACTTCAAGGTACTGTAATGAACTCATTCTTTATTTATATTGGTGTTAAACCTACTGTATTCCAACTTCTCTATGGTTTATAAACTATTTTACTAGCCATAGATTCATCAAAATAAGCAAACAACACAATGAAAACAGAATCTGTCAAAAACAGAACAGTCTGTAGTAATCTGTAACTAACGCAATCTTCTGGAACTCCAAAATTCTAAAATAAATTGGTGGACCTGAGTAATTTGTCTAGTAATCATCTGCAAAAGAGTCAACTAAATAGCACTCTCCAGTAAAAAGTTGAAGCTAATCTCGTGAGCGCTAAAGTTTCTGTTTTTTACAGCATGATCATAAAGACTTCACCCAAGTCTTCCCAAAGGTTCTACTTGGCACAAACACTAATTAAAACATAAAGCCACATCTAAATAGAAGCTAGATGGATTATTTATTACTAAACAGAACCAAAAAGTAAGAAACTAAAATAAAATTGGGTTGCCTCCCAACCAGTGCTATAGTTTTAACGCCCCTAGCTAGGCATGATGATTTCAATGATGCTCACATAAAAGATAAGAATATGACTAGCACATTTACGTCTAACCCACTTCCCATGCATAGGGATTTTGTGAGCAAACAAATTATGGGAACAATAATCAACAAGCATAGGAAGACAAAACAATCATAACTTCAAAAATTTAAGCACATAGAGAGGAAACTTGATATTATTGCAATTCCTATAAGCATATGTTCCTCCCTCATAATAATTTTCAGTAGCATCATGAATGAATTAAACAATATAACCAGCACCTAAAGCATTCTTTTCATGATCTACTAGCATAGAAAATTTATTACTCTCCACATAAGCAAATTTATTCTCATCAATAGTAGTGGGAGCAAACTCAACAGAATAACAATCATGTGATTGAAAATTAAGATCAAGATGACAAGTTTCATGGTTATCATTATTCTTTATAGCATACGCGTCATCACAATAATCATCATAGATAGGAGGTATGCTTTCATCATGGTAAATTTGCTCATCAAAGCTTGGGGGACCAAAAATACCATCTTCATCAAACATAGCTTCCCCAAGCTTGTGGCTTTGCATATCATTAGCATCATGGATATTCAAGGAATTCATCCTAACAACATTGCAATCATGCTCATCATTCAAAGATTTAGTGCCAAACATTTTAATACATTCTTCTTCTAACACTTGAGCACAATTTTCCTTTCCATCAAACTCACGAAAGATATTAAAAAGATGAAGCGTACGAGACAAACTTAACTCCATCTTTTTGTAGTTTTCTTTTATAAACTAAACTAGTGATAAAACAAGAAACAAAAAGATTCGATTGCAAGATCTAAAGATATACCTTCAAGCACTCACCTCCCGACAACGGCGCTTGAAACTGCTTGATGTCTACTACACAACCTTCTTCTTGTAAGCGTTGTTGGGCACTGCAAGTGCACAGGTTTGTAGGACAGTAGCAAATTTCCCTCAAGTGGATGACCTAAGGTTTATCAATCTGTGGGAGGCGTAGGATGAAGATGGTCTCTCTCAAACAACCCTGCAACCAAATAACAAAGAGTCTCTTGTGTCCCCAACACACCCAATACAATGGTAAATTGTATAGGTGCACTAGTTCGATGAAGAGATGGTGATACACGTGCAATATGGATAGTAGATAAAGGTATTTGTAATCTGAAAATATAAAACAGCAAGGTAACAAGTGGTAAAAGTGAGCGTAACGGTATTGCAATGATAGGAAACAAGGCCTAGGGTTCATACTTTCACTAGTGCAAGTTCTCTCAACAATAATAACATAGATAGATCATATAACAATCCCTCAACATGCAACAAAGAGTCACTCCAAAGCCACTAATAGCGGAGAACAAACGTAGAGATTATGGTAGGGTACGAAACCACCTCAAAATTATTCTTTCGGATTGATCTATTAAAGAGTTCGTACTAGAATAACACCTTAAGACACAAATCAACCAAAACCCTAATGTCACCTAGATACTCCATTGTCACCTCAAGTATCTGTGGGCATGATTATACGATATGCATCACATAATCTCAGACTCATCCAACCAACATAAAAGTACTTCAAAGAGTGCGCCAAAGTTTCTACCGGAGAGTCAAGAACGTGTGCCAACCCCTATGCATAGGTTCATGGGAGGAATCCGCAAGTTGGTCACAAAAACATAAATCTAGTGGCACATGATATCCCATTGTCACCACGGATAAGCACTGCAAGACATACATCAAGTGTTCTCATAAAAGACTCAATCCGATAAGATAACTTCAAAGGGGAAACTCAATTCATCACAAGAGAGTAGAGGGGGGAGAAACATCATAAGATCCAACTATAATAGCAAAGCTCGCGATACATCAATATCGTGCCATAGAGAGAACACGAGAGAGAACATGAGAGAGAGTGGTCAAACACATAGCTACTGGTACATACCCTCAGCCCCGAGGGTGAACTACTCCCTCCTCGTCATGGAGAGCGCCGGGATGATGAAGATGGCCACCGGTGATGGATTCCCCCTCGTGAGTCTTGGAGCAGGCTGCCGAGAGGTTTTTGGTAGCTCTGAGAGGCTTGCGGCGGCGGAACTCCCGATATATCTTGATATTCGACGTTTTTAGGGTACGAGGGAATATATAGGCGAAAGAAGTCGGTCGGGGGGTGCTCAAGGGGTCCACGAGACAGGGGGGAGCCCCCCTATCTCCTGGGCTCCTCGAGTATCTTCTGACTTGATCTCCAAGGCTCTAGGATGATATTCTTCCAAAAAATCACGGCGCCGAAGGTTTCATTCCGTTTGGACTCCGTTTGATATTCCTTTTCTTCGAAATACTAAAACAGGCAATAAAACAACAATATGGGCTGGGCCTCCGGTTAATAGGTTAGTCCTAATATAAAAGTGAATAATAAAGCCCAGTATTGCCCAAAACAGTACATAATATAGCATGGAGCAATTAAAAATTATAGATACGTTGGAGACATATCTATGTGGGATCTAAAGTTGGCACTCTTCCAAACCCACTTTCAATATTATTGCAAACACTATTATCAATCTTATATTCATCATGGGGCTTAAATAAATTTTCAAGATCATAAGAAGAATCTCCCCAATCATGACTATTGGACATAGCAAAACTAGCATCCCCAAGCTTAGGGTTTTGCATATTATTAGCATAATTTACATCAATAGAATTTATAATAAAATCATTGCAATCATTCTTTTTATTCAAAGATCTATCATGAAGCACTTCATCACAATTTTCAGATTTACGAATTTCAGGCAAAAGCTTATAAAGATAGCCTAGTGCATCCAAATCACTAGGAATTGGTTCATCATAATTGGATCTCTTAAAAAGATTGGAAAGCGGATGAGGATCCATAGATATTAGCTTCTCTGTTTAGGAATGAATACTCAACTATTTCAACCAAGCGAGAAAACGAGCCAAGAAAGACATAAAGGCGAATGGAAAAGCGAGGGTGAATAAAACGGCAAGGGTGAAGTGGGGGAGAGGAAAACGAGAGGCAAATGGCAAATAATGTAAATGCGAGGGAGATGGGTTTGTGATGGGTACTTGGTATGTTGACTTTTACGTAGACTCCCGACAGCGGCCAGAAATCCTTCTTGCTACGATCTTGAGCTTGCGTTGGTTTTCCCGAAGAGGAGAGGATGATGCAGCAGAGTAGCATAAGTATTTCCCTCAGTTTTGAGAACCAAGGTATCAATCGGTAGGAGGCCATAGCAGCAAGTCCCTCGTACCTACACAAAGCAAATAACTCCTCGCAACCAACGCGAATAGGGGTTGTCAATCCCTTCACGGTCACTTACGAGAGTGAGATCTGATAGAGATGATAGATAATATTTTTGGTATTTTTTGGTATACAGATGCAAAGTAAAATAAAAGGCAAAGTAAAAAGTAAAGCAATAATAAAGCATAGGAAGATTAATATGATGAAAATAGACCCGGGGGCCATATATTTCACTAGTGGCTTCTCTCAAGAACATAGATATTTTACTGATGGGTGAGCAATTCTTTGTTGAGAAATTGATGTAATTGAGCATAGTTATGAGAATATCTAGGTATGATCATGTATATAGGCATCACGTCCGAGACAAGTAGACCGACTCCTGCCTGCATCTACTACTATTACTCCACTCATCGACCGCTATCCATCATGCATCTAGAGTATTAAGTTAATGAAAACAGAGTAACGCCTTAAGCAAGATGACATGATGTAGAGGAATAAATTCGTGCAATATGATAAATACCCCATCTTGTTATCCTCGATGGCAACAATACAATACGTGCCTTGCAACCCTTTACATCCTGGGTAAGGACAACGCAAGATTGAACCCAAAGCTAAACACTTCTCCCATTGCAAGAACTACCAATCTAGTTAGCCAAACCAAACGGATAATTCGAAGAGACTTGCAAAGATAGTTCAATCATACATAAAAGAATTCAGAAAAGATTCAAATATTGCTCATAGATAATCTTGATCATAAACCCACAATTCATCGGTCTCAACAAACACACCACAAAAATAAGATTACATCGAATAGATCTCCACGAGAAAGGGGGAGAACATTATATTGAGATCCAAAAAGAGAGAAGAAGCCATCTAGCTACTAACTATGGACCCGAAGGTCTGAGCTAAACTACTCACACTTCACCGGAGAGGCTATGATGATGATGTAGAAGCCCTCCGTGGTGGAACCCCTTCTTCGGCGGAGCTTGGAACAGGAGCCCCAAGATGGGATCTCGTGGATACAGAAAGTTGCGGCGGTGGAATTAGGATTTTGGCTCCGTATCTGATCTGTTGGGGGTACGTAGGTATATATAGGAGGATGGAGTACGTCGGTGGAGCTTCAAGGGGCCCACGAGGCAGGGGGGTGCGCCCTGGGGGGGGGGGCGCCCTCCACCCTCGTGGCCGCCTTGTAGCTTTCTTGACGGAGGGTCCAAGTCTCCTGGGTCTTCTCCGATGAGAAAATCACGTTCCCGAAGATTTCATTCCGTTTGGACTCCGTTTGATATTCCGTTTCTTGAAACTCTTGAAATAGGCAAAAACAGCAATTACAGGCTGGACCTCGGTTAATAGGTTAGTCCCAAAAGTAATATAAAAGTGGAAAATAAAGCCCAATATAGTCCAAAACAATAGATAATATAGCATGGAGCAATAAAAAATTATAGATACGTTGGAGGCGTATCACGGTATCGGTGGCGCACCACCCCTTAAGCGCGCCCTCCACCCTCGTGGGCCCCTCGTGGCCCCTGATGTCTTGCTTCCTCCTATATATACCCATGTACCCTAAAGCGACGGGGAACATAATAGATCGGGAGTTCCGCCGCCATAAGCCTCCTCTGTAGCCACCAAAATTCAATCGGGGCCCTATTAGGCACCTGCGGAGGGAACCCTCACCGTGGCCATCTTCATCATCATGCGCTCTCCATGACGAGGAGGAGAAGTTCACCCTCGGGGCTGAGGGTATGTACCAGTAGCTATGTGTTTGATCTCTCTCTCTGTGTTCTTGATTTGGCACGATCTTGATGTATCGCGAGCTTTGCTATTATAGTTGGATCTTATATTTCTTCTCCCTCTACTCTCTTGTAATGGATTGAGTTTTCCCTTTGAAGTAATCTTATTGGATTGAGGCTTTAAAGATTTGAGAACACTTGATGTATGTCTTGCCGGCGTATCTGTGGTGACAATGGGATATCACGTGACTCACTTGATGTATGTTTTGGTGATCAACTTGCGGGTTCCGCCCATGAACCTATGCATAGGGGTTGGCACACGTTTTCATCGTGATTCTCCGGTAGAAACTTTGGGGCACTCTTTGAGGTTCTATATGTTGGTTGAATAGATGAATTTGAGATTGTCTGATGCATATCGTATAATAATACCCATGTTTACTTGAGGTGACATTGGAGTATCTAGGTGACATTAGGGTTTTGGTTGATATGTGTCTTAAGGTGTTCTTATAGTACGAACTCTAGGTTTGTTTGTGACACTTATAGGAATAGCCCAACGGTTTGATTGGAAAGAATAACTTTGAGGTGGTTTCGTACCCTACCATAATCTCTTCGTTTGTTCTCCTCTATTAGTGTCTTTGGAGTGACTCTTTGTTGCATGTTGAGGGATAGTTATATGATCCAACTATGTTATTATTGTTGAGAGAACTTGCACTAGTGAAAGTATGAACCCTAGGCCTTGTTTCCTATCATTGGAATACCGTTTACGCTCACTTTTACAATTAGTTACCTTGCTGTTTTTATATTTTCAGATTACAAAAACCTATATCTACCATCCATGTTGCACTTATATCATCATCTCTTCGCCGAACTAGTGCACCTATACAATTTACCATTGTATTGGATGTGTTGAGAACACAAGAGACTCTTTGTTATTTGGTTGCAGGGTTGCTTGAGAGAGACCATCTTCAACCTACGCCTCCCACGGATTGATAAACCTTAAGTCATCCACTTGAGGGAAATTTGCTACTCTCCTACAAACCTCTGCACTTGGAGGCGCAACAACGTCTACAAGAAGAAGGTTGTGTAGTAGTCATCAAGCAGTTTCTGGCGCCGTTGCCGGGGAGGCTAGGTAAGCGGCACTCACACCCTGTCAACCAAGCTCTTTTCGGGCGCCGTTGCCGGGGAGGTGAGTGCTTGAAGGTATATCTTTAGATCTTGCAATCGAATCTTTTTGTTTCTTGTTTTATCACTAGTTTAGTTATAAAAGAAAACTACAAAAAAATGGAATTGAGTTTGTCTCATACGGCTTCATCTTTTAATATCTTTCGTGAGTATGATGGAAAAGAAAAATTGTGCCAAAGTGTTAGAAGAAGAATGCATTAAAATGTTTGGCACTAAATCTTTGTATGATGAGCATGATTGCAATGTTGTTAGTATGAATTCCTTGAATATCCATGATGCTAATGATATGCAAAGACACAAGCTTGGGGAAGCTATGTTTGATGAAGATGATATTTTTTTGTCCCCCAAGCTTTGATGAGCAAATTTACTATGATGAAAGCATGCCTCCTATCTATGACGATTATTGTGACAACACGTATGCTTTAAAGAATAATGATAACCATGAAACTTGTCATCTTGATCATAATTTTCAATCATATGATAGTTATTTTGTTGAGTTTGCTCCCACTACTATTCATGAGAATAAATTTGCTTACGTGGAGAGTAATAAAAATTCTATGCAAGCAGATCATGAAAAGAATTCTTTAGGTGCTGGTTATATTGTTGAATTCATTCATGATGCTACTGAAAATTATTATGAGGGAGGAATATATGCTTGTAGGAATTGCAATAATATCAAGTTTCCTCTCTATGTTCTTAAAGTTCTGAAGTTATGCTTGTTTTGCCTTCCTATGCTAGTTGATTATTGTTCCCATAAGTTATTTGCTCACAAAATCCCTATGCAGAGGAAGTGGGTTAGACTTAAATGTGCTAGTCATATTCTTCGTGATGCTCTCTTTATGTTTCAATTCTTATCTTTTATGTGAGCATCATTGAAATCATCATGCCTAGCAAGGGGCGTTAAACGTTAGCGCTTATTGGGAGGCAACCCAATTTTATTTTAGATTATTTATTTTTGGTTCTGTTTAGGAATAAATAATCCATATAGCTTCTTTTAAGATGTGGTTTGTGTTTTAATTAGTGTTTGTGCCAAGTAGAACCTTTGGGAAGACTTGGGTGAAGTCTTTATGATCATGCTGTAAAAAACAGAAACTTTACCGCTCACGAGATTAGCTAAAACGTTTTACTGGAGAGTGATTTTTAGTTGATTCTTTTTGAAGATGATTACTAGACAAATTCCTCAGGTCCACCAATTTATTTTTGAATTTTTGGAGTTCCAGAAATATACGTTTGATACAGATTACCACAGACGGTTCTGTTTTTGACAGATTCTGTTTTTCGTGTGTTGTTTGCTTATTTTGATGAATCTATGGCTAGTAAAATAGTTTATAAACCATAGATAAGTTGGAATATATTAGGTTTAACACCAATATAAATAAATAATGAGTTAATTACAGTACCTTGAAGTGGTGTTTTGTTTTCTTTCGCTAACGGAGCTTACGAGTTTTCTGTTGAGTTTTGTGTTGTGAAGTTTTCAAGTTTTGGGTAAAGATTGACTATGGAATAAGGAGTGGCAAGAGCCTAAGCTTGGGGATTCCCAAGGCACCCCAAGGTAATATTGAAGGACAACCAAGAGCCTAAGCTTGGGGATGCCCCGGATGGCATCCCCTCTTTCGTCTACTTTCATCGGTAACTTTATTTGGAGCTATATTTTTATTCACCACATGATATGTGTTTTGCTTGGAGCGTCATTTCCTTTTGTTAGTATTTGCTTGATATCATTTAGAATGATGTTTTGCATCTTTATTTTCAATAAAAATGTCAAGGATAGCCTTTAGCTTATTTTGCAAGTATACATGTTGCTGTTTGAAAACAGAAAGTTTACCGCTGTTGCAAAAATTCCCTAGAAAAGTCAGAATGTGATAAAATGTTGAAATCTTTTGCATAATAAGCTCTGATAAATTTACTACAGTGTTAATTTTCTTTCATAATTTTTGGAGTTAGGGAAGTATGATAAAACTTGCATTCTTTACAGATTGTACTGTTTTGACAGTTTCCTGTTATGTTTGCATTGTTTGCATATGTCTGCTTGTTTAATGATTCTATTTGAGGATAGGAGTATCAAATATGCAGAGACATTTAGTATGCAATGTTGAATAATAATTTTACTGATTTGTTACAGTAGAAGATAATAAGGTTATGCATTGGTTTATACTAACTTATCTCACGAGTTCTTGTTGAGTTTGGTGTTGTTGAAGCTTTCGAGATTTAGGAAACCGAGATATAAAAGGATTTAAGGAGACACAAATGCTCAAGCTTGGGGATGCCCAAGGCACCCCAAGATATTATTTCAAGAAGTCTCAAGCATCTAAGCTTGGGGATGCCCCGGTAGGCATCCCACCTCTCTCTTCAACGACTATCGGTCAGTATCGGTTGAACCTAAGTTTTTTCTTCTTCACATGATTTGTGCTATCCTTGCAATGTAGTTTTATTTTGTTTTGCTTGCTGTTGAAATAAAATACCAAGATCTGAAATCCTTAAATGGGGGAGTCTTCACATAGCTGAATAATTATTCAACTACTCATTGATCTTCACTTATATCTTTTCGGAGTAGTTTGTCATTTGCTCTAGTACTTCACTTATATCTTTTAGAGCACGGTGGTAGTTTTATTTTGAAGAAATAGATGAACTCTCATGCTTCACTTATAGTATTTTGAGAGTCTTAAACAACATGGTAATGTGCTTAATCCTAATATGC
Source organism: Aegilops bicornis (assembly GCA_021605145.1). NCBI lineage: Eukaryota > Viridiplantae > Streptophyta > Magnoliopsida > Poales > Poaceae > Aegilops > Aegilops bicornis. Next base: position 1,402,708 of record CM038674.1, read on the forward strand.
TAGGTATTCAAAAATAGTAAAAACTTTCTTATGAGTGTGTTGAATGCTAAGAGAAGTTTGATGCTTGATGATTGTTTTGAGATATGGAGGTGATAATATTAAAGTCGTGCTAGTTGAGTAGTTGTGAATTTGAGAAATGCTTGTGTTGAAGTTTGCAAGTCCCGTAGCATGCACGTATAGTAAGCGTTATGTAACAAATTTGAAACATGAGGTGTTCTTTGATTGTCCTCCTTATGAGTGGCGGTCGGGGGACGGCGATGGTCTTTTCCTACCAATCTATCCCCTAGGAGCATGCAGCGTAGTGCTTTGGTTTTTGATGACTTGTAGATTTTTGCAATAAGTATGTGAGTTCTTTATGACTAATGTTGAGTCCATGGATTATACGCACTCTCACCCTTCCATCATTGCTAGCCTCTTGATGCAAGTGCATTGCCCTTTCTCACATTGAGAGTTGGTGCAAACTTCGCCGGTGCATCCAAACCCCGTGATATGATACACTCTTTCACACATAAACCTCCTTATATCTTCCTCAAATCAGCCACCATACCTACCTATTATGTCATTTCCATAGCCACTCCGGGATATATTGCCATGCAACTTTCCACCATTCAGTTTATCATGACACATTCATCATTGTCATATTGCTTAGCATGATCATGTAGTTGACATAGTATTTTTGGCAAAGCCACCGTTCATAATTCTTTCATACATGTCACTCTTGGTTCATTGCATATCCGGTACATCACGGAGGCATTCATATAGAGTCATCTTTTATTCTAGTATCGAGTTGTAATCATTGAGTTGTAAATAAATAGAAGTGTGATGATCATCATTTTCTAGAGCATTGTCCCAACTGAGGAATAAAAAAAGAGAAAGGCCATAAAAAAAGAGGAAGGCCATAAAAAAGAGAAAGGCCATAAAAAAGAGAAAGGCCATAAAAAAAGAGAGAAGGCCCAAAAAATGAGTGAAAAAAGAGAGAAGGGGCAATGCTACTATCCTTTGCCACACTTGTGCTTCAAAGTGGCACCATAATCTTCATGATAGAGAGTCTCTTGTTTTGTCACTTTCATATACTAGTGGGAATTTTTCATTGTAGAACTTGGCTTGTATATTCCAACAATGGGCCTCCTCAAGTGCCCTAGGTCTTCGTGAGCAAGCAAGTTGGATGCACACCCACTAGTTTTCTCTTGTTGAGCTTTCATACATTTATAGCTCTAGTGTATCCGTTGCATGGCAATCCCTACTCCTCGCATTAACATCAATCGTTGGGAATCTCCATAGCTCATTGATTAGCCTCGTTGATGTGAGACTTTCTCTTTTTTTTGTCTTCTCCACATAACCCCCATCATTATACTCTATTCCACCCATAGTGTTGCCTTTAGTCCCGGTTCATAAGGGCCTTTAGTCCCGATTCTGGAACCGGGACTAAAGGGTCGTTACTAAAGCCTCCCCCTTTAGTCCCGGTTCTTACGAATCGGGACTAAAGGCCTCCACGTGTCCGCTGCTCGAGGTCCACCTTTAGTCCCAGTTGGTAACACCAACCGTTACTAAAGGAAATTTTATGATTTTTTTGAATTTCAAAATTTTGAATTATTTTAACCTCTAATCTGTAATCACCCCTCATCACTGCTCAGTTTAACCTCTAATCTCTAATCACCCCTCATCATTCCAAATCATCTAACTTCCCGAACGGTCACCCATCCTCTCACTACTCCAAATTTTGAGCACGCTTAACTTCCAGGTTCTATTCTCCCTCGTTTACAAGTCTGCAATTGTTGTTTTCCTGACAATAGTAAGATGTCAATCCTATTAACCCTCAGGAATTTAGCTTGAGCATGAAGTCACACATTTCACTATTTGAGTTTGAAACTATTGTTCTAAAAAACAATAATTATTTAGTAACACTAATATTTCTTGAATAAGTAGTTTGACCACAGTTTGACCAGATTTGACCAAAATTCAAAAAAACTGAAATAATTATTTAGTAACACTAATATTTCTTGAATAAGTAGTTTGACCATTGTTTGACCATAGTTTGACCAGATTTGACCAAATTCAAAAAAACTAAAATAATTAATTAGTAACACTAATATTCTTGAATAATTATTTAGTAACACTAATACTTCTTGAATAAGTATTTTGACCATAGTTTGACCAGATTTAACAAAAAATCTGAAATTTGAGAATAACTTTTTTCTTTTAGAATTTGAGGATTCTAAAAATTTGCAAACAGGCCATAGGCTGTTAAAATCGGATGCGGATTTTCATGCTGAACATTTTGATATATTATACGATTTTTCTGACATCGTATGAAAAAGTTATAGCCGTTTTACATTTTCCCTGCACTTTTTGCAAAACATGTCCAAATTTAAGTTTTAAATTTTACATTAACTAGTACATGTAGTAACATAACTACATCTGGAAGGATTTTAATTTTTGAAGTTTTTATCATTTTATTTTGCTTTTTACAAAACTGCAAAGGCGATCCACAGGGTGGGGGGGGGGGTAGAGTTTGAAAATGGGACCTTTAGTACGGTTCGTACCCGCGAACCGGTACTATCAATGGGCATCGCACCCCAATGCAGTTCGTGGCACCAACCGGGACTAAAGGTGCCATTTGAACCGGGAGTAATGCACACGGTGCCCTCGCCGCTTTCGAGCCGGACTAATGCTCACATTAGTCCTGGTTCGTAATGCGACCGGGATTAATGCTCTTTTCTGGCCGAACGGAAGCCCTATTTTCTACTAGTGCTATATCCATGGCTCACGCTCATATATTGCGTGAAAGTTTATAGGTTTGAGATTATTAAAGTATGAAACAATTGCTTGGCTTGTCATCGGGGTTGTGCATGATGAGAGCATTCTTGTGTGACGAAAATGGAGCATGACTGAACTATATGATTTTGTAGGGATGAACTTTCTTTGGCCATGTTATTTTGAAAAGACATAATTGCTGAGTTAGTGTGCTTGAAGTATTATTATTTTTATGTCAATACGAACTTTTGTCTTGAATCTTTCGGATCTGAATATTCATACCACAATTAAGAAGAATTACATTGAAATTATGCCAACTAGCATTCCACATCAAAAATTCTGTTTTTATCATTTACCTACTCGAGGACGAGAAGGAATTAAGCTTGGGGATGCTGATACGTCTCCAACGTATCTATAATTTTTGATTGTTCCATGCTATTATATTATGTGTTTTGGATGTTTATGGGCTTTATTATCCACTTTTATATTACTTTTGGGACTAACCTATTGACCGAGCCCAAAGGATGGCAGTTCTGTTTTTCCCTTATTTGATGTTTGAAGAAAAGGAATATCAAGCGGAGTCGAAAGCGGAATGAAATCAAGCTGGAGAAGTTATTTTTGGAAGGAAAGCAACCCGGGAGACTTGGAGTCCACGTCAAGGGAAGAAACCTTGGGAGGCACGAGGTAGAGTGCGCCCACCTCTAGGGCGCGCCACCCCTCAAGGCGCGCCTCCACCCTCGTGGGCTCCTCGTGGCCCCCCTGACACACTTCTTCCTCCTATATATACCCATGTACCCTAAAACGATCGGGGAACAGAATAGATCGGGAGTTCCGCTGCCTCAAGCCTCTGTAGCCACCAAAAGTCAATCGGGACCCTGTTCCGGCACCCTGCCGGAGGGGGGAACTCTCACCGGTGGCCATCTTCATCATCCCGGCGCTCTCCATGATGAGGAGGGAGTAGTTCACCCTCGGGGCTGAGGGTATGTACCAGTAGCTATGTGTTTGATCTCTATCTCTCGTGTTCTTAATTTGGCACGATCTTGATGTATCGCGAGCTTTGCTATTATAGTTGGATCTTATATTTCTTCTCCCCCTCTACTCTCTTGTAATGGATTGAGTTTTCCCTTTGAAGTAATCTTATAGGATTGAGTCTTTAAAGTTTTGAGAACACTTGATGTATGTCTTGCCATGCGTATCTGTGGTGACAATGGGATATCACGTGACTCACTTGATGTATGTTTTGGTGATCAACTTGCGGGTTCCGCCCATGAACCTATGCATAGGGGTTGGCACACGTTTTCGTCGTGATTCTCTGGTAGAAACTTTGGGGCACTCTTTGAGGTTCTATGTGTTGGTTGAATAGATGAATCTGAGATTGTATGATGCATATCGTATAATCATACCCACGGATACTTGAGGTGACATTGGAGTATCTAGGTGACATTAGGGTTTTGGTTGATATGTGTCTTAAGGTGTTATTCTAGTACGAACTCTAGGGCTGTTTGTGACACTTATAGGAATAGCCCAACGGATTGATTGGAAAGAATAACTTTGAGGTGGTTTCGTACCCTACCATAATCTCTTCGTTTGTTCTCCGCTATTAGTGTCTTTGGAGTGAATGTTTGTTGCATGTTGAGGGATAGTTATATGATCCAACTATGTTATTATTGTTGAGAGAACTTGCACTAGTGAAAGTATGAACCCTAGGCCTTGTTTCCTATCATTGGAATACCGTTTACGCTCACATTTACCATTAGTTACCTTGCTGTTTTTATATTTTCAGATTACAAAAACCTATATCTACCATCCATATTGCACTTGTATCATCATCTCTTCGAACTAGTGCACCTATACAATTTACCATTGTATTGGGTGTGTTGGGGACACAAGAGACTCTTTGTTATTTGGTTGCAGGGTTGCTTGAGAGAGACCACCTTCAACCTACACCTCCCACGGATTGATAAACCTTAGGTCATCCACTTGGGGAAATTTTCTACTGTCCTACAAACCTCTGCACTTGGAGGCCCAACAACATCTACAAGAAGAAGGTTGCGTAGTAGACATCATTACCTCATACGGTTCTACTTTCCTCCCACTCACTTCTTTAGAGAGAAACTCCTTCTCTAGAAAGGATCCAAATTTAGCAACAAAAGTCTTGCCTTTGGATCTGTGATAGAAGGTGTACCCAACAGTTTCGTTTGGGTATCCTATGAAGACACATTTCTCCAAGCTTATCAGGTTGAAGCTTTTTTACATAAGCATCGCAGCCCCAATCTTTAAGAAACGACAACCTTGGTTTCTTGCCAAACCATAGTTCATAAGGCGTCGTCTCAACGGATTTAGATGGTGCCCTATTTAACGTGAATGCAGTCAAGTCTCTCGAAGGCATAACCCCAAAACGATAGCGGTAAATCAGTAAGAGACATCATAGATCGCACCATATCTAGTAAAATACGATTACGACGTTCGGACACACCATTACGCTGTTTGTGGTGTTCCGTTGGCGTGAGTTGCGAAACTATTCCGCAGTGTTTCAAATGAAGACCAAACTCGTAACTCAAATATTCTCCTCCATGATCAGATCGTAGAAACTTTATTTTCTTGTTACAATGATTTTCTACTTCACTCTGAAATTCTTTGAAGTTTTCAAATGTTTCAGACTTATGTTTCATTAAGTAGATATACCCATATATGCTTAAATCATCCGTGAAGGTGAGAAAATAATGATACCCGCCGCGAGCCTCAACATTCATTGGAACACATACATCAGTATGTATGATCTCCAACAAATCAGTTGCTCGCTCCATAGTTCCGGAGAACGGCATTTTAGTCATCTTGCCCATGAGGCATGGTTACTTGAAGTAGTACCAAGTGATTCGTAATCAAGTGATTCCAAAAGTCCATCGGAATGGAGGTTCTTCATGCGCTTTACACCAATATGACCTAAACGGCATTGCCACAAATAAGTTGCACTATCATTATCAACTCTGCATCTTTTGGCCTCAATATTATTAATATGTGTATCACTACTATCGAGATTTAATATAAATAGACCACTTCTCAAGGGTGCATGACCATAAAAGATATTACTCATATAAATAGAACAACCATTATTCTCACGATTTAAATGAATAACCGTCTCCCATCAAACAAGATCCTGATATAATGTTCATGCTCAACGCTGGCACCAAATAACAATTATTCATGTCTAAAACTAATCCCGAAGGTAGATGTAGAGGTAGCGTGCCGACCGCGATCACATTGACTTTGTAACCATTTCCCACGCGCATCGTCACCTCGTCCTTGGCCAATCTTCACTTAATCCGTAGTCCCTGTTTCGAGTTGCAAATATTAGCAACAGAACCAGTATCAAATACCAGTGCTCGTGAACATTAGTAAGGTACACATCAATAACATGTATATCACATATACCTTTGTTCACCTTGCCATCCTTCTTATCCGCCAAATACTTGGGGGCAGTTCCGCTTCGATTGACCGGTGCATTTTGCGAGAAGCACTTAGTCTCGTGCTTAGGTCCAGACTTGGGTTTCTTCTCTGAGCGACAACTTGTTTGCTATTCTTCTTGAAGTTCCCCTTCTTCTTCCCTTTGCCCTTTTTCTTGAAACTGGTGGTCTTGTTGAGCATCAACACTTGATGCTCCTTCTTGATTTCTACCTCCGCAGCCTTTAGCATTGCGAAGAGCTCGAGAATCATCTTTTCCATCCCTTGCATGTTATAGTTCATCACGAAGCTCTTATAGCTTTGTGGCGGTGATTGAAGAATTCTGTCAATGATGCTATCATCCGGAAGATTATCTCCCAGTTGAATCAAGTGATTGTTATACCCAGACATTCTGGTATATGCTCCTTTGACAGAACTATTCTCTTCCATCTTGCGGTTGTAGAACTTATTGGAGACTTCATATCTCTCAATCCGGGCATTTGCTTGAAATATTAACTTCAACTCTGGAACATCTCATATGCTCCATAACGTTCAAAACATTGTTGAAGTCCGGTTCTAAGCCGTCAAAAAGCATAGCACAACCCGACCTATCGAGTAGTCATCGACTTTGCTACGCCAGATGTTCATAACATCTGGTGTTGCTCCTACCAGCAGGGTCTAGCACCTAGCGGTGCTTCCGGGCCGTAATTCTTTTGTGCAAAGCAATGAGGATAATCCTCAAATTACGGACCCAGTCCGTGTAATTGCTACCATCATCTTTGAACTTTGCTTTCTCAAGGAACACAACAACATAGACAAGCAAAATACTATCAGGTACTAAGTTCATGATAAATTTAAGTTCAATTTAATCATATTACTTAAGAACTCCCACTTAGATAGACATATCTCTAATTATCTAAGTGATCACGTGATCGAAATCAACTAAACCATGTCCGATCATCACGTGAGATGGCGTAGTTTTCAATGGTGAACATCACTATGTTGATCATATCTACTATATGATTCACGCTCGACCTGTCGGTCTTAGTGTTCCGAGGCCATATCCTCATATGCTAGGCTCGTCAAGTTTAACCTGAGTATTCCGCGTGTGCAATTGTTTTGCACCCGTTGTATTTGAACGTAGAGCCTATCACACCCGATCATCACGTGGTGTCTCAGCACAAAGAACTTTCGCAATGGTGCATACTCAGGGAGAACACTTGTACCTTGAAATTTAGTGAGAGATCATCTTATAATGCTACCGTCGATCTAAGCAAAATAAGATGCATAAAAGATAAACATCACATGCAATCAATATAAGTGATATGTATGGCCATCATCATCTTGTGCTTGTGATCTCCATCTCTGAAGCACCGTCGTGATCACCATCATCACCGGCGCGACACCTTGATCTCCATCGTAGCATCGTTGGCGTCTCGCCAAACATTGCTTCTATGACTATTGCTACCGCTTAGTGATAAAGTAAAAGCAATTACAGGCGATTGCATTGCATACAATAAAACGACAACCATATGGCTCCTGCCAGTTGCCGATAACTCGGTTACAAAACATGATCATTTCATACAATAAAATATAGCATCATGCCTTGACCATATCACATCACAACATGCCCCACAAAAACAAGTTAGACGTCCTCTACTTTGTTGTTGCAAGTTTTATGTGGCTGCTACGGGCTAAGCAAGAACCTTTCTTACCTACGCATCAAAACCACAACAATAGTTCGTCAAGTTAGTGCTGTTTTAACCTTCTCAAGGACCGGGCGTAGCCATACTCGGTTCAACTAAAGTTCGAGAAACTGACACCCGCCAGCCACCTATGTGCAAAGCTCGTCGCTAGAACCAGTCTCGCGTAAGCGTACGCGTAATGTCGGTTCGGGCCGCTTCATCCAACAATATCGCCGAACCAAAGTATGACATGCTGGTAAGCAGTATGACTTGTATCGCCCACAACTCACTTGTGTTCTACTCGTGCATATAACATCTACGCATAAAACCAGGCTCGATACCATTGTTGGGGAACGAGTAATTTTAAAAAAATTCCTCACGCACGCTAAGATCATGGTGATGCATAGCAACGGCGGGAGAGTGTGTCCACGTGCCCTCATAGACCGAAAGCGGAAGCATTAGCACAACGCGGTTGATGTAGTCGACGTCTTCACGATCCGACCGATCCAAATACCAACGCACGGCACCTCCGAGTTCAGCACACGCGTTCAGCTTGATGGCGCCCCGCGAACTCTGATCCAGCAGAGCCACGGGAGAGTTCCAAAATCGACGACGGCGTGATGACGGTGATGATGTTGCTACCAACGCAGGGCTTCGGCTAACCACCGCTACGATATGACCGAGGTGGAATATGGTGGAGGGGGCACCGCACACGGCTGGAATAGATCAACAGATCAACTTGTGTGTCTATGGGGTGTCCTCCTGCCCCCGTATATAAAAGAGCAAGGGGGAGGCCGACCGGCCCTTGTTGGCGCGCCAGGAGGAGTCCTCCTCCTAGTAGGAGTAGGACTCCCCTCTTTCCTACTCCTACTAGGAGTAGGACTCCCCTCTTTCCTACTCCTACTAGGAGGGGGGAAGGAAGGGGGAGAAGGAGCAGGAAAGGCGCCGCCTCTCCTAGTCAATTGGGACCCGGAGGGGAGGGGCGCGCGGCCTGCCCTAGGCCAGCCCTCTCTCTCTCTCTCCACTAAGGCCCATAAGGCCCATTATTTCTCCCGAGGGGGTTCCGGTAACCCTCCGGCACTTCGGTTTTCTCCGAAATCACCCTGAACACTTCCAGTGTCCGAATATACTCGTCCAATATATCAATCTTTACGTCTCGACCATTTCAAGACTCCTCGTCATGTCCGTGATCACATCCGGGAACTACCTTCGGTACATCAAAACACAAAACTCATAATACCGATCGTCACCAAACTTTAAGCGTGCGGACCATACGGGTTCGAGAACTATGTAGACATGACCGAGACACGTCTCCGGTCAATAACCAATAGCGGAACCTGGATGCTCATATTGGCTCCCACATATTCTACGAAGATCTTTATCGATCAAACCGCATAACAACATACGTTGTTCCCTTTGTCATCGACATGTTACTTGCCCGAGATTCGATCGTCGGTATCTCAATACCTAGTTCAATCTCGTAACCGGCAAGTCTCTTTACTCGTTTCGTAATACATCATCCTGTAACTAACTAATTAGTTACAATGCTTGCAAGGGTTATAGTGATGTGCATTACCGAGTGGGCCTAGAGATACCTCTCCGACAATCGGAGTGACAAATCCTAATCTCGAAATACGCCAACCCAACAAGTACCTTCAGAGACACCTGCAGAGCACCTTTATAATCCCCCAGTTATGTTGTGACGTTTGGTAGCACACAAAGTGTTCCTCCAGTAAACGGGAGTTGCATAATCTCATAGTCATAGGAACATGTATAAGTCATGAAGAAAGCAATAGCGAGAATACTAAGCGATCAAGTGCGAAGCTAACGGAATGGGTCAAGTCAATCACATCATTCTCCTAATGATGTGATCCGTTAATCAAATGACAACTCATGTCTATGGCTAGGAAACATAACCATCTTTGATCAACGAGCTAGTCAAGTAGAGGCATACTAGTGACACTGTTTGTCTATGTATTCACACAAGTATTATGTTTCCGATTAATACAATTCTAGCATGAACAATAAACATTTATCATGATATAAGGAAATAAATAATAACTTTATTATTGCCTCTAGGGCATATTTCCTTCAATGAGGAGAATAAGGAGTGGAAAGACCCTAAGCTTGGGGATGCCCAAGGCACCCCAAGTTAATATTCAAGGAAGACTCAAGCGCCTAAGCTTGGGGATGCCCCGGAAGGCATCCTCTTTCGTCTTCAAAACTATCGTTATACCTTACTCGGAGCTATATTTTTTATTTGTCACATGATATGTGTTTTGCTTGGAGCGTATTTTCAATTTTACTTGCTGTTTGAATAAAATCATTGGATCCGAAAATCTTGAATGAAGAAGAATCCTCCCATGGCTAGTTAATTATTTGACTACTCGGTGTTCTTCACTTTTTATCTTTTTGGAGTAGTTTGTTGTTTACTCACGTGCTTCACGTATATTCCATGAGTAAATGGTTGAATGAATTGAAAATCATAAATCTGAATTTACATATGTTTCATATGCCCATACCATGGGGAGTAATGACTTCACACATAATAAGTATAGGTAGTAAACTTATTGAAAGTTAGAAAACGCAGAATTGGTCACCTGAACAATTCATGAAAGAATATTGAAGGAAGAGAGATTTCACATATAAATATACTATCTTGGACATCTTTTGTAATTGTGAGCACTCATTAAAATATGACATGCTAAAAGGTTGATGTTGGACAAACAAGACAACTTAATGGATTATGTTTTCCTATATCTGAAGTGTTATATTGTCTTCGATCATCCAACATGTTGAGCTTGCCTTTCCCTCTCATGCTAGCCAAATTCTTTGCACCAAGTAGAAATACTACTTGTGCTTCCAAACATCCCTTAAACAAGTGTTGCCATGATAGTCCACCATTCCTACCTATGGATTGAGTAAGATCCTTCAAATAAGTTGTCATCGATGCATGCAATAAAAATTGCTCTCTAAATATGTATGATCTATTAGTGCGAAGAAAATAAGCTTTATACGAACTTGTGATAGGGAAGAAATAAAAGCGACAGACTGCATAATAAAGGTCCTTATCACAAGAGGCAATATAAAATGGCGTTCTTTTGCATTAAGATTTTGTGCATCCAACCATAAAAGCGCATGTCAACCTCTGCTTCGCTCTGCGAAGGGCCTATCTTTTACTTTTATCTTCTACCCTTATACAAGAGTCATGGTGATCATCACCTTTCCTTTTTAAGCTTTTTCCTTTGGCAAGCACTTTGTGTTGGAGCGATCCGGATATATATATCCACTTGGATGTAGGTTTTAATGAGTTATTATTGTTGACATTACCCTTGAGGTAAAAGGTTGGGAGGCGAAACTATAAGCCCCTATCTTTCTCTGTGTCCGATTAAAACTTTGAACTCATAAATATCACATGAGTGTTAGCAATTGTGAAAGATTAAATGATAGTTGAGTATGTGGAGTTTGCTGAATCGAAAGCTCTTCCATGGACCCTTCCCGAAAATAAGATGAATTGCAATTGTTTGATGACTAAGGGCACGGTTTGTTAGTCTTCAAGAAATTTTATGATCTATACTTTAACGTGTGAATAGCTTGTTACTTGATCATGAGAAGTTTTATGAGTTGAGCTACTGTTATGATATATAATGATGCTAGAAAAAGTGATTGGAACCATCATTGATCAAACTTATGCACTTGCTAGCATTCACACTTCATAAATTATTTCTTTTATCATTTACCTACTCGAGGACGAGCAGGAATTAAGCTTGGGGATGCTTGTCGTCTCCAACGTATCTATAATTTATGAAGTATTCATGCCATGTTTACAATAGTTTTATATGATTTTGGTATGATTTGATTAGAACTAACCCGGACTGACGCTGTTTTCACCAGAACTACCGTGTTGTTGTTTTTGTGCAGAAATAAAAGTTCTCGGAACACGATGAAAATCAACGGAGAATTTTTCTGGAAAATATAAAAAATACTGGAACAAAAATCTCCCGGAGGGGAGTCCCGTGGGCCCCACGAGGGTGCGGGCGCGCCCCCTATCTCGTGGACACCTCGGGGACCCCCCTGACTTGTTTTCGACGCCATCCTCTCCTATAAGTACAGAAACCTTCGCGAAATAACCTAGATTGGAAGTTCCGCCGCAGCAAGCCTCTGTAGCCACGAGAAATCAATATAGTCCCTCTCTGGCACCCTGCCGGAGGGGGCCATCATCACCGGAAGCCATGGGGAAGGATCTCGGAGGGGCCATCATCGCCATGAAGGCCAAGGACGGAGGGAACCTCTCCCCATCCGTGGGGAGGCCATGGAGGAGGAAGCACAAGGGGAGAACCTCTCCTCCTCTCTCTCTCGGTGGGCGCCCAGTGCCATCGGGAGGAATCATCGCCACGGTGATCGTCTTCATCAACATCACCATCATCATCACCATCCTCATCTCTTTTACGCGGTCCATTCTCCCGCACCCCGCTGTATTCCCTACTTGAACATGGTGCTTTATGCCACATATTATGATCCAATGATGTGTTGCCATCCTATGATGTTTTGAGTAGATATCCTTTATCTTTGGGTTGATTGATGATCTAGATTGGTATGAGTTGTATGTTTTATTTTGGTGCTGTCCTATTGTGCCCTCCGTGTCGCACAAGCATGAGGGATTCCCGCTGTAGGGTGTTGCAATATGTTCATGGTTTGCTTATTGTCTGTGTTGCGTAGTGACTGAAACACAAACACGGATAAGTGGGTCATGGCATATGGGAATAAAGAGGACTTGATGGTTTAATGCTATGGTTGGGTTTTACATTAATGATCTTTAGTAGTTGCGGATGCTTGCTAGAGTTCCAATCATAAGTGCATATGATCCAAGAAGAGAAAGTATGTTAGCTTATGCCTCTCCCTCATATGAAATTGCAATAGTGATTACCGGTCTTGTTAACAATCGCTTAGGACAATTCCGCACACCGATCCATCATTATTCCACACTTGCTATTTATAATATTTAGTAATATATTCTAACTTTAGGATAACAACACCTACTTTTATGTTTTAGCTCTCCGATATAATGCAAAGTTATCCTCTTCATACCACAACGTAGTTTTATTTCTCGTTTCTAATTGGAAGCAAACGTTCGGTGTACATAGAGTCGTATCAAGCTATGTATAGGACTTGAGAGAATATTGATCTTACCTTTAGCTCCTTGTGGGTTCGACACTCCATACGTATCACTTCCACCTTTGGGAATTGCTACGATGATTCCCTGCACTTGGGGATTATTAGCGCGCCTGGAGGCCCAGGCGTGCCCAGGTGGGTTGTGCCCACCTCGGTGGCCTCCCGCACCGCCTCTTTGCTTTATAAATACCCCAATATTCTAGAAACCCTAGGGGAGTCGACGGAAATCAATTCCAGCAGCCGCAAATTCTATCAATTTCCTAACAGTAATTTGTTTACCCACCGTATGCTATTTTTCTCGAGAGAAGCCACTAGTGAAATCTATGGCCCCCGGGTCTCTTTTTTATCATATTTGCCTTTGAGATCTATTTTTATTTGATTTTATTTTCAGATCTATTAATCCAAAAGTACAAAAATACCTTGCTTCAATTTTTTGTAATTTATTTTATCCCGCGTTCCCGCGAGATCTATTTATCCAATCTACTACAATTTTATCTATCTTTTTACCCTTGAGGGATTGACAACCCCTCTCTTATGTCGGGTTGCAAGTATTTGTTCTTTGTGTGTAGGAGTTGTTTACGTGGTGTTGCGTGGTTCTCCTACTTGTCGATAACCTTGGTCTCATCACTGAGGGAAATATCTACCGTTGCTGTGCTGCATCATCCCTTCCTCTTTGGGGAAATACCGACGTAGTTCGAGCAACCATCAAAAGGATAAGCAGGTAAGGTACAACAGTAGGTTACAAAAGCAGGCTATGCATCAGATAGGAGCAATCAATTACAGTAGCAAAATCTAATGCAAGCATGAGAGAATGGAATGTGCGATATCGGGATGATCAAAGGGGGAGCTTGCACAGAAGCTCCTCCGAAAAGGAAGAAGATGGTCGTCATTTAGTCGATCACAAAGGGCATCAGCAATGGCCCGGTCTCGGGGTCTACAGGAGAGAGGGGAAGAAACAATAAATCTGAGCAAACAAGTGCAATACTATGCATGACAAGACAAAAATCAGCGTAAGGGTGTTCTAACTAGCAGTGCTACCACGATACGGGCGAAAGGGGAAACATCACGAAAGTTTTCCCGAGTTTGGCATTTTCTGGACGAGATGAAACGGAGAGGAAGGTTGATGTTCTCTACACTAGGGGCGTGTGGCGGAGGAATGGGCGCATATTCGGATTCGTCTCGTTGCACTGAGCAACTTTCATGTATAAAACTTTTTCATCCGAGTTACGGATTATTTTCTATGAATTTTTAAAGTTTTAAATGATTTTCTATTTTTTTGGAATTACTTTAATTCGGAAATAAATTAATAATTAATTGCTAAGTGTACACAGAGAAGTGTACACAGCAGTGGCTTTAGTGGCTGACAGGTGGGGTCCAGACGTCCGATTGATCGCCTAGTCAATGATCAATCCGACACCGTTGATTAATCAAAGGGCCCAGGGACCCGCATGTCGTGTTGGGTTATCCCAGTCAGCAGTTTGACTGGTCAATGGGACCAATGGGACCCATGTGTCATTCACACATATTTTAGCATTTTCTTTTTAAGTGGATATTTAGAGGAGGGGGGTCCACCTGCCATAGGCTAGTAGCTAATCTAACTAGTAATTAACCCTAAACTAATTGAACATGGGGCCGGCCTCACACACATAGAACACACACACGCACACACACCACACAGCACATTTGGCCATGCCCGTGGGCCATGGCGATGTGGCAGCAGCCGGTGGTAGTGGGCGGCGGTAGTACCGAGCTACGGCAACAGAAAGCAGCGTAGCGGCGCCGCCTAAGCACGGCGGCAGTAACATCAACTAGCAAGCAGCGGTAAAGCAGCGGTTCAGCGGCGGCAATGAAGAGAGGATCGGAAGCGGCTGCCGCGCGGTAGGCGACGCGGCTGGGGAGAAGCGAGCAAAGGCGCGAGCACGCTGGAAGTAGGTGCGGCGGCAACCGGCCGTGAGCGCGGCGGCCGCATATGTGCGATATCTGGCGGCGGGCGGATGGCAGCATTAACGCCAGCAGATAGGAGAGGGCACGGGCGGTAGCAGAGCAAAGAACTAAGCGGCAAGGCAGCGTAACAATGACTAGCGACACGAGGTTGCGCAAGCGTGGCTGGGCGATGCATGGCGCAGCAAGCAGCGGTGGCAGCGGTTGGCGCGGCGCGTTCAGAGGCCGGACGGGCAAGTGGCGAGGGTGGTCGCTGCGTCGCGGCAAGCTGCGGTGATGCAAAGACGCTGTGGGCGCACGGCAGCGAGGCGTAAGCGCCGGGCACGGTAGGTCGCCATGAGCCGGGCGCAATCGGACGGCGCCAATGACAGTGAATCCATGGGGAAGGGGGAAGCTGGACGCAGGAGCTCAATGAGAGCACAAGGCGGTCCTTGACGATTTAGGAGCAGCAGAGGTGGCCAGCGTCGAAAAGCGGCAGCGGCAAGCGGAGGGAGAGGTGGAGGACGGGGAGGCAGCGGGCGCCCCGGCCCGAGCTCCCCCACGTAGTCGAAGGCGGTGCCCCTGATGCGGTCTTCGGCAGCGAGGAGGGCAGCGGCAATGGCTACGCCGGCGACGTCAACATGGCGGAGCTTGGGAAGGAGGGGGTGCGAGGAGGGGAGGCAGAGAGGATAGGGAGGCGGCGCTAGGTTGGGCGCCAGGCGGCTAAGTAGGCGCGGGGTCGCCGGGGGTGGGGGGCGCCGGATGGCTACCACGGCGATGGCCGGTGCCGTGGCAGGCATCGGCACTGCCCACAACCCCGTGAGCAAGTGAAGGGGAGGCGATCTTGCTTAGGCGACACAGTGGTAAGGTGGGCCAAGTGGCCCAGTTGAAAGGATCAAGAAGAGCTGTCTAGAAGGGGGTGAATAGACTCTAAGCAAGAAAATTTGTAGTTTTTAATTTCTTTAAGTTGAGGTGGAGTTTTAGCACAAGATTAAACATTCACAATACATAGCCAGCAAGCATGACAAGAGTATATGAGCAGCGGAAAGTAAAGCATGCAATTTGAAAGAATGTAAAGGGATGGGATTGGAGTGTGCAAACGCAATTGGAGACACAGAGATTTTTGGCGTGGTTCCGATAGGTGGTGCTACCGTACATCCACGTTGATGGAGACTTCAACCCACGAAGGGTAACGTCTGTGCGAGTCCACGGAGGGCTCCACCCACGAAGGGTCCACGAAGAAGCAACCTTGTCTATCCCACCATGGCCATCGCCCACGAAGGACTTTTTGCCTCACTAGGGTAGATCTTCATGAAGTAGGCGATCTCCTTGCTCTGTACAAACTCCTTGGTTCAACTCCACAATCTTGACGGAGGCTCCCAAGTGACACCCCTAACCAATATGGGAGACACCACTCTCCAAAAAGGTAATAGATGGTGTGTTGATGATGAACTCCTTACTCTTGTGCTTCAAATGATAGTCTCCCCAACACTCAACTCTCTCTCACAGATTTGGATTTTGTGGAAAGATGATTTGAGTGGAAAGCAAGTTGGAGAAGGCTAGAGATCAAGATTTATGTGGTTGGAGTGGATTATCTTGACCTCAACACATGAGTAGGTAGTTCTTTCTCAGAAAATGTATGCTGAAAGTGTAGGTATGTTCTGATGGCTCTCCTCACGAATGAAGAGTGGGTGGAGGGGTATATATAGCCTCCACACAAAATCTAACCATTACACACAAATCACCAAACTCGATGGGACCGAATAAGAAAACTCGGTCAGACCGATTTAGTTCATAATGTGACCGTTAGGCATTTCGGTGGGACTGATATGATCAACTCGGTGGGACCGATGTGCTAGGGTTAGGGTAAAACCTCATCTCGGTTTGACCATTACACAAACTCAGTGGGACCGATTTTGGTAAAAAGCTAACCAGAGAGTTGGTCAGGAAAACTCGGTGGGACCGATTATAGAACTCGGTAGGACCGAATTTATTGCAACAGGAACCAGAGAGTTTGCAAGCCCATCTCGGTGAGACCGGGATCCCATCGGTGAGATCGAATTCATTAGGTTTCTGGTAGTGGCTATGTCAAGTGAACTGGGTGGCGCTGGATAGAATGTTTCGGTGGGGCCGAGTTTGACTTTTGGTTTGGGACATATGTGTATGTGAGAAAGTGGTTGAGGGTTTTGGAGCATATCACTAAGCACTTGAGCAAGCAAGCCATTAAGCAACACCTCATGCCCTTTTAATAGTATTGGCTTTCCTATGGACTCAATGTGATCTTGGATCACTAAAAGTAAAATGTAGAGTATTGAGCTTTTGAGCTTGATGCAATCCTTTGTCCTTAGCATCTTGAAGGAGTTCCACATCCTCTTGTCCACGCCACTCCATCTGTTGAACTTGTCTGAAATACACTAGATGAAAACATTAGTCCAACAAGAGATATGTTGAGATTAATTACCAAAACCACAAATGGAGCACTTATGCTTTCAATCTCCCCCTTTTTTGGTAATTGACGACAACATACATCAAAGCTTTAGATAAATATATAGAGAATAACAAGTAAAGCTTTGGAAAGGACATGTAACATGCATAGGCTCCCCCTACATGTATGCAATCATGTAAATAAGGAATATAAGAGCATGTGAAAGCATAGACATGACAGAGCAAGCAATGTGTTACATGTATCTTGGCTATATGCATCAGAGCAAATGATATGAATATATGAAGTGTAACCTCATGTGCATGATTCCTTCTTGCAAACAATATGTACATTAGCACTAAATCTTCATGCACAAGAGTGTGATGCATATACTTACCTTGTGGTCTTGAGCTGGCTTAGGAAGAGATGAAAATTGAGTAAACAAGGTTAGATAATCTGAGATACATCTACTAGACAAAGCAAACAAAAGAGAGACACAAGAGTACCAAGACTAGGATGACATGTAGAGAGTGAGTACTAAGTACTCTATTGGATATAGACATGTCCCCAAAGGTAAAAGATATGCAATGAATTCGAAGACTTCCTTTCCTAGCAGTCTTTCTCCCCCTGAATCTTATATTGGATAATGGGAGAAAATAGGGAAACAACATCAGAGCAAAACAGATCATAAACATAACATAGACATGTCTTTCCCCTCTTAAAGACATGTGACTTCTATCCTCTTGAACACCAAGCATCTGGGGCCTTTGAATGTGATCTCTCTCTCCCCTTTTTAAAGTATTCTCTTCCCCTTTTGAAGAATTAAGCTTTGATGTGATCTCTCTCTCCCCCTTTGACATCAATTTCCAAGAAGGGATCTTACGGAGTGTGGAGTCAAATAGGTTTGTTTCTTGAGTCCTTGAGCAAAGCAGCATATAAAATGTGATGTTGGTAGAGGACAAGAATCATTGAGTGGAGCTGGAGCAAAATGCAGGGAACAGAGTGGCAAAATGTCTTCTCTGCAGGGTAATCGGTGACACTGTGTTGTGTTCTTCGGTTGCACCGAAATGGTTCGGTTGGACCAAAAATTGACAAACCGGTGTGACCGAGTTCTATTCAGAGAAGGAGCAATAGTCACCTCAGCTCACTAAGGCAAATAAGATCTCATAAAGATTTGCAAGGAATTAACTGAAGGATTTGCAATGAATTGGATGCAGGAAATGCAGAAAAAAATAGAGAAAAGAAAATATAGATGCAGTTTTTTTGATAAAATACGGGAAATAAATATGCAAAGGTCAAATGCAAAAACTCAGAGAAACACTAGAGAACTTCATCTCGAACTGGCGTTGACAAAGTGACCTATGTTACAGTATATTGACTAAGGAGTCAAGAGAGAACACTTGATCATAAGTCATACTCATTGTTTATGCTCAAAATGGGGTTACCATTTTTCATTTAAGCATTTGATGTATTCACATATTGTTGAGTTGTTTTGACCCATAACTTGGGGTAAAGCTTCTCTAAGATGGAATAACATACCTTGGGTGGTGGTGTTGAACTTGATCATGTAGTTGAACTTGCGTGGAATGCTCAAGATTGATGTAGCGCATCAAGGATTTGGAGCACCACTTGAAGTTGAGTTCATCTACCTACATGGGTTAGTCTTGCAAGGAAGAGCACTTATGTATCCAAAATGACAAACATGAAATTTGATACCAAATGAAATTTGATATATAGAAATTGTCAAAGGATATCTTTGAAAGGGTTTCATGCTTCCTTGTCTTCAACCACCACTGTGTAGAAACTTGGTGATGTAGAGATTGCTCAAGATGTGAGTGAGTTGCAATCTCATGGATTTAGATTCATCCAAGTACCTACAAGGGTTAGATAGCATGAAAGGGTACAAATGTATCCAAGACATATGATCATCATCATAAGAGAAAAAGTCAAGGATTAGTCATAGGCTCATGCCTTGCATGTATCCAAATGGAGTTCCTACTCCAAGTTTCAAGCATCAATGATGTTCAATTCACCTCTCAAACGGCAAAGACTTTCTCATCAAAGCGGTTTGGTGAATATATCCGCCAATTGCTTATCGGTGCGAACATGCTTAAGATCGGTGTCCCCTTTAGCAACATGATCTCGAATGAAATGATGACGAACTTCAATATGCTTAGTTCGAGAATGTTGCACGGGATTGTGAGCAATCTTAATAGCACTCTCATTGTCACAAAGCAATGGAACATGTTTCACATTGATCCCATAATCTTTGAGAGTTTGGGTCATCCAAAGTAATTGAGCACAACATGAATCGGTGGCAATATATTCCGCTTGACGGTGGATAAGGATACCGAGTTTTGTTTCTTGGAGGACCAAGACACAAGAGATCTACCAAGAAATTGACAAGTACCCGAAGTGGATTTTCTATCAACCTTGTCTCTGGCATAATCCGAATCGGAGTAGCCAACAAGATCAAAAGAAGACCTCTTAGGATACCAAATGCCAAAATTTGGTGTATGTATTAAGTATCCCACTATCCTTTTCACTGCCTTAAGATGACATTCTTTGGGGGCTGCTTGATATCGTGCACACATGCACACACTTAGCATAATATCGGGACGTGAAGCACATAGGTATAACAATGAACCAATCATAGAGCGGTAAATCTTTTGGTCAACCGATTTGCCATCCTTGGTCAAGTCAAGATGTCCACTAGTAGGCATGGGGGTTTTCATACCTTTGCTTTCTTGCATGTTGAACTTCTTGAATAATTCATTGGTGTACTTTGTTTGAGAAACAAAGGTGCCTTCCTTAGTTTGCTTGATTTGCAAACCCAGAAAGAACTTGAGTTCACTCATCATAGACATCTCAAACTTCTTTGACATTAGCTTCCCAAACTTCTCACTGAAATGAGGGTTAGTCGAACCAAATATGATATCATCGACATAAATTTGGCACACAAATAACCCTTTTAGTAAAAAGAGTAGAATCTATTTTTCCAATCTCAAAGCCTTTTTCAATAAGAAACTTGGTCAGGCATTTATACCATGCTCTAGGAGCTTGTTTAAGACCATAAAGAGGAGCTTGTTTAAGACCATAAAGAGCTTTGTGAAGTTTCTAAACATGGTCGGGTTTCTTAGGATTGACAAAGCCGGGAGGTTGCTTAACATAAACTTCCTCCTCAATTTAACCATTTACAAAAGCACTTTTAATGTCCATTTGGTACAAGGTGATATCATGGTGATTAGCATAGGCAAGTAAGATGCAGATGGACTCAAGTCTAGCAACGGGGGCATATGTCTCACCATAGTCCATACCTTCGACTTGAGTGTAGCCTTGGGCGACGAGACGTGCTTTATTGCGGACGACTTGACCATCTTCGTCTTGCTTGTTGCGAAACACCCATTTTTTACCAATGATGTTGTGGTTGTTGTCGGGCTTCTCGACCAATGTCCACACTTGATTTCTCTCAAAGTTGTGTAGCTCTTCATGCATGGCGTTTATCCAATCCGGGTCTTCCAATGCTTCTTCAACCTTCATAGGTTCAATGCTAGAGATGAATGAATAATGTTCACAAAAGTAAGCCAAGAGAGTTTTAGAGCGAGTGATTCTCCCGGTTTGAATACCATTGAAGATTTGTTCGACGGGATGGTCTCTTGAGACTCTTGCTCGAACTCGTGAGAGCTTTTGCTTGGGTCGGGGTGGAACATCTTCTTCATCATCTTGTCCTTCTTCTTGGCCTTCTTCATTGTTGACGTTGTCGTTCTCTTGTCGTGGTGGAGAAGGAGGTTGGTGAGGTTCATCTTGGTGTACTTCCTCATTTCCTTCATCTTGATGTGTCACACTTGTGCATGCTTCCGTGTCAACTCTTGGTTCACCTTGTCATGAGGTAGAAGCTTCCACTTGGACGGGCGAGGTGCTCTCCTTCACTTTCGTTGGTCGAATCTTGCCAATAGACAAGTCTTGGATTGCTTCCAAAGGGGTTTTGTCTCCTACATCAATTGGCAATTGCTCTACTTGCGAGCCGTTAGATTCATCAAACTTCACATCTACCGTCTCTTCAACCTTTCGGGTGAAATTGTTGTAGACACGGTAAGTGTGAGAGTTTGAGCCATAACCAAGTAGGAAACCCTCATGAGATATAGGATAAAATTTAGAACGAGGATGCTTATCAAGAATGTAGCACTTTGAGCCGAATACTCGAAAGTATCCAACTTGGGGTTTGTTACCGGTGAGGAGCTCGTATGCTGTCTTGCCGAGTAGCTTGTGAAGATACAAGCGATTTGTTGCATGACAAGCCATCTCAACCGCTTCCACCCAAAAGTGTTTTGGAGTCTTGTACTCATCAAGCACTGTTCTCGTCATCTCAATAAGAGTTCAGTTCTTCCTCTCAACAACTCCATTTTGTTGAGGTGTGTACGTAGCGGAGAACTCGTGTGAAATCCCTTCTTCATCAAGAAAGGTATCCACATTTGCATTCTTGAACTCCATTCCGTTGTCGCTTCGAACCTTCTTGATCTTCACTTCAAATTGATTTTGGGCCTTCCTAGCGAAGTTCTTGAAGATCTTTTGGACCTGCGATTTATCATCAAGAAAGAACACCCACGTAAACCTTGAAAAGTCATCGACTATAACTAGACCAAATGAGTTTCCACCGAGACTCTTGTAGGCATTGGGACCAAAAAGATCCATATGAAGTAGCTCGAGCGGTCTTCCTCGTGGTCATTATGTTCTTCATGGGGTGACTTCCTCCAACTTGTTTTCCTCGCTTGACAAGCCTTTGCGACAATCTATCCTTGTCGGATATAACATCTTTCCTCCAAGGATATGATTACCTTTAATAAGCTTATCAAGATTTCGCATGCCCACATGACCTAGCCTTCTATGCCACAACCAACCTTTCGAAGAATTGGCAATAAAGAAAGTTCTAGGTTGAGCCTTTTTAGTGAAGTCAACAATGTAAAATCTCCTCTACGTATACCGGTAAAAACCATTTTGTGATTATCTCTACGAAACACTTGGCAATCCACTTCAGTAAATAGGACATTGAAACCAAAGTCAGCAAGTCTAGATACGAAAAGTAAATTGTAGCCAAGAGATTCAGCGAGCATAACATTTTGTATGGAGCTATCATATGAGATGGCCACTTTACCAAGGCCAACCACTTTACCCTTTGAGTTATCACCAAAAGTGACATACTTCCGAGGGCCGTCGTTTACAGCAAGCTCATGAAACATATCCTTGTCTCTGGTCATATGATCGGTACATCCACTATCAAGGACCCATTCCTTTCCTCTAGCCATGTAGCCGCAAAGATTAGGCATAAGACCAAAGTATCTCATAGACTCATCGAGATCAAAGTCACTATCATCATCCTCATCATAGTATCCATGTTCAACATCATCTTGTAATTGATCATTTCCTAAAGAAGGTAATTCATTAGAAGTATGACCGTAACAATGTTCATCTCTATGGATTCTAATGACTTCGGAAATGATATTGCTAATAATTCCAACATCTCCTTTGGCACGCATGAGATCACGAAGCTCAAACAGGCAATCATGAAACTTAGGATCACTAGTACTCATCCTATTCAAGGCAATAGACTTATGGAGAATCTCATCTAGATTTTTCAAGGAATAATTTAGGAATCGTTCGTCTAGAAATCTCCATATAGTGTAAGCACAATCAAGAGCAGGTAAGCTGCCAATCAAATTTTTGGGCAATCCTCTAACAATAAGATTGATAGTTCTAAGATTGCGAATCATGTCAAGATCCTCATCAGGATTGGGATGCAAGTGATCACTAGGTGGAATGCATGGACTAGTAATGTATTTGTTCAAGTGATATTCATTGAAAATCTCAAGTATCTCATTTTTCCACTCATGAAAGTACTCTCCATCAAGTATACGCACTCCACATCTAAGACTCCCCAACGTAGACTCATCCATCTTTCTCCAAAGGTGTTTAAACCAAAGCAATGGAGACCAATGCTCTGATACCAATTGAAAGGATCGAGAAGAGGTGTCTATAGGTGGAGGGGTGAATAGACTCTAAGCAAGAAAAGTTGCAGTTTTTAATTTCTTTAAGTTGAGGTGGAGTTTTTGCACAAGATTAAACAATCACAATACATATCCAGCAAGCATGACAAGAGTATATGAGCAGCGGAAAGTAAAGCATGCAATTTGCAAGAATGTAAAGGGATGGGATTGGAGTGTGCAAATGCAATCGGAGACACTGAGATTTTGGCGTGGTTCTGATAGGTGGTGCTATCGTACATCCACGTTGATGGAGACTTCAACCCATGAAGGGTAACGGTTGCGTGAGTCCACGGAGGGATCCACCCATGAAGGGTCCATGAAGAAGCAACCTTGTCTATCCTACCATGGCCATCGCCCATGAAAGACTTGCCTCACTAGGGTAGATCTTCACGAAGTAGGCGATCTACTTGCCCGTACAAACTCCTTGGTCAAACTCCACAATCTTGCTGGAGGCTCCCAAGTGACACCTAACCAATCGAGGAGACACCCCACTCCAAAAGGTAATAGCTGGTGTGTTGATGATGAACTCCTTGCTCTTGTGCTTCAAATGATAGTCTCCTCAACACTCAACTCTCTCTCACAGATTTGGATTTGGTGGAAAGATGATTTGAGTGGAAAGCAAGTTGGAGAAGGCTAGAGATCAAGATTTATGTGGTTGGAGTGGATTATCTTGACCTCAACACATGAGTAGGTGGTTCTTTCTCAGAAAATGTATGCTGGAAGTGTAGGCATGTTCTGATGGCTCTCCTCACGAATGAAGAGTGGGTGGAGGGGTATATATAGCCTCCACACAAAATCTAACTGCTACACACAAATCACCAAACTCGGTGGGACTGAATCGAGAAAACTTCAGTCAGACCGATTTAGTTCATAATGTGAGCGCTTAGGCATTTCGTGGGACCGACACGATCAACTCGGTGGGACCGATGTGCTAGGGCTAGGTAAAACCTCATCTCGGTTTGATCGATTACACAAACTCGGTGGGACCGATTTTGGTAAAAAGCTAACGGAGAGTTGGTCGTGCAAACTCGGTGGGACCGACATGAGAACTCGGTAGGACCGAATTTATTGCAACAGGAACCAGAGAGTTTGCAAGCCCATCTCGGTGAGACCGGGAACCCATCGGTGAGACCGAATTGATTAAGGTTTCTGGCAGTGGCTATGTCAAGTGAACTTAGTGGCGCCGGATAGAATGTTTCGGTGGGGCCGAGTTTGACTTTTGGTTTGGGACATATGTGGATGTGAGAAACTGGTTGAGGGTTTTGGAGCATATCACTAAACACTTTGAGCAAGCAATCCATTAAGCAACACCTCATCCCCTTTTAATAGTATTGGCTTTCCTATGGACTCAATGTGATCTTGGATCACTAGAAGTAAAATGCAGAGTCTTGAGCTTTTGAGCTTGAGCCAATCCTTTGTCCTTAGCATCTTGAAGGAGTTCCACATCCTCTTGTCCATGCCACTCCATCTGTTGAACTTGTCTGAAATAAACTAGATGAAAACATTAGTCCAACAAGAGATATGTTGACATTAATTACCAAAAACATCCAGGGAGCACTTGTGCTTTCACCAGTAGATTAGGTATTTTATTTTCCATTTTTCCTTGTATTCTTTTCTGTTTTCTTATCTAGTTAATATTTTGTATTTTATTTTTTGCATCAAATTACTTTGGTAAAATGTGAAACCTTGCCATATAATTACTATGCATTATTTTGCACTGCCACATTTTTGTTTGGGCCCAAAATAATTTATTAAGTTTGAGCTTATTCTTAACTGGGATAAAAAGGTACTATTGGTCCACTATAAAAAAGTCCAGGGGCATTTTTACATTCTGAAAGATGTTAATTCTCACATGACAATTAGTTAGTGAAAATTTGGAACCCAACGAACATTTTCACTTGACAGTTTGTAGAAATAAAAATTTGACATGTTTTTGAAATTTGTGTTTGAACCGTGTTTCGAATCAACGAGAGTTTAACAACAGTAATTGTGGTGACGTGGAATCATTAGCAGATGATTACTGTAGCTTGATTATCCGGGCGTTACAGCAAAGTTCAGCTCGATGACGTCCTCGCCTTCTTGATCCAGCAAGACGTCGAGATAGTAGATGAGTTCCGTCAGCACGACGGCGTGGTGACGGTGATGGTGAAGTGATCTCCACAGGGCTTTGCCTAAGCACTATGAAAATATGACTGCGGGTGTAAACGGTGGAGGGGGACGCCGCACACGGCTAACAATTGATCTGGAGTGTGCTAGGCACCCCCTCCCACATATATATAGGTGGGAGGAAGGGAGGAGCAGCCAAAGGAGGCACCCAAGTAGGAGGAATCCTACTTGGGGTCCCTCCCAGGTCGCGCCCCCTTTCCTTATTTGGAGTGCGAGGAAAGGCAAGGGAGGGTGGCGCCCCCCTTTCTTTCTCCCAATGAGAGGGAAAGGCAGGAGGGGCTAGCCCTCCCCCTTGTCCTTCCTCAGGGCTGGTGAGGGAGTCCTGGATTAGGGGGTGTCCGGATAGCCGAACTATCACCGTTGGCCGGACTCCTGGACTATGAAGATACAAGATTGAAGACTTCGTCCCGTGTCCGGATGGGACTTTCCTTGGCGTGGAAGGCAAGCTTGGCGTCACGGATATGTAGATCTCCTACCATTGTAACCGACTCTGTGTAACCCTAACCCTATTCGGTGTCTATATAAACCGAAGGTTTTAGTCCGTGGGGACTAACAACAATCATACCATAGGCTAGCTTCTAGGGTTTAGCCTCCTTGATCTTGTGGTAGATCTACTCTTGTACTACCCATATCATCAATATTAATCAAGCGGGAGTAGGGTATTACCTCCATCGAGAGGGCCCGAACCTGGGTAAAAACATTGTGTCCCTTGTCTCCTGTTACCATCCGCCTAGACGCACGCCGGGGACCCCTACCCGAGATCCGCCGGTTTTGACACCGACATTGGTGCTTTCATTGAGAGTTCCTCTGTCTGCCGTCGCCGAAGGATGCCTCATCCCGTCTTTAAAGGCGATACTATCGCCAAAGGAGCCTTGGCCATCGGGTCGACTCTTCGTTAGGTGGTTTTCTTATGACCGCGGATTCGGCC
The DNA here is from genome assembly GCA_021605145.1 of Aegilops bicornis. Classification (NCBI taxonomy): domain Eukaryota; kingdom Viridiplantae; phylum Streptophyta; class Magnoliopsida; order Poales; family Poaceae; genus Aegilops; species Aegilops bicornis. Next base: position 1,429,237 of record CM038674.1, read on the forward strand.
ACCGCTACCGATGATGATGTCTCGGGTCATCGAAACCAATCTTCATGTTAACTTCGAACTTGCCCGACCGATTAGATCCGATCGAGCTCTCCTCCGTAAACGAGCTCTTGGATCGCATCGCCGCCTGGAGTCGCCATTAGATTCTGACCAGATCGGGCCTAAAACCGACCCAGAGAGAGATCAACTCTCCTGTGCTACCCATCATGTTGTTGTGGTAGGGGAGTAGTCACGGTGATTCTTCTTCTATCTTAAGGACTAGCTACGTCCGGATTCCCGATCCTCCATGCCGGATTCCCGCAGAGGGACGGATGTCGATCAAGCCACGAACTTAAAGTCGCAAATGGGTTGGATTCATTGGATAGCATTCAAAATCCAAACTTCCAAGTTCGGAAACTTCTCAGCCCCGAGTCTTAAATTGATCGGGGTTAGGATCTAGTTCCACCCGCCCACCCAAACATTAGCGATCTATCCCGAATTAAGCAAGAGCCCGCTGAAATAGTACATCATTATCGGGCGATTCCTCCACGGTTATGGACAGGATAAAGGACTGCCGAGAGGAGGACGAATCTCACTTTTTCGCAATAATTGCACGGACAAGGGAATCCTAAACGCCATAAGTCGCTATGTAAATTACACGCTTTGACGACTTGGTGACCATAGTACAAAAGTACTGTGCGATGGAGAGTGCTTGGAAAACCGAAAGTAAATTTTGGGATAATCCGGCCCCGAATACATCCCTAGTCCGAAATAAAAGGGTGCATCATCACCAAGCACCTGGGTTAAACATCAAAAAACAAAAACCCCCTAAAGGGTACGGAACCGTACTGGAGGGTTGGCTAAACGGACCCTGCAAAATTCATAGCACAGAGGGCGCCACTCCAACTCATAGCCTTCGAGCATGTTGGATACTACGGCAGGTGGCCAAAAGTGGCTAAGAGCTTCTAGCCTCGTAATCCTAGCGCCCAAAGCAACACCAAGACGGGTATTAATGCAGGTCTTCGACACTTTTGCATCAAATAACATGCGAGAAACGAACACTCCATAACATTGCCAAGAATCTACCAAGTAGCAACAATAAATCCATGGAGTGACACTGCTATTACCTTTAATGCCAAGGATTTGAACCCAAATTCGAACAGCCCGAGAACCAGCCGCATTGGACCTCGGTCCAATAGTGGATGACTTCGCTTTACTAAAGTACTCATGGATGGCGGCAGCGGACTAAACCTCATCTACGAGGAAACCCTCAGAAAAATGGAAATAGACTGGAACCGCATTGAGTGAAGCAACAACCTTTAGAGGAATAATCCCTAGCCGGAAAGCATGCTGCACAGGGAAAATCACATCGGATGTAGTGTTCCGCTCACGGACAATTACAGGTCCGAGGAGGTCACATTTCAAGTGGCCCCGCTTCAGCAGCGGATATCACGCTTTATTAGAGGCGAGAGGCATTCACAATTTTCAAGCTATACCCCATTATGGGTACATGAAGCTTAAAATGCCCGGACCTAACGGAATCATCACTCTCGCTAGTGATCCCAACATAGCACTCCTTGTAGAAAAACAAGACAGCCGCACTAGCCCTCGAGGCACTATCCGAAGCCCTAGCGCCGAGGAACTCATCGCGATCGCGCCCACGGTGAACAGGGACGATGTGATACTTGATAAAAGATCCAAGTCCACCTCTTTTAACCAGCGGATGAAATAGTCAAATTCCAAGTCCACCCAACGGACCCTGCAAAGACGGCCTCCATTGGGGCACAATTAAACCCTGATGTAGACGCCGCACTATGAGAATTTCTACAAGAAATCGACATTTTGCTCGGCACCCTTCTCGACATGCCAGAATCCCACGTCGGCTGGCCGAAAGCACAGACCTAAATACCCTAAAAGGATTTAAGCCCGATCAAACAGGCTCTTTGGCGCTTTTCCGAACCCAAGAGACAGGCCATGGGAGAGGAGCTAGCCAAAGTTCGGAAGGCTTGATTCATCGGAGATATAAAACATCCGGACTGGCTAGCAAATCTGGTGATGGTACCAAAGAAGGATAAATCCTGGCGCCTATGTGTTGATTTCAAAGACCTTAATAAGGCTTGCCCAAAGGATCCCTTCCCCATCCCTCGCATTGATCAAATTATCGACGCTACAGCAGGACACGACTCATTGTACTTCCTCGACGCGTACTCCGGCTACCACCAAATCAAGATGGCGGAGCCAGACCAAACAGCAACAGCATTCATCACTCCATACGACCCATTGTGCTTCAACTCAATGCCCTTCAGGCTCAAAAATGCTGGCGCAACATATCGGTCAAGATGATTCGTATATGTCGGCAAACCAGATCGGCAAAACAAAGGAGGCATATGTAGATGATGTGGTCGTCAAATCCAAGCATGTCGAAACTCTAGTAGACGACTTGAGGCTCACATTCGACAATCTCCAAAAATATGACATTAAGCTCAATCCGAAAATGCGTCTTGGCGTTCCGTACCGGAAAGCTCTTGGGCTTCATTGTGTCCGTAGAGGAATTGAAGCAAACCCAGTTAAGATCCGAGCTCTGTCACAATTGGATATTGCAAAAGACCTCAAACAAATACAAAAATTGATCGATGCGAGCGGCTCTAAGCCGCTTTTATTTCCCGTTTGGGGAGAAAAGGCGTTACTTTACCGCCTCCTCCGGCGCACGTAACACTTCGAGTGGGCCGGATGCCGCATACGGCCGGACTCGAAGAAATAAAAGCCATATTGGCAACAAATCCGGTCTGGCCGCGCCCAACATGGGGCGAACCAATGCTATTATATATCGCGCAACACATCAAGTCACAAGACGGTGCTCGCTGTCAAACGAGAACGGACGGACACCGGTTCCCTCTTCAAAAACCGGTTTACTATGTGTCCACCCTTGTCCTAACTCCATGCAAGTCTCGGTACCCACATTATCAAAAGATAGCATACGTGGTGTTCATGGCATCCGGAAGCTGCGACACTACTTTCAAGAGTGTTCGATAACGGTAGCCTCCGAAGTACCTCTTAACGACATTATAAACAACATGACGCCGACGGGCGGATTGCTAAATGGGCCATAGAGCTCCTTCCATTCGACATAACCTATAAGCCACGCATTTAGCTATTAAGTCGCAGGTTTTGGCCGACTTCGTGGCCGAATGGACCGAAGCCGAACTCCCTAAAGAGTACGGCGCATACTCCAATTGGATCATGCACTTTGACAGCTCCAAAATGTTGGCCGGCCTGGGGGGATGGCGTCATCCTAACGTCCCCAACCGGGGACACAGTCCAATACGTCCTTCAGATAATGTATACGGACTCCAACAACGCAGCCGAATACGAGGCCCTTCTGCACGGCCTCCGGATGGCAGTCTCCATGGGCATTAAACGCCTAGAGGTGCACGGGGATTCGAACCTCGCGATATCTCAAATAAACGGAGACTTTGATGCCAAAGATCCGAAAATGGCAGCGTACCGCAATGCGGTCCTAAAAATGTGAGCACGGTTCAAGGGCTCGAATTTCATCATATAGCCCGGATAACAACCAGCGGCGGACATATTGGCACGCATCGGTGCAAAACGCGATGCCGTTCCGCCCAACATCTTCGTGGAACGGCTGTTCAAGCCATCCGTACTATGGGAAGGGGAGTCCGGAAATAACAATCCGGACCCAATCGCACTGCCTGACACCGAACACTCGACACAATCGGAGGCTCGCCAACGAGATAACACCCTCCGCACTTTAAATAATGGCGGTTATCGCCCGTGGGCGGAACCATTCCTAGCCTACCTAACTCAGCGGGAACTCCCGAAGACCAAAAATGAGGCTCACTGCATAGTACGGCGATCCAAAGCCTATAAAGTCCATGAGGGAGAGCTCTATAAGAAAAGCACAACAGAGTCCTTCAAAGGTGTATCTCCGAAGAGGAAGGGGCGAAACCTCCTGGCTGAAATTCATGCCGGACCGGGTGGGCACCACGCCACAGCCCGGGCCCTTGTAGGCAAGGGCCTTCCAGACAGGATTTTATTGGCCGACGGCCGGGCAAATGCGCAGGATTTAGTCCAATGATGCGTCGGTTGCCAGCTTTTTGCTAACTAAAGCCACATGCCACCCACCGCCCTCAAAACTATACCCATCACCTGGCCGTCAGGGTCCGGGGCTTGACATGGTTGGACCCCTTAAGGGAGGAACCCACAAGCAAAAATACCTATTGGTCATGGTGGATAAATTCACCAAATGGATAGAGGCCAAGCCTGTTAAAACGGCCGAATCCGGCCGGTGATAGACTTCATATCAGGGTAGTGCACCGTTCACGGGCGCCCCCACAGTATCATCACTGATAACGGCACCAACTTCACGGACGATGAGGTCAAATTATGGTGCAAAAACATGGGCATCAAGCTCGATTACGCCTCAGCCTATCACCCTGAAACCAACGGTCAAGTCGAGCGAGCAAACGGTCTAATCATGAGCGGCATTAAACCCAGACTAGTGCGGTCCCTCAAGGAATCTAACACGCCTTTGGGTTGAGGAGCTCGACTGTACTACTGGGGGCTACGGACCACGCCAATCGTACTACGGATTCACACCATTTTTATGAGTGTACGGCGCAGAGGCAGTCTTGCCTGCGACATAATGCATGACTCCACCTCGGCGTGCGCATGTATGAAGAAAGAGAAGCCGAGCTCGATCGGCAGGACAGTTTGACGCATTGGAGGAGGAGCGACGTGGCAAAAGCTTCGTTCCGCATTTTATCAACAGCGAGCTTGAAGATATCAAAGCAGGAAATGCGGGCCAAAGCTTACAACGTTGGCGAACTAGTTCTACGCCTCACGGACAAGAAAAAGGACAAACTCAAGCCCAAATGGGAAGGTCCCTTCATCGTCGACCAGGTCCCGACCGGCGGAGCATACCGTCATAAACGCATCGGATAACCGACTCGAGCTAAACCCATGGAACGCATAGCCCGTCTCACGAAGATTCTACGCCTAAGCGCCCGGACTCGAGTTCGTCTCCTTCCTCCATCCACATTTTCTATTTTTGCTGTCTTTTATTTCTCTCCTTCCTCCTCCTTCTTCTTGAAGCCTTTAGAGGCTCGTTTGCGCTTTGTTCGCACATACTTGACGCGCTGTCCGCGCTCATTATACCTGGGGGCTTCTTTAACAGAAGCTTATTTATACGGGCTTCATGCCCAACACATGTGTCAAACTTCTGCATGTACCTTTTACTCACCATTATATGCATCGATATGACTTAAGTTTTGGCCAAGCTGGGTTGCCTGGCTCCTGTGCTTACCCCTACGTTCCCGATTGTTCGGCTAGGTGGTAAAGGAGCACCTCTGCGATTATTCTTGCCGGGTCAGCCGGATGTGTACCTCGGTCGGGTGAAGCCAAAGCTAAGCGTTCTTAAGGGAATATTCGATCGGGTGAATTGAAAGATGATTTTAACTATTTATCCATCTGCCCCAGATGATTTTCTGCTTTCTTAGCAGTTTGGACATGCACTTTAGGGCATGCCTCCCGAGAAAGGAACCCTTAACGGAACCATTCTCCACGGAAGATGTTTCTTACTATCCATGTAATATAACATAACTAGTTGGGCACTTGTGCGATACAGCAATAATGACCCCACGCCTTTGTCTCCATGCATGCCCGGTTCTTACATAACCGCGAGGGCATTCGGACACACTCCGGACTATTGGGTCCCGAGGTCGAAGCGAAAAGGTCCGCTATGACAAACGATCTACAATCCGGCTAGAAGACATTTTTCATGTCATATTCAATTACATAGTCAACTCGACTAATCGTATTCCTCCTCAATGCCATCTAATAGGCTATCTAATTTACAATCTTGCTGGGAATACTTGGCGGTCAATTCTACTTGGCCGTACACTAAGCTTACAGGGATCTCCTTCCCATCGGGCCCCACAGGTCCAACCTCGGCCATGTGGTTTGGGTCAGCCTTCGTGTACAGCGTCTTTACCATGGCCTGTGCCTCCTCGGCGCCTTTGACGGCAGGCCGATATCTTCCATAGTCGGAGCGCCGCCGTGCTCCTTGAAGCCGCTTCCGCCAGCTCCCCAATGCCTTGAGGCGGGGAGATAGATGGCCACAAAGGCACAGGCGGACGCTAACTTTCATCACTTGTCAACTTCGTTAGATGCAGGTAGCCTTGATTCGGGAAGAAGATCATCGAAGAACTGGGCATCTCCTCCTCAGGACGACCTGTGAGCAAACCTACATACATGTTTATGTTAGTCGCCTTCCTCGCCGAACTCTTTCAAAGTTCGTTTAAGCACTTACTGAAAATGACGCGACGAAGCCGTTGATTCTCCTTACTGAGTCGCATAACCGAGCACGAACATCCTTTAGTTCCTCACCCAGGTTGGGTGTTGGCATCTTGGAGGTTATTTTTCTCTGCTGCACCCTCGTAAGCACGCTCACCTGCCTTTAGGCTGGCGCAGAGCTGTTGCTTGTCGGATCCATCCGGCGCTATCTCGCAATGTTAATGTCGGTTATGCACACGCCGCACTTCTTGAAACTACTTCTACTTTGAAGGGCATATATTACCGAGAGGAGTCTTCATGGCTTCCCGGTCGCGGCTAAAGGCGGCCTCAAGTTGGGCCTTGCACTCTTCAAGCTCTGGGACAAACGGGTATTCTTTTCGGTAAGAACACGCATTCAAATGATCCTTAAATCAGTTATCCTAACTATTTTAAGTCTCGGGGCTCTTGGCATATATAACTGTCAAAATTCCTTACCCATATGTCTTTCACATACTGCTCCGTGGCTCTGGCTGAAGCCATCTTGAGCTGACGCAGTGCGCTTCTCCTCGAACTAAAGGCGTCCAACGCCTCTTGGGAGAAACATGCGTCACGTAGAATAGTCCGGCGGCGCCTATGATTCATGGCGCTCTCCACCTCCGACTTGGTGGCAGACAGTCTGTCGGCATCCTCCGTTGGAGGAGCATCCGACGCACGCCTCGTGTTTGTACCCCCTTCCGGACTCGGCTTTTGAGCCTGGCTGGCGGAGGTCCGACTGGCAACTTCTCCGCATTTCGATCCGGCGGCGCTCTTTTCCTGAAAAAACCACGAGCGTCAGTATGCCTCTCAGGAACCTCTCCTTAAAACACGATGGCACATCATACCGTTGCGGCGACGTCTCGAGTCGTACCGCACTTCTTTTCCGCCTACTGGACCGAGCTGCCCCTTGTTGGACGGCCGCGGCAGCCTTTCGGCTTCCGCTCAAGGCACCCCGCGAAACACCATCAAATACGTGGTGATTAGAAGTAAAAGCACGGTGGGTCATGGTATCCGGACTTGATCACGGTTACAGGAGGCCGGAAATAATCCGGGGAGTAGTCGGCCGTAATGGCAACCAAAGCATTGTCGATGCTAAGTTGGTGGAACACCCGTCGATCAGCTTCCACCTTTATATCCGGGTCCTCTTGAAGGTCGGATCGAGGGACCGTTCCGGATCCTCGGGTTGTGGGGGCGGGTTGTGTATCTTCTCCATGGCCCGGCGCAGTTCCTGCGTAGAAACCATGAAATGAGATATTTAACCACGGGAACATGGATCGGACAGGCCACTAAGGTATTTGCTTAGCCAACTTCGAGGATTATTCGAAGAAAACCCATTCAGTGGACTGACGCGGAGAAAATCCTCCTCTTCCCCTTTGTACATGGCGGACAAGGTCTTCACCCGGTTCGGTGACCGATCCCGGCCCTTTGCGGCCATGGCGGGTGGCATCGTCCTCCCGTTGAAGTCCCACATGGGCTGGCCCCTATATTGGAAGCGGCTGCACTCCCCTCATAATGCGGTTGCCATGACTCCAATCATGGTCAATCCGCATGAGCGATAATCTTATTCGGCTCATCAAGTAAAGGACGTCTCGATCATTTTCCCTCTGGGGGGCTCCGAGCGCCCGGCTTAGGCGCTTCTTCGGAGGCGTTGCTAAACTCCGGAAGGCCCGATCCGAACAGGATCCGGCGTGGGGCGTCCTCCATGTAAAACCATTTTGAAGGCGATCTTGGGACGCCTTCTTGGGGTTCAGGATAGATATCCGGTCCGGCGATGCGCCATAGTTCGGCTCCGCCCACTTGATATATTGACCCCTCATGAGAACGGGGTACAAGGCAGAATAATCTCTTCCACGGCCTTGAAATGAGCCTCGACGCCCAAGAACAGTTCGCAAAGGGCCCACGAAGCCGCGATGTGCAAAATGGAGGCAGGCGTAAGGTGTGGTGCAACCGGAGGCCGTAGAACTCCAAGAGCCCGGAGAAAGCGGATGAATTGGAAATCCGAGTCCTCTTACTAGATAAGAGACAAAGCGTACCCGCTCTCCTTTAGAGGGATCGGGGACACTCTCCGCTTGCTTTCCGCCCTTGTAGGTGGCAAGTCCGGCTCGAACCGGAACCATGAAGGCCGGGGGAAGAAATCCCTTTGTTTGGAGTGTCACTAGCTCGTTATGCGGGACTGAGCATCTCTCCCAATTTCTCTGTGCTGAGGGCTGGGAGGCGCGAGAGGAGGAGCCGCGTCCGATCCATGATGGAATGGATTTTTGTCGAAGGCGCTCGATGAAAGCTTCATGAGGAGGGTTGGTGTGACTCAGATCTAGATCCTCGTCCCTTTTATAGGCGGCTCATTTGCGTGACTAGGGGATAAGTGTAAAAATACCCTGGCATTTCGCATTCATTCAAACACGTGGAAGATGGCCATGATTGGGCGTGGAAGCCAAGGAGTGCAGCATTTATCAGAAGCCGGACACTATTCGACAAGTATATGGAATTTGGAGAAGAACCCGCCTCGCAATGCCAAAGACAATCTCCACGCCACGGACTCATCGCCATTGGAGCCTGGTTCGGGCCACCGAGGGAGTCTGGATTAGGGGTGTCCGGATAGCGAACTATCACCGTTGGCCGGACTCTTGGACTATGACGATACAAGATTGAAGACTTCGTCCCGTGTCCAGAGGGGACTTTCCTTGGCGTGGAAGGCACGATTGGCGATACGGATATGTAGATCTCCTCCCATGGTAACCGACTCATGTAACCCTAACCCTATTCGGTGTCTATATAAACCGAAGGGTTTTAGTCCACAGGACGAACAACAATCATACCATAGGCTAGCTTCTAGGGTTTAGCCTCCTTGATCTCGTGGTAGATCTACTCTTGTACTACCCATATCATCAATATTAATCAAGCAGGAGTAGGGTATTACCTCCATCGAGAGGGCCCGAACCTGGGTAAAAACATTGTGTCCCTTGTCTCCTGTTACCATCCGCCTAGACGCACAGTCGGGACCCCTACTCCGAGATCCGCCGTTTTGACACCGATACTGGCCAAACAAGGAGGGGCGCACCAGCCCCTTGTGGGCTGGTCTGTCCTCCTTTGGCCCATAAGGCCCATATCTTCTTTGGGGGGGTGCCCGGAACCCCTTCCGGTGACCCGATTCCTTCCTGGTAAGTCCCGAAACACTTCAGTGTCCAAATACCATCGTGCTATATATCAATATTTACCTCTCGACCATTTTGAGACTCCTCGTCATGTTTGTGATCTCATCCGGGACTCCGAATAACCTTCGGTCACCAAAACATATAACATCATATCACAATCTAACGTTAAGCGTCATGGACCCTATGGGTTTGAGAACTATGTAGACATGATCGAGACACCTCTCTGGTCAATAACCAATAGCGGAACCTGGATGCCCATATTGGCTCCTAAATATTCTACGAAGATCTTTATCGGTCGAACCGTTATGACAGCATACGTAATTCCCATTGTCCATCAGTATGTTACTTGCCCGAGATTCGATCGTCGATATCTTCATACCTAGTTCAATCTCGTTACTGGCAAGTCTCTTTACTCATTCCGTAATACATCACCTCGTTACTAAACTCCTTAGTCATTTGCTTGCAAGCCTATGATGTGTATTATCGAGAGGGCCCAGAGATACATCTCCGATATTGGGAGTGACAAATCCTAATATCGATCTATGCCAACTCAACAAACACCTTCGGAGATACCTGTAGAGCATCTTTATGATCACCTAGTTACGTTGTGACGTTTGATGGCACAGAAGGTATTCCTCCGGTATTTGGGAGTTGCATAATCTCATAGTCGAAGGAATATGTATTTGACATGAAGAAAGCAATAGCAATAAACTGAACGATCAATATGCTAAGCTAACGGATGGGTCTTGTCCATCACATCATTCTCCTAATGATGTGATCCCATTATCAAATGACAACACATGTCTATGGTTAGGAAACCTTAACCATCTTTGATCAATCAGCTAGTCTAGTATAGGCTTACTAGGGACACAATATTTGTTTATGTATTCACACATGTATTTAAGTTTCTGATCAATATAATTCTAGCATGAATAATAAACCTTGATCATGATTTAGGAAATATAATAATACCCATTTTATTATTGCCTCTAGGGCATATTTTCTTCAGGTGTATATTAAACTAGGGCTAGAGTTGGGGGTGTAAAGCACTTCTCTCGAAAACTATAGCACACCAATTGACTAGTTGATATATATAGCCATCGCACATGACTAGTTGACTTATTTTTTGCGGTGAAAAAGGGTGTTTTATATTACCCAGAAACAGGTGTACAATATACCGCTAACAACTCGGCACAAAGTTAGGATTTGGTTAATTTGGTTACAAAACTATGAGCAATCTATTCCTCCCCCTCGCGCGGTGGCGGCTAGGGTGAAGGTTCGTTCCCTCCGATGAGCTCGTGAATTCTCCTCGCATGTGTCTGCCGCTCTGCAATCAACGGCAGGGAGGGGAGTCCCGATACCTCGATCTTGTAGTTTAGGTTTGGGCTTTTTAGTCCTCGTAGGGGCGATGATGTGGCAAATGGTGACACTTCATCTTTGAGTTGGTCTACCGGGATGGATTCGGCGGGGCTCTGGCATATTCTTGTTGTCTGCTTAGGGCGGTGAAGTTAAATTTCACGCCGTGAGTGCAAGATGGGAAGTTTTTGGTGTCAGCTACTTCAGATCCATAAAAGAGTTCAATAGTGACGACTGCAGCTCTGGAGTGACGGCCCTTAGGGGCACATGCACGAAGTCTTTTTGGCCCATCGACAAGGTCATACCAGCTCCGATAAGGGATTGGTGATAGCGGTGCAAGGCCGGTGGCTCGTCCTAGCAGTGTAGTGGTTGTTCGGTGGCTGAGGGACCTCAATGTAATTCTTATTATGTTCGGGATGCTTTTCTACTGGTGATGAACCCTTATAATAGATAGGAGTCATTTAAAATATTTGGTTTCAAAAATCCATGTAATAATCAGAAAATCACTTATTAAAACTGCACACTCGAACATAAGAAAAACACCTTCTCCTCTCCCGTGAGAATTCCGACGGAAGAGGGATATTCAAAAAATTGATACATATGGACCTATCTTTTGGAAATTGCAAGTATCATACTTTGAAGTTTTAGAGTATTCAAATGCAAATGTGATATTCTCATGCAATTAATTTGAATAAAAATGAGCATACTTAAATCTAAAATTAAATTCTTATTTTTTGGGTGAATAGAATGAGTTTACTGATGGTGGAAATATTATCTTTCAAAATGAAAGAAAAAAGAAAAACACAAGGTGACCTCTCATCTTGTCAAATTTTATACTCCCTCCGTCCCAAAATTCTTATCTTAAATTTGTCTAAATACGGATGTATCTAGTTACATTTTAGTGTTAGATACATCCGTATCTAAACAAATGTAAGACAAGAATTTTGGGACGGAGGGAATACACGGTATGATCATATCTATTTTCCACGACCACTTTGTGGGCCGAGCTACGCAAATTTTGCATAAGCACCTCTCAATAAGAGTAGCTTTTTGTATAGATCCCATATAAGAGCGAGTTTGTGACACGACCGGGGTAACAGACATTCTCAATTCAAAATTTTGCACACGAGTATGCACTAGACCAGGGCCAAATATTTGCTACGTACAAACAAAATGGAGACCTCCCTTAGCTAGCTAGCAACAATCCGACTTGGAGATGAACATGATTGAAAATGGAAGGTGTTCCATTTAATTAAGAGCGAGTTTGTGACACCACACTAGTAACAGAAACTTCCAATTCAAATTTTTGTGCGGAAAAATATTGGATATCTACACATTGGCGCATAATTTGCACTAGACCAGGGCCAAATATTTGCTACAAACAAAATCGAGACCTCCCTTAGAGCTAAGTAATCCGATTCCGACTTGGAGACGAACCCGGGAACGCCATCATGATTGAAAATGGAAGGTCTTGCGGCTCTTACGATCGACTTGTTGCAGTCGGATCCGTTTTCATCTCTAGTCTCTAATCTATATATGCATACATCGCTTTGCCCTGCTGCTCAATCCATCAGATTCAGAATCAGATCAGGTTCAAACAAGAAACACTCAGCACCATGAGCGACGGCGACTGCCCTGCTGACTGCGGCGACGGTGACTGTTTTGTCTGCTGCTGCTGCTGCGACGACGGTTCTCGGGGCCACACTCCCCACCGCTGCCTCCAGATCATCCTCATCCTCCTCCTCCTGGTTGCCATCCTCGTCGCGGCCTACGCCTTCGTCCTCCCCGTCCACGTCGCCGTCGAGGACGCCTCGCTCGCCCGCCTGGCCCTCGCCGGCCCCAATGGCACGACGCTCGCCTACGACATCTCCCTTGCCGTCGCCGTGCACAACCGGAACTGGGCCATGCACGCCAGGGTTGGTGCGCCGCTCGACGCGAGCTGTTTTTCGCCGCGAAGCGCTTCGCCAGCGTCGGATGCGGAGCTTCGACGGGAATATTCGGCCATGGAAGAAGGAGGTGTACAACGTCGCGGCGTCGGGCGAGAGCGCCGCCCCTCTGGGAAGCACCGGGGTGGCGGAGTTCGTGAAGGAGAGCGCGGCGGGAGGCGTGTTCCGGCTGCAGCTGAAGCTCGCCGGGGAGGTCAAGTACCCGCCGCACGGCGACGCGCACGGGCTGGAGGCCACCTGCCCGCTCAAGCTGCCGTTGCCGTCGCCGGCCAGGTTCAAGAAGATCAAGTGCGTCTAACCAATGATGCATATCACTAGCACCAGTTTTTCGCAGCAGCCAGCCAACGGTAGGAGTGGATGCAGCCTCTCGACGAGCGTACTGCATTAGCTTTTGCTTCATTCTTTAGGTGCTTCACTCTCTTCATTCTTGTTGTTGACTGATGCCTGCAATAAGTTGCAGTAGGTTTATGAGAAGACAAAAACATTTTTTCATGTTTAAATGCAGTTGATCTCAATGGCAGAAATATGTGTAACAATTATTCTTCAAAAAAAGAAAGAAATATGTGTAACATTGCTCCCCAAAAAAGGGGTCCAGAATTGTCATCCGAATGGAAATTACAAGTTCATTTCAGATTAGACTATCTCATATCATCGCCACAGCCAGATTGAGGGCCTTCCTTCATGGAAATATATCATGAGTGCAGATATACTATTGAACTAGGACTCCCAAATTCTTAATAGCTCGACTGCATGAGTACCTATATTGAACCAATGGACCACCAGGATCAATCCAAACCATATATGAGGACACTAGATTTTGCAGAGAACAAGCAGTACCATATAATCTTGTCATCTCATGAGCTAACAAATAGCATAAGAAAGTATTGAGTCGTAAAGCACATTCGTGCCTAAATGGAAACAGGAGTTCAGGAGCCTACAAACCATGGAAGAAAACCATAATGTACACAAATATGTTAATATGAAGATAGATTTAATGATATGTTCTCTGGCAGTAATATTCTTGATAGCTGGTAATTTATGCCGGCCAGTATCACATCTGGCATTAATAAGTTCTGGCGCAAAGATCAGCAACACAAGCTCGATATAGTTGTGAAGATATCATTTTTACAACACTCAAAAATCTAGTGCAAACCAGCTAGCATCAAGTTTCTGGTGCCAAATATAAAACATGACGTTGTTGAAAGACAAAAACGATTGCTGTTAAATTTGAGCTCTGATTCAAATCAACTTGGCCCCTGTAAGATGTTTAAACCCTTACTGATATAGCTTTGCACTTGACTTGGGTGTAAGGACAGAGTTCACCCATGAAGTCTGCAAGATTCAGAGTTTCAGAGTTAAATTTCAACTCTCATTCAGATTCAGAATTCAAAATGTATATAACATATAAATTGATTGTTTACATGCTCTCCGATCTGCTCGACACGCCCAAGTGAAGATCCAAGACACCATAAGCAAAACAGCATGGAGCTCATCAATGTGCAATTAATTAGAGCACCAGATGTATCTACTTTATTAAACTTATTATTTGTTGAGGAGGTTCCCTCACTCCACTCAGTTGCGCTAATGAATCCAGCAGGCAGGCGATAGCAACACACTCGGGTCTCGCCTTGTGTATTACAATATTTAGGATAATACGTACCTTCCAAAATTCAAAATGAGCAATTTAGGATAAAACTCCCGTGAGCGTATCATACTCGTTACTGAAGCTGCTACAGGGCAGGGCATCATCAACTAACAGAGCCTTCAGAATCGCAGAACCCCAGCCCCCATGCTTCGTCGATCACCCGGGAGAAGAGGATATCACAATGCATCCAAACCCAGTTTTAGATCATCTTCTCCTGGAAGAAAGAATGCACCATTGATCTACTTCAGTAAATCAGTCAATATGTTCATGTTTATTGCCTGGACACTTCTCGCTTGAGGAAAATCTACCCATCATCTCACCTGGTACGTCACTGCATTCATCAATCAACCCATTCCCTACCTGTATCTTGTTTCTACAATTCCCACTAGCTAGCTAGGCACCAGAGAAGAGACACACACCAGATCATCAAGTCAGAGCTCCTCGCCAGTATAGCATGGACCCATCTCCTTTGTGTTACTGCAAGCACACGGTTGATATCCCATTGCTTTCAGTTCCAACCTTTACAGCCTGACATCAGGAACAAATGTCTACCATCATGACATGGCTTGGTTCTTAATTTGAGCTACGCAACATGCCTACTATTCATACGTTTGAAATTCTGCAAGATTCTATAACTACACAATATCAGACAGTTAGCACATGCATGCCTAAACTGAAATTTAACTAAATAGGCGACAAGAGATGGAAATTCAGTACAACCTCAGTAAAACAAATAAATAAAATAGCATCTTCTCCCAGACTCACAAGTCCTAACAGGGCAAGATATGCGTCTTCCTCACCAGCATACATGAGATTTGCATGATAAGATCTCTAGCTCCCACAGCCGAGCCACGACACTTCCACACCACCATGTTAAACCACTGTTGCATCACAGAGAGAGTTCCATCAACGATTTGCAGCGCTCAGAGGAAAGCTTATCTCCAAGTACTAGCAGCAACCCGCACAAAGCAAAGGGACGAGTAACACATAATTTTCATGCCACCCAGTGGAACTAATGGAGTATAATATCTACAAACTACAACCACTCGAAACAAATCAGGGGATCAGCATATTCAAGTCAGTTAACTAGCAGCTTCAACAAGAACAATTGATTCTACAGGCATGTATCATGTATGTATAGTCTAAAATCTGAGGGTACTTTTGTTTGTAAAGAGCACGAGTACTTTTGTTTGAGAATGTATGCCACTTGTCAGTAATGATACCAAGAAGAAACAGAGCCACACTCTAATAAAATCCTGATAAAGTAAGCAAAGAAATTCTGTTATGGACATCACCCATCTAATGATACACTCTGAAATAGAGCGAAACACTCGCTCATTGGATACAAATGCTAACGCTACTGTGAATCCATTATCGGTAACTTATCTCGTGGACAGAAATAATATAAGAGCGTTTTTGACACTAGTGTAGTGTAAAAAACGCTCTTATATTATGGGACGGAGGGAGTACAACTTATCTGCTTGACAACTAGAAGTTAAACTAATTCTAGCATGCTTTGGCAGTTACTTTGGAAGTTAAAGAAAGTACTGAAATTCTTTGTCGTTTCAGATCAAACATAGTTCAAAACCTTAATTTTCCCTTGCGAAAATCATAGACACAGGTATCAAATTTTACTATCCGTCACTGAACTTCAATGATATCTTTATCCAGATGAACACCCAAAATGGCAGAAATTAATTCAAGTACAGATTAAGTTGCCAGTTGGAAGTAATATGCCCCCAAAAGCTAGCAGATTATGTGCAGCTTTTCGTACAAAAAAGAATACTAGGGGCAAGTAATTAAGAACCTGCAGTCTCTGCACAAATTCAGACCATGTATTCAGAATATGGATGTACATGATACCAACTGTTTGGTGCCTATATTCACAATCACACCAACCAAAGCAATAAATTAATCACTCAGTTTTAGCCAAACTAAAGAAGAGCTAGCTCAGACATAGAAGGAAGAAACACTACCTAACTGCTAGTGAACCTTCTGGTGGTGCTTGGCACAAAGAATTACCCACAGGACCAAAACACAATAATGAACTAAAAATCTTAAGCTGCCATCCACAATAAACACATAATTTATGGCCATTGTGCAGAGCAGGATAATACGCCTAAGTTTACTAGCGGCAAGGTAAAAGAGCGGCAAGTGCTTCTCCATTTTCTCAATAACATTACTAGCATAAGAATGGACAGACACACCTAAGTTTACTTACTTAAAACTAAATGATGCCAAACCTCCTCCATATGAGAGTTTGATGTTTAGTTAAGTGTGCATCTCTCTTTAGCAGATAACCAGATGTGAGCCCTGTAAATTTCGTCCTGCAGCCCAGTAGGTATTTCCAATATGACCGATGGCTCCAAATCGTTACCTCTGATCCAACTAAAGTAGAACTCACTTGCAGACACCTTCTATAATTGAATGATCAAGTCTATCTTTAGTTTGTTGGTTAAAGCAAAAACAGATCTCTATAAGTTTGCATATGGGCAAACCAAAATGATTTTTATATCAAACCATAACTGAAAAATAGATTAAGGTAAATCCGCTATTTACCTAGATTTGGGAAGGGCATCAGATTTATCCCAAATTATCCACTATGAATTGCAAAAACAGTAATCGAACATTAGGAATGCATTACCCACAAATGAAGGAGACCTTACCTTTGCTCATTATCTCAATTCACAGGCAACTAACTTGAAAACTAAAATTTTGGTGCCTTTCAGAATGGCCTGATCTCAGACTTACTTAGTACCAATGCATGTGTTTAAAACATGAATGAGGACGAAAAAAAGTTCATAACCAATCCATGGTTTCTTCTCTGCTGAGTGGTGACATTACATATCAGTATCCAGGGATCAAATTATCAGCTTCATCACTCGCTAGCAACCACCAACCCAGCATCTAACAAACATACAGCAGCGGACAACCAGCACACAGTTACATCAGAGCCCGTTCTTGGCTTATGTGGATCTGAAATTAGTGGGCACCTCCCCTTTGCAAGCAGCATCGTGGTCTTCTTCAAGGTGCGGTGCAGCTTCCTTATGAGGGTGTATGAACATCTTCTTGAATGCCTTCTCGGACTCCTTGAAAACGGTAAAGTAGCTAGGGTTGCGCTTGAGCAATCCATTTTCGTTTAGAAACTTTACAGCATAGTACCGGGGCCTCAGCCGGCCCTCCAAGCTGTAAGTGAGCATTGACGGACGATAAGCAATGTATGCCGGTTCCAACCCCACCTCAGAGATGAGGAACTCGGACCTGCGCTGCAGCGATTCCTTGTTCTTCGTCAGCAACGTTGGAGCCTTAGAAACAGCAATGCCCACCTCGGCATCCGACCACCTGACTGCTTTCTTCAAGTGCTCCACTTTGGCGGTGATTTTCTCCTCGCTGAGGAATGCAACAGCTTGTAGTGCATGTCTTCGACGCAGGCCACTGCGGTCCGGATGCGTTCCGTGCTGATGCTGAGCGTCGATGGCCTAAGTACGTAGAGCTTGGCAATATTGCAAACACCTAGCCCGCACTCCCTCAGGAAGGCGACATTGGGCTTGATCACCCGTTGGAGGTCAGACCCGAGAACGGAGCCACTCAGGAGGTTCTCTGAGGAGCCGAAGAGGGGCAAGCAGTAGTGCAGTCCGGAGACGATGGATTTGCAGCGGAAAGTGGTGCCGGTGATGCAGACGAGGCGCGCGATCTCAGAAGGCGAGAGAACCAGGCCGGTGAGCTCCGCGACATTGGGGGCAAGGGTTGTCTCCACGCCCGCGCAGAGCAACCTGGGGTCCTTGCGGACGGCGGTGGCGACGTCGGCGCCGGAGAGGCCGAGGCCGGCGAGGAAGGCGAGGACGGCGTCGGGGTTGGCTGAGGACTTGAGGTGGGAGAGCTTGGGGAGGCCTTGCGGGCCTGCGCTGGGGTGAGGCCGCAGGTGGCGACGAGGTACTCCTCCACGGCGAAGCTAGGAGGGCTCGGAGAAACGGCCGCGGAGAGGAGGCGGTGGAGGGAGGTGGCGGGAGATGAGAGGAGGCGGGGGAGGATGCAGCCCCGGAGGCGGAGCATGGCAGCGATGCTGGCGCGCCGGACGGCGGCGGCGGCGAGGGCGAGGGAGAGGGGATCGAACGATGCGGGAGTGGGGGATCGAATGCCGTGGAGAAGATTTCCATGGTGGTCTGGTCTGATCTGGAACCCAGTCCAGTCTCGTGCAAACCTGGCCCGAGGCCACATGCCCGTGGTGGGCCTGGCCCGGCACATATCTAACCGGGCCGTACCTGGCACGTGGCCCACACGCTTGTTTTGCTCATATAAATAAATAGGAGTATTATAATGCAGAAAGGTTGCAAGTTTTAGTTTTGATTTGCTAACAAAAAAAAAATGCAAGTTTTGGTTTTGCGAAGAAGAATACATTGGTCTATTTATGATCAAGAGAGATCTATTGGCTGTTGGCACACCGATTGCTAGAAATGAGATTACAGAGGATGCAATGTCTAAATTTCTTCATAAGGAAGCAGAGAAGAAAAAAAGCGTGTAGGCAAGAGAAGTCAATAGAGAAGGGAAAAAGTGATGGCAATGAACATAAGAAGATGAAGAAAGTATCTATTGAAATGTGTATTTATTTCTTATGGTCCTGTTTGGACCAGTTCTCTTAGTGAGGAACTGGTGAACTATGTGCCCAAAATATCGTTTAGTGAAGTACTTGAGTAGTGAAGCTTAACTCGGTGGCTTACAAGTTAATGAATTTGTGTTTAAAAATTAGGGAGTTAAGCTTTGAGGAGGCTCTTTCTAGGTGTAGCGAAGATGAGCATGCTGAGATGGATGTGTGGTCACACAAGGAAGAACCGGGTCCGGAATGATGATATATGGGATAGATTTGGGGTAAAACCTATTGAAGAGAAGTTTGTCCAGCATCATCTGCGATGGTTTAGGCATATATATTCAGCGTAGGCCTCCAGAAGTTTCAGTGCATAGCAGATGACTAAAGCATCCTGATAATATCAAGAGAGATTAGGATAGACCAAACTTGACATGGAAGGGGTTTATAAAGGAGAATGGCGTTTTGGAGGCCGAGCTCCATGGAGGCCTTTATTTTTGAAAAATTCAAATTCAAACTTTTATGTTTCAAAAAATTCTGAAAAAAAAATGCGTGTATGTAAGGATGTAACCCACATGTGTGTAAAATTTCATGATGAAATACGTTGAAATGCGAGCTCTACAAAAAAAAGACAAATTCATGGCCTGAGAGGATGAATAGTATCATGTGTTAAATAGCCCCAGATTTGTCTTTTTTGCACAACCCTCATATCAACGTATTTTGCCCTGAAAATTTACACGCATGTGTGTTATGCCTTCATGTATAACTGTCCTTTTTTCAGAATTTTTTGAAATATAAAAATATGAATTTCAATGAAATTTGAATTTTGAATCTGGAGGCCTCCAGTGAGCTCGGTCACCAAAGGCAGTTTCCGTCTAGAAAGAGAGATATGAAGGACTGAGTATCATAAGAAACTAGCCTTGGACAGGGTGCATGAAAGCTAGTTATCCATGTGCTTGGAATCATGAATTGGTTAAGTAGATCTTATGAGTTTCAGCTCTAGCCTACCATATAACTTATTTGGGACTAAGGGTTTTCTTGTTGTTGATAAACTAACGGCGCTGCCTTTTATTTAGAAGAAAGAGGGTGTTACAAAAGATTTACACGTGACAATTTTGGGGAGGCGGGTGGAAACCTAGAAAATAGCGGCATGCGGATTACTCGCAAGAAAAAGAGAAAGCAACTAGACATGTGCAAGGGAAATCCGCCAAAGCTAGGGCGAGCCACCTCAGGTAGGTCATCCTCTTTCCGTTGAAGACGCGGTGGTTCCTCTCCTTTGAGGAGACTTTTGAGGGTTCGGCTAGAGGTGCTCTTAGCGAACTTGAAAGATAAATGAAACCGAATGTAACTACCCATCAATTCATCCTACTCCTACAAATTTGTAAAAAATTGGCAAGTCAGTCAATGAACACATAGTTTAAAACGGCGCTGATATAAACACACATCTTAGCATGGCAGATTACAAGTTGTTCATAGTTAGCTGAAATTTTGCAAAAATGTAACAAAAGTATTAGGACTCCCAAGTATTAGGTTCTCATATACTCTCTCCGTCCCAAAATTCTTGTCTTACATTAGTCTAAATACGGAAAAACGACACCTCTCACAACACAGCGGAATAAATAAAAATAAGGCAGTTCCAAGTATAGATAAAACTAAGAATGGAATTGACTTTGAGGAAAAACTGGTATGAACTACTGAGATATATCTAGCAGAACTGATGTGAGGAGAATCACCAAGTAGCTGTAGATGAAAAACAAGCGAGCATTACAAACATATCGACTTAAGAATGGCGAGACAGAATACAAAGGATAATATGATGAACAAACAGAGAGATACATTATCCAGTTACCAAGTGATCACATAATGCGATGTATGCTGGTACAGATGATGGGGTGGCCGGAAATGGTGATCCGAAACCCAAGCGCCCTGCCCTGCCCTTTCCAAAAAATTGATTTTGTTTCAGCTTGTGCTTCTAGGAAGCTAGAAGTAGCAACAGCTGAAGCTTTAGCCCAAACAAACATGGGCATAGTATTCAAATCGCTTCATAATTTTGAGTCATAAAGCCAATCTACAGACAATGGAAGCAAAAGATATCATGCAACAAAATTGTAAAAGTATGCAGATAAGGCAGATGAATTTACTTATCTGCTCCCCGGGCAGAAACCTCTTCCGGTAGCACAGGTCAGCAGTAAAATCTCGATATAGTTGTGCAGATATATTTTTACAGCACAGAAAAACAAATCCCATCAGGTGGAAGCTAAATATAATACGAGTCTCAAGGAGTTAACCATCAATTAGCTAGTGCCTAGCGGATTGAATTCCAAGGCAAAAAAGCGGGACAAGATTGTTGCAATTCATGTCAACTCCACAAATAAGTTGATGGCATCTATGATTGATTAAATGTCCACAGGCTATAGTTCCTGCCAGCATGTTTTGTTAATTAAGAACTGAATGCGCAAGCAGCTGCCAGATTCAACTGTCGATAGAACAGTGTCAGTTGTGCTGTCCAAAACTTTCAGTAAACCATTCCGCAACAATGCTATTAGAGGCCCTGAGTGAAAATGAAGACAGCTTTACAACACCAGAAGGTTGCCAATGCACGCACAAAAAATGTCAGAGCACGGGTTCCTATCCCAGACAATGCAAAATAAAAATAAAAAAATGCTCAGTGTGAAAGTAAGTTATCATGCATGTGTCAGGTTTAGTATAGCTGTATAGGTACTTGTGGCAGAAACTAACACTATTTAGCCTTTTTGAACAAATACACAAATATTCACTGTTCTGAACCACATTCATCGGGCATGCCTCTGAATTGGCTGCAACTAACGTAATTGTGATTCTCAACTCACTACATGGTTTCAGATTGGCAATTCCTTGAATGGCTCGCCTTATTAATCTTTTCAAGTAGAATTATAAGATATATCAAATTTAGTCTGAACATTTCGTTGATGCCTACAAGGAATAGCAATTGCATTAACACATTGGGCTGCTTAATTTACCATGACCTTGTAACAGTCCATGCACGTAGGGTTACACCACATAGATACAATTTTTAATAAATGGTTCCATAAATTATTAGAGGAAACACAAAGGAAATATCTCAGTAACATGTCAGTATGAGGAGCTGTTCTGATTAAGTAGTTAAAGAATATTGCAGTTACTAAATATATCTAAAATAACTTGGTTGAGGTAACAAGAGTTTGATGGTATTAGATACATGGCACATCTTCATACGTATAAGGGAAACTACTTACAAGATCCATTTTTACATATGAAGCAATTAATAAATCTCCAACGTCTGGTTCCTCTTTCTCCATGGTCAGGATCACCAGCCTTGTAAACTAAATAATAGCTCTTGAGTTAGCATCAGGAAACAGAGAGACAAATTAGAAAACACCACGAAAAGGGAGTTCGAAAAAATAAATGAAATGATGCACTTTTGCCACTTTCTAAACTGGCAACACAGTATAATTGATGAAATGGCATGTTTGCAATTGTTTGTAGCCATCTTTGCATATTTTCATAGAGCAAACTAAACAGGGCATGAATAGAGCAAACTGCCCAAGTGGCAAATGAAAAGGGTGGTTCATCACAGGAAAAAAAAAAAGAGTTTGCCTCTTAGTCTTGCGGCCTTGCCTGGCTTTCGTGCCCTGGTCAAGCTATCTGACCACCAAACGACAGCCACTGGAGGCGGCACCGCAGTCAGATTTCTGATCTCCGGCGCACCTCTCCACCCTGCCTTCCTATCCCACATCTCCTTGAAGACCTGAAAATTTATCTGCAATCCGTTCAAACCTGATGGAGGTCAATTTTCTATAGCAGTACCCCAAAGATTGAAGGAAAAAATCGGATAGGCACCTGACATAACGAGGAGACAGAATCCACAGAAAGCATGGATTATTAAGAGTTTATCTGGTACCGCAACAAGAGCTCACAACATCAAAAGGTATACAGCCACAGCATGACAATCAAACAAAAAGGGCATAAACTTTAATGCACACTTGGCATCATATGTAAGTAGGAAAATTGTCAAATACACAGATAGACTTAGCATTATGTTTTCCAGACAGTAACATTCTAGGTAGCTGATAATTCATGTTGCCAGTATCACATCCAGCGTTAACATGTTTTAATACAAAGGGCAGCAGTAAAAGCTCAATATAGTTGTGAAGATATATTTTTATAGCACTGACAAATAGATTAGATGCCATCTACCGGAGCCAGCTTGCATCTGTTAATGCCTAACTCTGTTTGCATAAAGCATAGCCTGTAAACATTCTAGGCAAATTGGATAACACGCTTAACTTAGGTTAAACATTCTAACAATCTGCTGGGCTTAAATCATGATATAACAAATTAAAAGCATAGCTTCATTCATACCTGTTAAAGAACACATGTAACCCCTGATTGGTGCAAATCAGAAGAGGCTTTAGTTTACCAGCCATAGTATTTGGAGGAGATAATAGGACGTACAAAGATAATATACTACTGCATTATTCAGTTTTGAGTCAAGTTGTGCCTCAAACTGAAAGCATCAGCCATTAGGCTAATCAGAAATATAGGAGAAAAATAAATGAAAAAAACTGATACAAACTAGTAAATCAGGAGTTACTTTCACAGCAGTTGGTATCTTCAAACAAAGATACTGCAGAAAGAATGAAGATTTTCAGCTTACAAGAACTAGAGCAAGTAACCAACAAACTAAATCAAAACTGCATCATCGACATCAACACATTGTGGCAATCATCTCCGTGGCCAAACTGAGGATCTTCCTTCATGGAAAGATATCAAGAGTGCATACATACTCACTGATATTGCAGTATGAACTGATCTTACACTCTCTTACTTTCAATATGTTTGTCGATACGACACAAGGATGAACAAGTTCATAACCATGCCATGCTTTCTTCTCTAATGAACGATGACACGGAGATACCAGGAGTCATGACTCTAAAAATTAGCTTCATCAAGCATTAACAACTAACAAATAAGCAGTGGCAGACATACTATATCAGACAGACAACATTTAGTTAGGCAATAACACTGAAGCAAAGCTTACAAGCTTACTGCATAAAGTGGAATATGTGGTACAGTAAGCATCAAAATTTCAATATTGTGTTCTCAGTTCATGCAAATACGAATCGAGCCGGCACCTCCCCTCCGCAAGTGGTTGCATAGTCTTCAGCGAGGTATGGTGCAGCTTCCTTGTGAGGGCATATGTACCTCTGCCTGAAAACATTCTCATTCACCATGACAACTGTAAAATAGCTCGGATCACCCTTGAGCAATCCATTTTCCTTAAGAAACTTTAAAACGTAGTACCGGGGCCTGAGCCGCCCCTCTAGGCTAAGACAGACAATTACGGGCCGATGAGCAATGTATGCGGTTCCAACCCCACCTCAGAGATCAGGAACTCTGACCTGCTCTGCAGCATGTGGTGAGACCTCGTCAGCAACATCGGATACTTGGACACAGCAATGCCGACCTCAGCATCTGACCATCCAAACGTCTTCTTCAAGCAATCCAATTTGGCGGCAATCTTCTGTTCGCTGACAAAAGCAACAGCATGCAGCGCGTGCCTGAACATCCTGGATTGACGGCGTATACCGAGGCCTTCGGCGCACAGCACCATCGCCTGGATGCGCTCCAAGCTGGAGGTGAGCAGGCATGGGAGAGTGATGCACAGCTTGGCAATGTCGCAGTCAGCTAGCCCGAACTCCCGCAGGAAGGTGACGTTGGGCTTGACCACCCTCTCCAGGTCGGACGAGACGAGGCAGGAGCCATACCTCAGCACCCCGAGGAGGTTCTCGTAGGACCCGACGAGAGGCAGGTAGTACTGCAGCTTGGCGACGATGGATCTGCAGCGGAATTTGTCGGGGGCGAGCGAGACGAGGCGGGTGACCTCGGAAGGCGACAGGCCGAGGCCGGCGAGCCCCGTGGCGACGGGGGACAGGGTTCTCCCCACGTCGGCGCAGAGGAACTTGGGGTCCTTGGCGACGAGGGCGGCGGCGTCGGCGCCGGACAGGCCGAGGCCGGCGAGGAAGGCCAGGACGGCGTCGGGGTTGGAGGGGAACTTGAGGTGGGAGAGCTTGGCGGAGGCCTTGACGGCCTGCGGTCGGGTGAGGCCGCAGGTGGAGACGAGGTACTCCTCCACGGCGAACCCGGCGCTGGGGGCGACGGCGGGGGCCGGCGCCGTGGTGGAGATGAGGCGGTGGAGAGGAGAGACGGGGAAGACGGAGGGAGACGAGAGGAGCTTGGCGAGCACGCTGCGCCGGAGCCGGAGCATGGCGGCGTCGGCGAGGCGGCGCCGGCGGCGAGGGAATGGTGCGAGACGGAGGAGAGACTGGTGAGGGTTTGCGTCGGTGTGGCGTCTGGTCCAGCCTTGATGGGCTGGGCTGGGCTGAGTTGGACTATGGAGACCCATTTAGATCAGCTCAAGTTGATTAAAAAACACAATTTAGATCAGCTCAAATGCCCTAAAAGAAGAACCACCCAAGAAAAATAAGGTTCTCTAAAAAAACCAAGAAAAATAAAGTGGCTATTTATTATTATTAGGTCAAAAGTGACTAATTTAGATGAACTTGTGTCTGAAAAGAACTTTGGATGATACTTCTCCCAAAAATAGATGTATTTTTATTTCTATCTTTCTTTCTCGTTGCGATTTCAAGAACATAAACATGTGTGCCCTAATCACATGCCGCGCCCGAGGGAGATTGAGTGGCCAAGAATTGAAAGAAATGTGATCACATTGAAACAGTACTTGATGCAAATACAAATGTGAGCGCTGGGATATAAACCAGTTTGTTGAGTGAAGCAATGTCGGAGCAACGTTGTGTATCAGTTCTTTTTTTTCCCACAAGTTAAGGCATCTCTAGCCAATCCATTAAAAGGGTTAACTCCTTAAAATCTTCTTTTTTTTAGCGTAACTCATATCCGGTTAATTCCTCGAAATTTTGAGGAGTTACATTTCAAAAACTTAACAACTCTCTCACTTTTAAGGGACCGCGACAAGTTCTCAGTGAAACTCTTCCCCATTCACAACGCCTTCTCCTTCCGCTTTCGCTGCCGCATGTCGCCACCGGCCACCCCGGGAATGGAATCGTCGGACACCTCTGCACCCCCGATGACTCCTCCCGTCGGAGTTACGCCGCATGCGTCAATGGTGCTCATGGAGATTTGGTCTGGGGTAGGAGACTTTCGCGTCACTCGGATGGTTAAATCCATCACCTCACACCTCTTCATCGTGTTGCTCGGCGTCGGCTCCTCCTCCGACGTGACCTCCTTCGTCAACCTGCCGCGCGGCAAGTACACGTTAGGTTGGTCCTCATGATGTCTGCCTCCGCAATCTTGGCGATAATCCTGTCCCTATTTGAAGTCATCTTCGAGAAGGCGGACGGGAGGAGGACGTTCCGATGGGTGCTGTGAGGCGCATGTGTGCACCAACATCGTGGCAGCGGATCAGAGTCAGAGCCATGAATCCCACATAGGAGGGGCCAATGGAAAATATCAAACGTTGGAGGGGGCAAACACAAGAACTAAGACCATTTTTTGTTCATAATGTAGGAAAAATAGGGGTGTTTTTAGCAACAACAACAAAAAATGCATGCGGGACCCTGGCCCCCGGCTCCGTCATTGTTGATGCTGGTCTCTGGTGAGTGGAGGACGATCCGGGGGATATGGCAGCGTTCTCATGGCTGTTTGAGACACTTTTACATGGGTTCTAGTTCGTTTGAGGAGTTAAACTTGATAGGTCCGACCACTTTCTTAACTCCTCGGTTTTGAGCAGCGAAGGTTTAGTGGTGCATTTGAGCAGTTATAAACTATGGGAATCGGCTTGCGACTAGAATGCCCTCACTGGAAGTGACCGTAAAACATGGTCATTCCTAACTTATGTGTTACCGCAAGTATGGCGTGCCAAGATCTTGAAATGACACTTTTATCTGTCGGATCAAGATTTTGAAATGTGTTTTCCCCGGCAAAGTGGACCCCAACCATCAACTTAGCTGAAGCAGTAAACTTACTATTACCTCCGTCCGGGTTTATTAGGCCCCATAGTATTTTCGGTCCAACTTTGATCATGTATTTGACTAAAAATATATAAAGTATATGCTACAAAATGTATATTGTTGGATTTGTATTTGAAAGAGGTTTCTATGGCATAATTTTTGTGACATATAGTTTATATATTATTAGTTAAATTCATGATCAAACTTTAGCTCAAAATAAAGGGGGGCCTAATAAACCCGGACGGGGTAGTATGAAGGGCAAGGTGTCGACGGTGAAGAGATGTAAGAACGCGGTTTCCTATGCATTATTTGCTAAATTGTCGGGCACTGCACACGCGATAGAAGTGAGAGGTCGACCAAGATGGGCCAGCCCGTTTAGAAGCGAGGCATGCGTTCCACCGATCCTGGTTTTGGGAACCTTCTGGAAACGTTTTTTTCGGTTTGAGGAACCTTCTAGAAGGTTCATGAACAGTTTTTTGTTTATTTTTCTTTTTTTTATTTTCTCTCCTTTTTCTTTTTTTGTTTTCATTTATCTTATCTTTTTCTTTTTTTCTTTTCCTTCTCTTTCATTTTTTATTTTCTTTTTGAACTTTCTTTTTATTTTTCAAAAAATGTTCAGAAAATTTAAAAAAGTTCGCTTTTTCACAAATTACGATATTATTGGAAATTTGAAAAATGTCCCATTTTCAAACTTTTGTTCACAAATGTTTAAAATGTCATGTTTTGAAATTTTGTTCCAAAATTCAGAAAATGGTCATGTGCTTCAAAAATTGTTCCCACTTTCTAATTTTGTTCGGGAATTTGAAAAATGTTCATATTTTGAAAATTTGTGCTGAAATTCAAAAAGATGTTATGGGAATTTCGAAAATGTTTGCGTTTTTATTTTTTGTTCACAAATCTAAAAAACTTTTGGGAATTTCATATAATATTACAGCTTTCCAAATTTGTTTAGAAATTCAAAAATTGTTCATGTTTTAAAATATTGTATGCAAATTAAAAAAATGTTCAGGGAATTTTGAAAAATCTTCGAGTTTTTATATAATTGTTTGTTATTTTGTGAAATGTTCTAATTTTTTTTAAAAAATCCTGGTTTCCAGAAGATGTTTGTGTTTAAAAAAATTGCTTGTAATTACAAAAAATGTTCTCGTTTGCAATTACTTTCCTATTTTTCCGAGAAAATGTTTTGAGATTCCCAAATAAAGTTTGCATTTTCATGAAATGTTAGAGGTTTTAATTTTTTTACAATATTGAAAATGTTCTCCTTTCAAAAAATAATTACTTTTTTCAGAAAGAAAATCACGTTCGAAATTTAAAAAATGCTTAAACCGGTAGCAACTTATAGTTCATATACACTGGGCTGAAATTTTTGACACAAATTCCCAGGAATTACAGTGGCTAGCAACCTGGTTCCCTAGCAGGAGGTGCCTGTTTCGACCCATCAGTGGGATTTACTTTTCAGTATTTTTTAGCGAACGTTAAGTTTTATCGCTGTCGTTTGTTTCTTTTAGTTTTGCGCTGCTCATCAACCGCAAGAGCTATTTGGCCACAGCGTACGAAGTCACGGGTATCTTGCTGTTGCCCCTCACAATAACAGTAGCCGGCCCAGCCAAGTCACTTCACTCGAAACTGAAAAAACGGAACCAAAATGTGAGGTAGATAGGCATATTCATCTAGCAGCCAGGTCTGAAGATGGAGTTCCAAACTATGGAGATCCACTTGGCTGGAAAAACAACCCATGCATCCATGCATACCAACACGACAAAACAGAATGTTGTCAAGGTACAACATCATTGATTAATCATGATGAGTTCACAGAATGATTCACATGCTCGTGCGCCATCATACAATAACTTCTTTTAATGTACGGGGGAAAAACAGAATGGCATATGTGACGCTCTTCTTTTGCAGATCCGTAAACAAATTCATGGATGGGACTGTCAACCTATCATACTCGCTTACAGGGAATCAAACATGTCTAGTAAACTTACAGCATGAAGGGCAAGGTGCACACACAACGTTCAGCGAAATGTTGGACAAATGGATTCCAGAAATAAGAATGGCAGAATCACCTACTCTTTGCACTTGGTTAACTGGTTTTCATCACAGGTCTTCAGTGTATTAGAGACTAAATACCAAGGAAAAACAATTTTATGCATTTTACTTTTGGTGAACTCACATGAAAATATACCCATTTAAGTGGATTCATTGGACATCTATGCACATCATCATTTCATCATGAGTTTTCAAAAATAAAGAGAAGAAAGTAATATGAATTATATATGAAAGATTTTGATCCTAAAACAACAATAGAAATTTCTTGCACATTTTCTCCTTTCTTTTGAGAAATAAAATGCACGTCAGATTGTTGGAGGACAGAAAATGAAATTCAAGAAAGTTAGAGAAGTAGGACCTTCCCTGAATAAAATCCATGCTGTCGTCAGGCCATACTTGTAAGCTTCAGGACAGAGCCTTCAGAATCATGCATGGTATATCAAAGTCATGGCTGTCATGTTTCATCTTGTCCACCAGAAGAAGACAAAAGCACCATCTACATCCAGTTTCACATCAGGAACAAACAAATGTGCACCATCCTCACACAATTTGGTTCTTAAATTGAGGTACATAGCATGTCTACTCTACTACTCCTTTTATGTTTGAAATTCTGCAAGATTCTATACAACATGGCCTCCCATCCGGCTTTTTTCTTTTCCTTTACCGACTTCCCAGATAGAATTTGCAAATAAGGGAAGTGCATAATACCACTTTACTATCCTAAAAAAATATGCTCAGGTATGGCTGAATTAACATAGTAATGATGTCATAAGCCTTTTTAAGGTTACCATAACATAAATTCCCTTATTGTGAGATGACATCTGCTTTTCAACACCATACCATACAACTATCGATTTGCTTCTCCGGTACAAATACCAGGGCATTTGAAATATCTGTTATGTAGTGATATACAAGTAGACTGCCAAGAAAAATGCCACTAGCCTGCTACTAAACTATTCAGTTCTGAGATCAGATGCCCCTGGAAAAGTATCAGCTTGTAGGCCATCCAAAAATACATGAGACAAATAAACAAATCAACTGATACAAACTAATGAACAATGGCCTGCTTTCACTAAAGTTAATATCTAAGGAAGAATGATGATTTTCATCTTAGAAGAACTAGAGCAAGCCCAAACCAGATCAAAACTGCATCCTCAACAGTGATCCGCACAATGTGGCAAATATGCCATCAACAAATCCAAAAATGTTTCTCGTGGAAAAAGAAGTTCAAAATTTTCATCCAAAGGGAAGTTTGAGGCATCGTATCATCATCATGGCCAGAATGAGAACACTCTTTCATGCAAAGATAGATTAAGGATTGCATTGAAAACTGCCATGGCTATTTCAGAACATAAAGACACAGTGTGCGCAGAAATACTACTCACTTCAAAGCATTTGTAGTATGCCGTGATCTCACACTCTCTTAGTTCCAATATATGCGTCAATAACATGAGGAGGGACGAGTAATGCTTTCTTCCTACTGAATGACATAACGAGCATACCAAGGCTCACAAATCAAAATATCAGTTTCATCCTGGATTAGCACCACCAAATGAGAATGTAACATACATGCTATAGATTATAGATAGCAGCCAATCACCATTAAGTTTAGGCCAACAACATTGAATCAGGAATGAACGGCTTGATGCAGAGAGTGAAACTTCTGTTGTGTCATACCCGATTACGAAATTTTCGTACAGGTCTTGGTTCATGTAAATCTGAATCTAGCCGGCACTTTCCCTTTGCAAGCTGCTGCATAGTCTTCAGCGAGCTGTGGTGCAGCTTCCTTGTGAGGACATATGAACTTCTCCATGAATACCTCCTCTGGCAGCATGACTGCACAATAGTAGTCTCGGTCATGATCTAGCAATCCATTTTCCTTAAGAAACTTCAAAGTGTAGTACCGGGGCCTTAGCCGGCCCTCCAGGCTGTAAGTGGGCAATGTCGACCGATGAGCAATGTATGCCGGTTCCAACCCCACCTCAGAGATCAGGAACTCCGACTTCCTGTGCAGCAGGTCCTTGGACAACGCCAGCACCATCGGGGCCTTACAAAGAGCAATGCCCACCTCAGCATCGGACCATCTGAAAGTGTCCTTCAAGTACTCCACTTTGGCGGCGATATCCTTCTCGCGGAGAAACGCAAGGGCATTCAGCATGCGCCAGAACATCCTGGAGCCACGGGGCACACCTAGGCCTTGGGCGCGCGCCGCCATCGCCCGGACGCGCTCCACATTGGAGGTGAGCATCCTCGGCTGAGCGACACACAGCTTGGCAATATCACAAGCACCTATCCTGCACTCCCTCAGGAACGCGGCGTTGGGCTTGACCACCCTCTCGAGGTTGGAGGAGAGGATGTAGGGGCTGCGGTCGAGCACCCGGAGGAGCTTCCCGGAGGAGCCGAAGAGGGCCAGGTAGTAGCGCAGCCTGTCGATGATGGCTCTGCAGCGGAACTTCTCGCCGGCGACCGAGACGAGGTGCGCGATCTCAGGACGCGAGAGGCCGAGGCCGGTGAGCCCGTCGACGACGGGGGCCAGGGTCTTCTCCACGCTGGCGCAGAGGAACTGCGGGTCCTTGGCGACGACGGAGGCGACGTCGGCGGCGGAGAGGCCGAGGCCGGCGAGGAAGGCGAGCACGGCGTCGGGCTTGGCGGGGGACTTGAGGTGGGAGAGCTTGGCGGAGGCCTTGACGGCCTGTGGTCGGGTGAGGCCGCAGGTGGAGACGAGGTACTCCTCCACGGCGAACCCGATGCTTGGGGAGATGGCGGGCGCTGCGGCGGAGAGGAGGCGGCGGAGATGGGGTACGGGAGAGGTGGCTGGAGAAGAGAGGAGCTGGCTGAGCACGCAGCTACGTAGCCGGAGCATGGCGCCGGGGTGGCGCGGCGGACGCCGGCGGCGGCGAGGGGATATGGGGAACGGTGGTGCGAGGGAAAATGACTCGTGAAGATGACCTGCGTGGTCTTGTATTTGACCAAGGAGAGTGGGTCCCCCGCGTCAATCTCATGTTGACTGCCTATACAAAAAAAATCTTTTTTATTAGAAAAATGGGTTAATTAGATACATGCCACTCCAACTATGGTGATTCATAAAAATGCCACTGCAATTTTGAAACTTTGAAAAATGCCACTTCATGTTTTGCAAAGTTTGAAAACGCCACCTCAGACTTCAAAAATGCCACTAGAAATGGCATGAAATGGCATTTTTCAAAGTTTGGAAATTGCAGTGGCATTTCTCGGAATCGCCAGATTTGGAGTGGCATTTATCAAATTAACCCTAAAAAAATATACCTCCATTCCTAAATATAAGTTTTTTTAGATAATAGACATATTTTAAAGTACATAGATTCACTCGTGTATGTAGTCTCTATTGAAATCTCTAAAGACACTTACATTTAGGAACGGGGAAGTAGTATATAGTAAAATATTTTATTTCGAGAAAACTTCCAATGTATTTATCTTCAATCAATCAGGACAGTATAACAAACACCGGAAATAATAAAAATTACATCCAAATTCGTAGACAATCTAATGACGACTACGAGCACTGAGGCGAGCCCAAGGCGCGCCGTCGTCATCGCCCTTCCCTCGACGAAGCCGGCGAAAACCTTTTGTAGTAGACAGTCGAAAAGTCGTCATGCCAAGTCCCCACAGGACCAACGCGGCAAAACAGCAGCCGCCGCCGTTGGAGAGTAGCGCAGATCGCAAGGTTCCAACCTACGAAAGATGTTGCATTGGTGTCCTTTAGGACATACCCGTGTGTAAATACGAGCACCATGATGGTGATTTGATAATTTGATTTGAACTCCGCGAGTGGAATAGCTCACAACAATCCACCACCCATCCTCCTCCTCCTCGAGTACGTCTCATCCCACTTTGCATAACTCATTAGCAACGAGTCCGAGGATCGAACATAAGTCGGTGAATAACAAGGTGTTCAAATTGGCATAATTCAAGATATCACAAACCCCACACCATAGTTTCACAATTTGGGTCAAGCAACAAAAGACCACATACACGAAATTGTATCAAACCATGCCAACCAAGATCAACAAAAACAAAAAAAAACTTGCTGAGCACAAATAGCTATCAACTCACAAGCTAGGGGGCAATGAGCTCTTTTATGCGTTTAACCGAGGCAAAAGAATCGAATCATATCCAAAGAATAATACAGTAGTACAATATACAATGGTGTGTGGTAACAAGTACATACAAGTATAACAACAACAACAACAACAACAACAACAACAACGACAACAACAACACTTTCTACGGCGTGGTCGGGCTTTCCTTTCTTACACTACTAGAATAACAGACAGATTATCTCTATCTTCTATTCTCATCATCAAAACCAAAAAAGAATGAGGGGGTGAACTGGTTCGCGCCTTCGAACAATGAATCAGGGGGTAGAGGCGGATTATCTGTACAATGGCATCCAGATGTTGCTTTTCCTCGCACGCAACGAAAAAAAGGATGCCCGGCTCTGTTCTCCTGCGCTCTAGTGAACATAATAACAACCAACATATGGCTACGAAATACTCAAAAAACCAAGACTGTACTTATGTAGTACGCGCCAGGGCGCACCTTGGTTTCGGTGCGGTTTCCCCCAAGGTTTCATTCAAAACTGGAGGGGAGCTCTGTTCACCTCTGTCCTGTCAATCATCACTTGATTCACTGTGAACAGCTCCTTTCACCTTTTAACTTAGTTGGGGTTTGCTGGAAGAGCCGCGGTTAACCAAGGTTGTGTGGGCTGAATCATGGCTGACACGGTGATCATGCTGAGCCATCATCTCACCTGTCAGAGCTCAACCTCGTGAAGATCCTCCGTCAAGCCGGTAAACTGCACGGACGAGTTGCTGTTGGAACGACTGTGCGAGGGGGGTCTGCCAGGCATTTGTGGCGAGGGCGGCACAGTCGGTCCGTCAGGTGACCTAGCCCCTGCCGTGGAACTGAATTGGTCAGAGTATGTTCCACTCCATGATGCTGCTCGGGATCTTGATGCGAATGAGCTGCTGCTACTTCCCGGGGACATCCAGGGTGCCTGGTTCGGTGTAGCAATGTTGTCCATGCTCGGGTACCGCTGAATGGTAGATGACATTGGTGATGAAAATTGTGCTGCTGGTGGGGGTGATGAAAATGATGTTTCCGCTGGCGGTGAGGATGAGAGCTCATCCCGTTGGAAGGTTTCGCCACGTGTCTCCACTGATTGGCTAGGCACCTGCTCTGCAGCGACAGCAGCCGCCGTGGGCACAAAGAACCTAGCACCGGTAGGTGGTGTCACAGACGGAGCAGCTGGCCTGTTATAAGACTGGGCTGCTCCAGTTGCACCAGCCCTATTGAATGTGTCCACGTATCTAAAATGAACAAAATACTAAAGTTTTATCTTGTTGACAGAAAAAATAGAGAAAATGAACTGAAAGCAAATGTCCTCGGTGCTGAAATACCTGGACCGGACACCCGTTAGATCCACGAGCAGAAAACTGGTTCTGGCTGGGTGGAATTGGCGGCATCCCCAGACCATGATCTGCATGTTTGGAGATCTTCGTTCTGTCACTCCATTAGAGTATGCATTCCACTAGTAGGGCCATTTAAGTTATAGTCTGGCATGCCATTCTGGAATGAGGAGGATTTTGTTGGAGGTGGAGCGAGAGGAGGCTCCTCGGCAGGAATCTCAGCACCTTCCTCTACCCATCGCTTCAACTTTTCATCATAGTAAAACTTGTTTTGTTGCCCTAATTTTGCCTTCGGAACAACAGGATTTCAGCATCAGCATTGCTATGTAGATAAGACAAACTGAACAATGGTGGAGATACTGCAATTTCCTAACTCACCTGGCGGGATTTTGAAACAAATCCCATTGTCTTTTGCAGTGTGGAGCTGATCCAACCAAATCTTGAACCTGATGCACTGCTCTGTGTATTATCCGATCGTGCACCCTAATAGATTTATTCAATATAAAGTGAGAAGGGAGAATTAAAACATCTTCCTTGCAGAACATCCATTAATAAAAAAGCTGCTACATTTTTCTTCCTTTATAGAAAACATACATACCTGTTTTGGTGTTTTGCCGAAGTCTGGTTCAGAAACACTTCTGTTGTGTGCAATCTTCCTGCCAGCGCCACCACTATTCTCTGACATTTCAGTAATAGAATGCACTGAAGGGGATGCAGTTAATGATGACATCGTCATTAATGATTGACTATTTACAAATTTTGCAGCTGCAGGTGCTGAATAGGTTTCCTTATCACCAACAGAGCCCTGTGGCACTGGTGGCAGTGTTGCGGATGGTGTGCCCATCATGCGGGATATAGATTTATCAAGCGAGGTAAATAACTTTCCAACTAGTTTCGCAGGGGCTAAATTCGTTCCATACCCACCCTAAAAAAGGTAAAGGAAGTGGGTTAGTGATAAACGAAGGAGGTGCACACCTCAGCTACAATGCAGAACAGGATTTGGAATCTAGTAGAACAGCATACACAAATATTATAATTATGTAAGGTTGTACCTGCTGGTGAGTGCGTATCCTGTCCTCCAGGGAGGAAAATAATTGTTTCCATGCTTCCAGTTCTGGAGCACGGCCGGAAGCTTTCAGCACCTTCATAGAAGCTTGGCAGTACCTTGAGGAGGTGATTTAATTCGGTCATACTGTGCAAGAACAGATTCTAGGGAAAACACCCAAGTCATCGTCTAATCATGCAAAACACAAGGCAATAAACTACCTCAAGGAGTCAGTGAGCCTTCCCACTTCCGCAAGCATGTACGCATATATTAGCTTATATGGCTGGAAGGGTAGCAGGATATACTGAGAATTACCAAGCACCTTTGTATATTCATAAACCTCGGTCCTCTGTAGTTGCATTTCAAATGTATTAGTCCAGAGCAGTGAATGGCCGGAAAAAAAAAACAAGTAATAGACTATGCAAGGTCATGCATATGTATCCACATAATGATTGTTTAGAACACACTGTGGACTAAAGCCTCTTCTTCAATATACAACACAAGAAAGTTTTGAAGTAAACTTGCACTGAGCTTGAATTTTTTTGCAGGTAATAAGGAAGTTGTAACAGACCTGAATGGCTTCAGGGCTGGCAAATGTTCGAGGACATTTCAAATGGTCTGCACCAATGAGACATAACCGGGCACTTTCAGAGTATGGGTCAATGTTTAGTTCAGCGACTAAGTAGCATGAATGAGCAGCTGCAACCTGTATCAAGTAGCTCCATAAGGTACTTGATCAAAAAAAAGGAAGGAACACATATATCTCCGAATATGTATCATACAAACCTCATTTTTCTCTTTCCAAAGGCAATCTCCAAGATGGGTAATTACTAGGTCATCACCTTTTGTCCTGTTTGCAGTTATAATAGCCAAATTCTCTTCCCAGTCATCCAACATACCATTAGGATTAGGCTGTCCCACAGAAACACGAAGTTATGAAGTCAGTCACAAGTTAAGCAGAAATTCAGAAGTTAGAAACTGGACTAACTGATACATGCAATGATAGTAAAAGGGCAACCATTTTCTAAGCAACATTTAGAACCCGTGACACTAGTAATCAATAATATCACGCTTCCATTTCTGTGCAATAACCAATAAATAAGGAGCACCAGCTCTAAGAAAACAAAATGTCAAATAGCCATACATACACCAACAGAATGGCTTACTACAACTACTTAGTCTCTTTCACAGCATTAAAGTGGGATCAGAGAGTCAAGCTATTGCAATAGTTATACCCTTGATTTCCTCAATGGATAAAAATTGTTAAACAGATCATTCCTAAGATAATGAGCAAATATCTGAACACGAGGAATATATTATGTTACATAGCAACATGAGAAAGACAGTGCCTATATAATAATCATTAACTATTGAAAATAACAATGCATCTCACAAGTGAAGAAATCATAACTAAGTAATTACCTGCATAGGCTGCTGGGATGCACCTAGTGTATCATAGTTGATGTTGCTGTTGTTCTCTACATTAAAAAACATCTGCAGGCTGACCAGCAATGAGAAGGCACAATGTTCGCAAAAGGCGACTCCAGAAATAAAGTGGCACTGAGCCATTTTCTTAACAGTATCAACGTGAGAACTGCACCACCAATCAAATGAAGGAGAAAAAAACTAATTTAGGAAGCTGGAAACCAGACAGCTAAATCAAGCAAACTGTTAGAAACGAAAGAAAGAAGTTAAATCAAGTTAAACTAACATTATCGCCAAGTTGTAAAGCAAGTATGACTGCAGGCCCCCACAGTTGACCTTCCTGAGCATGCAGAAGAGCCTCTTTTCTTCTGCCAGATACTAGAAGAGCTTGTACCTCTTGCGCAACAGCCTACAAGCAGAGTAGTTGCCTCAACTGGGGGATATTTGGTTAAATATGGCATGACACAGGATATAAGAAGTACCTGCATCTGACTTTCAGAGGGGATGTTTTGCATGAAAGGAACACTCGACCCAAAATCTCCCATATGATTGCTACTTCTCTTGCAAGATGAAAAGAGCTTGGTTACTGCCATCTCTGGACCGTCTGTATCCTATTACCGGGAATTTAAACAAGAATCAGATGTGTAAAGGTTACAGAAATAGTCAAACTATCCTTCATGTTACTCAACAATAAAGTTTTGCTAGGTTCCAGCTGATATATTGCTAAGACGTGTTAGACATTCACCTAATTCTAGACCAATAATACCAATCTATAATTTGAGATGCTACTTGATGAAAATTAACTCAATAATGGCCTTAATCTTAAAAGGAACCATTTTAGTTGTAACCTAAATAAGGACCATGAAACAGGTTGGAACCAGTAGCCATAGCAGTAGCCAGTAGGTAGAGTCCAACAGAGTGGAAAATGTAAAATCACAACCTAGGATATGGCCAGGCAATAATACCAAACAGAATTATAAAAAAAGCAAGTCTGCTGCATCTAGCATAAACATTCAGAAATGTTAATCCTACCAATCATATTAGTTTTCTTGCACTATGTGGCATTATCACAACACAAGGGTTGATTAAGTAGAACATGCATTATGGGGGTCCTCCTTCCGATGAAAGTTCCAAATGAATAAAAATATAGTAAAGGGGAACAGGCGCACAATAGAATGGTAACAGAAGTAACAGTAGAACTATAACTGCAACAGAGTAAAGCATGAAACGAAGAAAGAAAGAAAGTACCTCTTGTGATGGATCAGACCCAAAAGGTGCACGTAGTTTCCCATAGTGCTGACATAGTATCTTCAGCAATGAAATAAGCAACTTGCGAGGATCACCTTTCTGGTATTCATTGGTGGAAGATGCATACCATGTAATCATCTCATCGAGCCATTTATTTACATCCTTTGATGCAGCACTTCCACCAACAAGAGGACCAGGAACAGGTTGACGGCATAGAACATGGAAGTAACTAAGTGCACTGCCATCAGTGATCCTCGAAGCATCAACTTTATCGGCAACAACCTCTGATAAATTAAGAACAGACACCGTTCCACTAGAAATCCCCTTAATTTGCCAAATATAATACTTTTAGTTACTTCACAATAAAATTTATGATTTCTCTTGGTTGTCAAAATATATTGCATGGAAGATATAAGCATACCTGATTTCCACCGTTAAAGTTTGTGGCCATTGAGCTTGTTTCTTTCATAACTATAAGCTTCCCTCCAAACCCAAAAGCAACCAGAGCATGAGGTGGGCGTCCAGCCGATGACATCTCTTCGTGTGGAGAGTAACCAAATTGCATGTGTGAAGCATTTGTACCACTAAATTGTTGCTGAGAGAAGTTCATGGAGTTCTTAGTACCAAGATAGCTGTTAGACAAGTGTGCTTGGGTGTTTGCATGAGCTTGTTTTTGGCTGTTGTACATACTCCCTGTTGGAACAAAGCCTTGCGTATTGACAAAACCATTGGCATCACCACAACCCTGGTTTGTAGAAGTTCCAAATCCCATGTAACTAGACTGGTGAGCCGTAGAAGGTTGGGATCCCATGTAACCAGCCTGGTGACCTGAGGAAGGCTCAAATCCCT
Organism: Aegilops bicornis; assembly: GCA_021605145.1. Lineage (NCBI taxonomy): Eukaryota > Viridiplantae > Streptophyta > Magnoliopsida > Poales > Poaceae > Aegilops > Aegilops bicornis. The sequence goes on from CM038674.1 coordinate 1,468,296, forward strand.
TTGTATGGTGGCCCATAGAAGTACCAGATGCCTTGTAACCAGCCTGATGGACCGTGGAAGGAGTGAATCCTTTGTAACCAGGCTGGAAACCAGTAGAAGGCGAGAACCCTTGTTCTCAGCAATGTGGTGAGCAGCGGTAGGTTCAAATGCCTTGTAACTGCCCTGGTTACCCGTGGATGACTGGAGCACCTTTTGGACTGGTCTGGTAAACCGTTGAAGGTTCGAACCCATTGTAACCGGTTTGTTGGCTACCAATTGTGCTGTAGTCATTCTGAAGGTTGCCATAATGACTTGTTGAAGTTTCGGCTGTGTTAAAGGGAACCTGATGATTTGTGGAGGGACTGATGGATTCGGCATGTGCATGCTGATCGGCACCATAGAAACTACCTGCCAAGCTATTCGTGGCACTTTCAGGTTGAATACTGTTAGCAAATGCATCCGGCTGCCACTGGCTCTGCTGGCCATAGGTATGTTGGACCACCTGATTGTTGACAGCAGGAACCACTGCTTGGTTGACATTGTAATTTATCCCACCAGAAGGCGCAACAACGCCATGGTTTGCACCAACCTGAACAGGACTGGCTGCGCTGGCCTGCATGATGGCCTGCTGGTACGCCTCGAGCGATAGCCACTCCTGCTTGTCGGTGTCAAAGTACCACCCTGGGTACTCCGCGTAGAACAGCATGTTTGCCGGGTACTCCGAAACAGCCCCCTGTCCCCAGCCTGATGCACTTCCCGCGGCGGCGCTCTCCTCCGCGATCGTCTCCAGCCCGGCCTGCGCCGAATTCAGCAAGTAGGAAGCACCAAACTGCTGCTGAGCATTCTCACCGGCAGTCTGGGCAGTATCAACCTGGTACCACTGCTGCGTCGCCTCGTCGAACTTCCACCCGGGGTAAATGCTCTCCAGGTACCTGGGATCCGTGGAGTCCACTGCAGCGCCGCTGCCGCCGAGCTGCTGCGTGGCCGTGCTCTGGTCCGAGCTCACCCCGACAAAGCCCTGATCCTGGGCCAAGCTCTGGCTCCCGCCGAAGAAGCCATGATCCACGCCCCCACCGACAGCGGAGCTCCCTGAGGCCTGGTCCGCGGCGGCGGTGCCGAGGAAGGCCTCCTCCTGGGGGCACCCGCCGCCAGATCGCCGAAGGGGTCGAGCCCGGCGTCGTCGGCGTCGGCCCCGACGGCGGCCCACGGCACCTGCTTCACCGTGGTGTGGACGGCGGCGCCCCTCCCCGGCCCCGGCGACCCGCCCTCCGGAGCCGCCCCGGCCACAGGGCGCGGCGCCGCGACCTGCCCCAACGCCCCCGCCGCCGACGGCCCGGGCCCGTCGAGGCCGGAGACGCCCCGGGCCAGCTCCTCCGAGGCCCCCACGGCGGGGCCTGGCGCTGGTGCGGGGCCGGCCTCGTCGTCGTCGTCCACGAGCCTGTCGAAGAAGTCGGCGTCGGTGAGGTCGTCGGCCATCTCCTCCTCCGCCGCCGCCCGCCTCCCGCCCAGCGGCGATCGGCGCGAGATCTCGCGGCTGGGGCCGCGGATCTAGGTTCCTGCGCAGCGCGGAATGGCCCCGCCGGCCGCCGCGGATCGGGCCGGGATCCGCCGGCTCGCGGCTGGGGGCGGTTGCGCTGGCCCGCTCGGTCGCTCCGTCGCTGGCTGGCTCAGGAGGAGGACGGCAGCCGACGTCGCGTCATCCCACCGCGCCACCACTTTCCATTTCCTCCTCCTTTTTCTCTCTCGCTCGCTGTCGCTTCCTTTTCTCTTGTTTCACCTTTTCCCGGCTGTTTCCCGTCGCATGGATTTCTCTTCTGTTTTGGCAAAGGGGAGTACAATGTTTTCCTTCCTTCCCACCGGTGTGGATGTGCAGCTGCACGCATTGGTGGAGAGCACACAAGATCCTCCTCCCCTGGCCCCACCAGAGATGCCCACTTATACTATCTCACATACTCTCCCTTTTTAGTGTGTGATGATTTAGGGTTGTGGCTATTGCTATGTATGCACATGCCTTGAGGTTAATTAATGTCCACGTATACCGAAAATTATATGCATCTATTAATGACGACGAGGGAGGGGATGCTACGCGTCGGCCGGCTGGTGTGAGGACAAGACCCGCCGCCACTCGAGCCGCTGGATTCGCACTCTACAACCCAGACATTGCTTTCGAGGGGAAGGGAAGGTTAAAACATGAGTGTTTGAGGGCATAAAATGCTAAAGAAAAGTCTCGTCTAAGTCCTCCCCCAAAAAAATTCTTCACAGTTTGGTACAAAGTTGGGGGGAGGGAGGGGGCACAGCCCCAGAGTTGTACATAACTCCGCCACTATATGTTGCAATCATGACTCTATCCAGGTGGAATGACGTAGAACCTTGCAACAAGGGAGCGGTATCGGCGACACCACCCCCTTGCAGCAAAGCACCGATGGTAAATCCTTTGCAGATCCAGCGAGAAGGGGTCACACGTCTCCTTTTTTTTTCTGGAGAAGGGGTCACATGATCCCGAGAGATAAAAAGGGGGTGTTTTTGCTTCTGTTTCCATTTTTTAGACTCGGCAAAAATCAGACAAGACGTCTTAAAAACATTAAGAACGCCATTGTACACAATTCTAATATACTTTATATTGTACATATTCTAATGTATGTACAACATGAGTCTCAAAAATATGTACACCATGAGTCTGCAAAAAAAAAAAAGGAAAACAATTAGGCACAACGTGTTTGGATATTAGTTTCTACATTGACATACACCTGTTGTATGAAAAGATTACGCATTTTCCCCCAGTACATGAAATGGCACAGTAGGGGAGGGGGTTGGTGTTAAAAAAACCGACATTTTTTTGCGGACCAAGAAAAAATTTCTAACAAATTGCGTGGCATAATTAGGATTTTTCTTTTGTGCCAAAAGAAACAGCCTGCTCATTTCTCTTTCAGAAAGTGAGGTTGAAAACAGCCTGGTGATATTATTGTTATTTTTTTCCGTCTGAAACTCCTGGAGAGGACTCCGTTTTAAATTGCAACCACAGGCACCACCAACCGCTCAGCCAAAAGACACATGCTGGGAGCACATGCCTAGCTGGCTAGAGCTGTCTGGCTACCACCAGCATCCACATCAGCATAATTAAGCTGCTGCTGCTACCACCACATCGCTTCTAGAAGAGGCCATGGCTTACTTACAGACACATTTCTACACCAGCAATAATAAAATAAAATTACATGTAGTAGAGCAAACATATTTTCTTCATACGGCGCCGAAAGCCTTCGGATTCGCATCACACGGTGTTGAGTTGACCATAATGAAAAAGGTGGTGTGGGTAAAACACAAAACAATCATACGCTTGGGTTGCAGCTACCCTACTCCTCACCTCTGACTTTTTGTTTGCAGTTTGTCAAACCAATATGGTAGCTGAAAAGGGCTGCAATTTCCGCTCCAGAGTCCAGACAAATGTTACTCCAACCAGCCAGAGATTGCAAGGATCCGCCAGGATGCCCCCCTAGATATTCGGGGAAATTGGAAACATAACCGTGTCACGAGCAAGTGCACGAAACATGGGGCAAAAAAAGCAATACGAAACGCCTAACACACGTTCTGCATCACCCGTTGATTCAAATACGCCTTCGGTTGTCGACCCTTGGTTTCTTGGATGCGGCGGCAGCGTCTGAGGTATCACCGCCCGACTGTATCTGGTATTTTGAAAGCGAGTGCAACTTTTAGGTCAACCATGTGGCTGTTGCACCGAAAGTGATGGATGACACGGATACTCTTACCTTATCAAGCTTCTGCCTGACTAGATTTACGGTCGCATTCATCGACTCGGACGGGAAATAGTCCTACAATTAAATAGCATCACAAGGCATTTTATTAACGGAACGAAAAAACATAAGCCATGATAGGGAAAAAAAGGATTTGTTGGAAACCCCTAAAGATTTATGTCTCCTGCACTAACGAAAACGAGGTAGTAGAGATTTTCCCCTGCTCGGGTACTTTGTATATGACCTAGTGCACTAATGTTGGCTTTCTGGTAAAAGTGCAGATTAACTGATTGAAGCTTCTTCCCAGATTTTCTGCAAATAAAGTTGCCTTTAGAATGTGATCTGGTCTTCTTGCTAAATGTCCCAATTTTTCTCAGTGAACAACTACTTAATTTCCCTTAGTTTTAAACAAAAACATCGTTTTACTAATACTACATACCTTATTAGAGGGCACATGGCTGAAACGATCATCTTCGATATGAGTAGCGGGCATTGCCTTCGTGTATTCCCTGAAGATAATAAGATGAAACTTTAGAGGAGAAGTCACCATGGTGCTCGTCTTTTTCTTGGAAAACAGTCAGATTGTTTTGTTCTAGGCTTTTAGGTAAGTAGTGCAGCTCTGCATACAAAAAAACTTTTCGAAATAATAAGATCGCATATGATTGTATCATGGTCGAATATATGTCCTAACAGAAAGACACAGAATCTTGGAGTGTACTGCCAAGTCAGAATATCCACATTGATGCACAGAAGCTCAGGGCATGTCTGGCAAAATGTTCCATTCCATTAGGTCATCGACCTGGCAAAATTGCTGGCAACCAGACGACTTACAAAGTCTAAACACAAAGACTTGGCATAAGAAGTAAATGCCTGTATGATCTAATAAACTTCTTAACTAGTTTGTACTTTTCTCTGGTCATCCATATTTAGTTGCGTGAACCATAACACAAGTATCCATAAGAAAATCAGTGGCCGGAGTCAATCATGCTACCAATATCAATTCTGAAGTGGCAACATGATTTCATCGGATGAGTAAATTATGACCAACTTTTGATTATCAGTTTTACAGCACAAAACCAAATGAAGAATGTAAATATTAACCTCTTGCTGGAGTTCATATAATGGTGTGGGTTCCCACTAGATGATCCCTGACCCGGTGAATACTGAGATAGCCCTTCAGGTCTGCTTCCAGCAGGTGCTGAAAAATGCAAGAAATATCTAAGTCCGACTAGTCAAGTACCAACAAAAATATACTAGCAATGCTGATAGTTCTTGATATATCTTACGGTTGCATTCTGCCATCCCAGTAATACATTCTATGATGCAGCTATACTTAAAAAGAAAAATGAAACCATACATCTTATTCGTCTGAGGACTTCATTTCTCCTGACTTCCAGTTTCTCCTTGGTATCCAGAAGACTTTCAAACTGAGGTGCATATGAAACCTGCAGCCGGTTGCCAAGAAATACAGACTCGTCCAACTTCCTCTTTGCAAACCTGCAACATGACAGAACCATTACCACACTTTAAAAGAAAATTTAATTGAAAGGAGGCACCAAACAAGTACGTAGTTGGTGCAACTATTGACTCCAGATTTGCTGCCCAAGTGTCAAAGACAGGACCACAAGACCTGAACTAAATCATGCCTGCAAAGACGGTCCAGGAAATAATACAGTTCTTCCTTCCATTCACGACTTGGCAACCCCAAGTAAAAGCACACATACTGGCATCGAAGTATACGACATTAATGGATTATGCATCTGGAAAGCCTACCCAAGTCATCCTTCCTCACTCACTTCCATCAATAGTGCTGAATAAAAAGCCTCAAATATTTTCCCCTCAATTACAGAAGCACAAAACACTGATTGTCCAGTAGATCAGCAAGCTACACACGTCCTCCAGTCTCATATTCATAGATATGACTGCTGAATCAGATACATAATGACAGAAAACAGAAGAGAATCTTATCGACCGGACCAAACGAACCTTATGGTTCTTAAAAAGAGCATCTAAACCATCAGTGGCGGTGCCAGAAATGTTGTCTTGTGTAGTCAATTTAAAATTGTGTAGTCAAATATATGAATTTATACAAATTTGTTCCAATATTTGTAATTTATATGCTAGTTTGACCAAAAAGCTGGGTAGTCAATTGACTACCCAGCTTGTACGTGGCTTCGCCACTGTAAACCATGCCCGACAAACGCGAGACTACCATGGCAAACCATGTCCACAAATCGATCACCGACTCTCTTCTCCACAAAGGGAGCAAAAAAATCCTATACTTGAACGAGGTAGATAAATGCGTGCATTGGTCACCTCGCGTTGCTGACCTGCGCGAACTTGATGAAGTAGACGTCGGTGTACTCCTCGCAGTCCTCGGCGTCCATGGGCTTGCACCTGAACCCAAACAAACACGCACACAGACAGAGAACAAAATAAATGGTGAGCGCTGAACATTAGCAGGGAGAAGAAGAAGAAGAAGAAGAAGGGGATTCAGGTCGCTGCTGCCGGCTCACTCTTCCAGCGGGCCGTACGCCGAGAACAGGGAGCCGAGCTCGTCGCCGCATCCGAGGGCCGGCACGTTCCGGACGACGAGGTACCTGCGGCCGAATCGGGGTTCGGGAGAAGACGGGGGGAGGGGTTAGCGGCGGTGACGCGGAGGAGGAGGAGGAGGAGGAGTTGGGATAGTGTTGAGGGGGTGGGAAGACGGCGGTTACTTGGACTCGTCGCAGACCGTGTAGACGCGCACGGCCGCCGGCTCGTCGCGGTCCCGCGGCATCTCGCCGGCCGACCGTCGAGGAGGGGGGCGGGGCTCTTCGGGCGCGCGGCGGCCGGATCTGGGAGAGGCGCTGGCGCCGGATTGGGAGAGAGAGAGAGTTGAGGCCCGTTGCGACGCCGGACGGCCGACGGTTCCCGCCTGGGCTCGGGTCTGGGCCGGGCAGGGGGCACGGGCCCTGATGAGCAGGCAGGCGTTCCCTGGGCCGTAGTAGTCTCCCGGAAGACAATTGTCATGTTCGGATCTAGCTCTGTCGACCCGACGATAAAATCGGCTTGGGGCCGATCGGGTTCCCAGCCGCCGGCCCCATGGTCACCCCAGAAGGCTTTTTTATTTTTTTTAAAGACATTCGTCTATAATTCGACAAACGGGTATAAACTTCGGCGACTTAAACGATTTTCTTCATGTAAATATATTTGCATCATTTACTAAAAAAACAAAGGCCGCGATTACAGGAAGAACTCGCTGAACTCGACGAAGTCGCCGCCGTCGCTGCCGCCGTCGTCGTCCTTCTCCTCCTTCACGCGGCCGCCCCTGCTGGACCCCTGCCCGGAGTCGCCCTGGCGGACCGGTGGCGGCGCGTCGTCGTCGCTGTCGTAGAGAACGACGACGCCTCCCTCGTCGCGGCCACGACGCTGAGCGGCGATCTCCTCTAGGGCGCGGCTGGCGCTCAGCTCGGTAGCGCCCACTTCATGGCCGCGCCAGATCCAAACCCGCCTCCGTCTTGACGGGCGGCGAGCCGGCCCCTTCGCTTGACAGCGAGGCGGGAGGAGCCGACGAGGAGGAGCGCCCGCCCTTGTTGATGATGATGCCGGTGCTGCGGGTGCGCCGGTCGAGCGGCGTCTCTGCGGGCTCGGCCTTGACACTGTAGAGCACCGGCGAGCCGGAGGAGTGGGAGGAGGAGTGAGAGGAGGAGGAAGAGGAGCCGGTCCTCCTCAGCATCCATTGGCCGCCGCTCCGGCGCGCGGCCGGGGCGGCAAGGTATGTGTACGACGGCTCGTTGCCGCCCTCGAGGTGCTCGAGGACGGCGTGGAGCGTGCGACCGGGGGCGCCCCACCACAGGCGGCGGTCGTCGCTGTTCTTGGTCCCCCGCACCACCAGTGTGTTGTTGGTGGAGGCCAGCCGCTCCGCCTGCAGGCGTTCAAAGTAGGCCGCCCACACCTGGTGGTTGCCGGCGGCGTACTCCGGGCAGGCCCGCTGCTCCTCCGTCAGCAACGCCCGCGCGCGCTCGACCTCGGTGTTGAAATAGTCGGGGCGCGTGACGTCTGGTAGCGGGGGTGTCGGTGTCAAAACCGGCGGATCTCGGGTAGGGGGTCCCGAACTGTGCGTCTAGGCAGATGGTAACAGGAGACAAGGGACACGATGTTTACCCAGGTTCGGGCCCTCTTGATGGAGGTAAAACCCTACGTCCTGCTTGATTGATATTGATATTTTGGATGTTTACAAGAGTGGATCTACCACGAGATCAAGGAGGCTAAACCCTAGAAGCTAGCCTATGGTATGATTGTAAGGGTTGTTGTTGTTCTAGTCCTCTGGGACTAAAGCCATCCCGGTTTATATAGACACCGGAGAGGGCTAGGGTTACATAGAGTCGGTTACAATGGTAGGAGATCTACATATCCAGATCGCCAAGCTTGCCTTCCACGCCAAGGAAAGTCCCATCCGGACACGGGAGAAGTCTTCAATCTTGTATCTTCATAGTCTTGGAGTCCGGTCGATGATGATAGTCCGGCCGATGATAGTCCGCCGATGATGGTAGTCCGCCATCCGGACACCCCTAATCCGGGACTCCCTCGGTAGCCCCGAACCAGTGCTTCAATGACGATAAGTCCAAAGCATGCGTAGTCTTGGCGTTGCAAGGCGGGTTCTCCTTCAAGTTCTACGTACTGCCGAACAAAGGTCCAGCTTCCTCATCAATGTTGCGGCGTCTTGGCTTCCACGCCCAATAATGGCCTTCTTCTTCCACGCGTCGTATGCGAATGTGAAAAGCCAGGTGTCTTTTATGTTTTACCCCTAGTTGTGCGAACAATGCGCCTATAAGGGAGGCAAGAATCCAGATCCAAATCACCATCTTCCTCTCGCAAATACTCATCGGAGCGCTTTCGACCAAGAATCCATTCCATCATGGACCGTCAACGGCTCCTCTTCTCAGCCCCGGCCCTTTGCCAGAGATTGGAGGAGATGCTCTGCTCGCACAACGAGCCGGTGAAGCTCCAAATGGGGGATATCTCCCTCCGCCTTCATGGTTCGGTTCGAGCCGGGCTAGCCACCTACAAAGGTGGGAAGCAAGCGGAGGTTACCCCAAATCCCAACAAAGGGGAGCGGTATGCTTCATCCCTATCCGATAAGGGGGCTCGGATTTCTGTACATCCATTCCTCCGCTGGCTCCACGGAGTTCTACGGACTCTAGCTTCATCACCTCACGCCCGCCTCAATCCTGCATATTATGGGTTATGTAGCTCCTGCGAGCTTTTCCTGGGCGTCGAGCCCCACTTCAGCGTTGTGGAAGAGGTTGTTCTGCCTTTGTACCCCGCTCTCACGAGGGGTCCATATATCAAGTTGGCGGCGCGAAATATGGCGCATTGCGGGACCGGATATCCATCCGGAACCCCTAAGAAGGCGCTCAAGACCGGCCTTGAATGGTTTTATATAGAAGACGCTCCGCTGCGGACCCTGCTCGGATCGGCCTCCCGGAGTTCAGCAATGCTCCTCAAGAAACGCCTTAGTTGGCGTCCGCGAGCCCCATCCGGAGGAAGACAAGAGCGTCCATTATTTGATGGGCGAATAAGGTTATCGCCCATGCCGGGTTGACCATGATTGGAATCATGGCAACATGCATTATGCGGGGTGCAGCCACTACAATACAAGGGCCACCCCATGTGGGATTTCAACGGGAGGACGATGCCACCCGGCCATGGCCGCAAGGGCGGATTCGGCCGAAGATCTGGTGACGATCTTGTCCGGCCTGTATAAGGGGGAGAAGGAGGATTTCCTTTGGACGAACCCGCTAAATGGGTTTTCCATGAATAATCCCCGGCCTTGGGTAAGCGAAAACTCAGCGTGTCCGACCCGTGCCTTTCGAAACTTAAGTTTCTTATATCGTGTTCTTCTTCGACGCAGAACCGCGCATCGACTGGAGGAATGCTAAGTCCGGCTCCGTGGCCCGAGGATCCGGAGAGATCCCGAGATCCGGCCTCCAAGAGGATCCGGACATAAAGGTGGAGCTAATCGACGGGTGTTCCACCAGCTCAAGATGGACAATGCTTTAGTCGCTATCATGGCCGACTATCCCGGACTATATTCGCTTCCCGTGTGATTGCGGCGAAGCCCCGACACCGCTATTCCTTCCTTGCTTATTTCCGACCATCGTATATGATGGCACTGCAGGAGGCGCCCTAGGGCGAGAAGCCGAGCCGGTGGCTGACCAACAAGGGCGATTCGGACTAGTAGGCGGAAGAGGAGCGCGGCGTGGACCTAAACGTCGCCGCAAAGGTGTAGCTCACACTCAAGATTTAGAGCAACGTTCCTAGGAAGCGTTTGAGTGCTCATAACTTTTATAGGGAAAAAGCGTCCACGGACTGCGGGCGAGAAGTTGTCAATCCAACCTCTACCAGCCGGGCTCCTCGCACCGGGTCGAGGGGAGGCGAGCAAGGCGCGAGCCGACGTTCCTCCGACGGAGGATGCCGACAGACCGTCCGCCACCAAGTCTCGAGGCGGAGAGTGCCACGAATCACAGCGCCACGACAAGATTTCGTGACGCTGCGTGCTTCTCCCCGAGGCGTTGAATGCCTTTAACACGGGGACGCGCACCTTCGTGCTTCTCGTGATGGTTTTATCAGAGCCACTGAGCAAGTATGTAAAAGACATACGGGTAAGAGAATTTAATGATTATATATGCCAAGAGCCCCGAGACTTAAAGTAGTTATATTAAACTGATTTAAGGATCATATGAAACGTAGGATCTTACCGAGAAGAATACCCAACTGTCTCGGGAGCTGCAAGAGTGCAAGGCCCAACTTGAGGCTGCATTTTACGGGCGCAGGAGGAAGCATAAGGACCTCTCACAGTAACGCATTATTTTAGAAAGATAAGTAGCGTTTGGCCTTTGCGCAAGCAAGTCTAAAAAGCGACATTGCAGGTGCTGCCGGACAAGATCCGGACAGGCAAGAACCTGCGCCAACTAAAGGTCGGCGAGAGGGTCTTGCATAAGGTGCCGCATGAAAGGAACAAGCTCCAGGATGCCCATGTCCAGCTTGGAGAAGAGCTGAAAGGCGTTCGGGCCGAGCTGTCGGGCTCCGTTAAGGAGAATCGGCGGCTTCGTCGCGGCATATATAGTAAGTGCTTGAGCGAACTTCTTTGAAAAGAAGAGTTCGGCGAGGAAGTCAATTTGATGTAATATGTCCAGAGGTATGCTCACAGTCGCCTCATGGAGGAGATGCCCGTAACAACGGGTGATCAACTTCCAATTGTTGCAACCGATCGAATGAGTTCGGCAGGCTATGAGCGGCGTCGTCCAGGCGTTATGGCCAGCCTTCTCCATACCCGAGGGTCTAGGGAGCTTAGGAGAAGGCTGCAGGAGTGCGGCAGCGCTTCCATTTATGGAAGATTCGGCCTGCCGCCAAGGTGCTGTGGAGGCACAGGGCCATGGTAAAGAAGCGGTACAAGAAGGCGGATCCCAACCACATGGTCAAGTCGGACCTGTGGGGCACGATGGGAAGGAGATCCTCGTGAGTTTAGTACTCTGACCAAGTGGAGTTGGTCACAAATTTTCCCAACAGACTGTAGAATTAGACAACCTTGTTAGACAGGGATTGAGGAAGAATACAATCGGTCGATTTGACAATGTATTATAAAATGACATACAAAATGCCTTCTAGCGGATTGTAGATCGTTTGTCTTTGCCGACCTTTTCGCCGACCTCGGGACCCTAGAGTCCGGAGTGTGTCGAATACCTTCTCGGTTATGAAACAACCGGGTATGCATGGAGACCGGGCATAGGGGTCATCGGTGCTTTATCGGACAAGTGCCCAACTAGTTATGTTATATTACATGGGTAGTAAGAAACATCTTCGGGGAGAATAGTTCCGTTAAGGGTTCCTTTCCTTCTGGGGTGGCATGCCCTAAAGTGCATGTCCGGATCATGAAAAAGCGTAAAAAACATCTGGGGCAGATAAATAAGTGGATAAAAATCATCTTTTAAGTCACCGACCGAATATTCCCTTAAGAACGCTTAGCTTTGGCTTCACCCAGTCTGAGGTACACATCCGGCTGACCCGGCAAGAATAATCGCAGAGGTGCTCCCTTTACCTCCTAGCCGAACAATCGGAACGTAGGGGTAAGCACAGAGCCAGCAACCCAGCTTGGCCAAAACTTAAGTCATATCGATGCATATAATGGTGAATAAAGGTACATGTGGAGGCTTGACACATGTCTGGGCATGAAGCCCGTATAATTAAGCTTCGGTAAAGAAGCCCCGAATATAATGAGTGTGGATAGCACATCAATTGCGCTAACGCGTTGCGCAAGTAGGCCCTTTGAGGCTTGGATGAATAGGGTTGAGAAGGAGAAGATAAGCGAGAAGGCAGCGAAGTAAAAAAAAATTTGGGCGGGGAAAGGGACGAACCCTTAGTCCGGGCGCTAAACATAGAATCGCTTGAGGCGGGCTATGCGTTCCATGGGTTCGGCTCGAGTCGGTTATCCGATGCATTTCAGAGACGGTACGCCCGCCGGTGGGACTTGATCGATTATGAAGGGGCCTTCCCATTTGGGCTTGAGCTTGTCCTTTTTCTTGTCGGCAGCGTAGAACCGGTTCGCCAACGTTGTAAGTCTTGGCCTGTACTTCTCGCTTTGATACCTTCGAGCTCGCCATCGATAAAATGTGGAACGAGCCTTGGCAACGCCGCGCTCTTCCTCCAATGCGTCCAAGCTGTCCCGCCGATCCAACTCGGCTTCTCTTTCTTCGCATATGCGCACTCGAGGTGAGTCATGAATGATGTCGCATGAGGCAAAACTGCTTCTGCGCCGTATACCATAAAGAATGGTGTGAATCCGGTAGTACGGTTAGGCGTTGTCCGCGCGCCTGTAGTACGGAGTCGAGCTCCTCTACCCGGTCGTGTCGATTGTGAAGGGACCGCACTAGTCCGGATTTGATGCCGCTCATTATTAGACCATTTGCTCGCTCCACTTGACCATTGGTTTGAGGATGATAGATCGAAGCGTAATCGAGCTTGATGCCCATATTTTTGCACCATGATTTAACCTCATCGGCGGTAAAGTTCGTTGCCGTTATCGGTGATGATGCTTTGTGGGGACACCATAACGGTGTACTACCCCGGATATAAAGTCTATCACCGGTCAGGACTCGCTGCTTTAACCGGCTTGGCCTCTATCCATTTGGTGAATTTATCCACCATGACGGTAGGGTACCTTCGCTTGTGGTTCCCCCCTTTAAGTGGTCCAACCATGTCAAGCCCCTGCATCGCGAACGGCCGGTAATGGGTATAGTTTTGAGGGCGGTGGGTGGCATATGGCTCTGATTAGCAAAGAGGCGACAACCGACGCATCGTTGGACTAAGTCCTGGGCATCTGCTCGGGCCGTCGGCCCGATAAAATCTTATGCGGAATGCCTTTCCTACAAGGGCCCGAGCTGCGGCGTGGTGTCCGCCCTAGTCCGCATGAATTTCAGCCAGGGAGGTTTCGCCCTTCCTCTTCGGAGATACACCTTTGAAGGACTCGGTTGTGCTTTTCTTATAAAGTTCTCCCTCATAGACCTTGTAGGCTTTAGATCGCGGACAATGCAGCGGGCCTCATTTTGGTCTTGGGGAAGCTCCTGCCTAAGCAAGTAGGCGAGGAATGGTTCTGCCCACGGGCAATTACTGCCATTATGTCGTGGGCGGAAGGTGTTATATCATCGGCTGAATCGCCGGTTGGTGCGGCTTGTTCCGGTTTGTTAGTTCGGACTCCTCTTCCCATAGTACGGATGGCTTGAAGAGCCGCCTGTGAAGATGTTAGGAGGGACAGCATCGCGTTTTGCGCCAATGCATGCCAGTACGTCGGCTGCTTGGTTATTATCCCGGGCTACGTGATGGAATTCAAGTCCTTCAAACCGGGCTGACATTTTTAGGACAGCGTTGCGATATGCTGCCATTTTCGGATCTTTGGCGTCAAAGTCTCCGTTTATTTGGGATATTGCGAGGTTTGAATCCTCAGCGCACCTCTAGGCGTTGAATGCCTATGGAGATTGCCATCCGGAGACCATGTAAAGGGCCTCGTATTAAGCTGCGTTGTTGGAGTCCGTGTACATTATAAAATGCGTATTGAACTGTGTCCCCGGTCGGGACGCCAATCTGACGCTAGCCCCTGATCCGGCTAACATTTTAGAGCCGTCGAAGTGCATAATCCAATTGGAGTATGCGCCGTATTCTTTAGGGAGTTCGGCCGGTCCATTCAGCGACAAAGTCAGCCAAAACTTGTGACTTTATAGCTCACGAGGTTTGTAAGATATATCAAATGGTAAGAGCTCAATGGCCCATTTTGCAATCCCGCCCATCGCGTCATGGTTGTTTATAATGTCGTTAAGTGGTACTTCAGAGGCCATCGTTATCGAACACTCTTGAAAGTAGTGTCAGAGCTTCCGGATGCCATGAACACCGCGTATGCTATCTTCTGATAGTGCGGGTAACGGGACTTGCAGGGGGTTAACACAGTGGATACGTAGTATACTGGTTTTTGAAGAGGGAATTTATGCCCTTCTGTTTCTCGTTCGACGACGAGTACCGCGCTTACGACTTGATGCGTAGCTGCGATGTATAACAACATTGGTTCGCCCAGGTTGGGCGCAGCCAGGACCGGATTTGTTGCCAGTATGGCCTTTATTTCTTCGAGTCCGGCGGTGGCAGCATCCGTCCACTCAAAGTGTTCGGTGTGCCTAAGGAGGCGATAGAGGGGTAATGCCTTTTCTCCTAGACGGGAGATAAAGCGGCTTAGAGCCGCCACGCATCCGGTCAATTTTTGTATTTGCTTGAGGTTTTTTGGGATATCTAGCTGTGACAGAGCTCGGATCTTGGCTGGGTTTGCTTCAATTCCCCTACCGGATACAATGAAGCCCAGGCTTTCGGTGGTACACCAAAACGCATTTTTCGAATTCAGCTTGATGTCATATGCTCACGAGGTTGTCGAATGTGAGCCTCAAGTCGTCTACTAGAGTTTCGACGTGTTTAGTTTTGACGACTCACGCCGCTCACGTATGCCTCTACTTGTTTTGCCGATCCGGGTAGCGGACATGTATGAATCATGCGCTGATATGTTGCGCCGGCGTTTTTAAGTCCGAAGGGCATCGTGTTGAAGCGAGAATGGTCCATATGGAGTAATGAATGCCGCTATGCTTGATCCGCTTCGCCATCTTGATTTGATGATAGCCGGAGTATGCGTCCGGGAAGCACAATGAATCGTGTGCCTGCGGTGGCATCGATGATTTGGTCGATGCGGGAAGGGGAAGGGATCCTTTGGGCAGGCCTTATTTAGGTCTTTGAAATCGACACATAGGCGCCAGGATTTGTCCTTCTTTGGTACCATTACTGTGTTTGCTAGCCAATCCGGGTGCTTGATGTCTCTCGATGAATCCGCTTCCAATAGTTTGGCTAGCTCTTCTCCCATTGCACATCTTTTGGGTTCGGAAAATCGTCGAAGAGCCTGTTTGATCGGCTTGAATCCTTTTAGGATGTTTAGGCTGTGTTCGCCAATCTGCGTGGGATTCCGGGCATATCCGAGGGTGCTGTGCAAAATGTCCCAATTTTCGAAGGAATTCTCGCGATGGGCGTCCCACATCAGGGTTCAATTGTGCCCGATGGAGGCCGTCTTTGTCGGGTCCGTTAGGTGGACACAGGAATTTTACTATTTCATCTCGCTGGTTTAAAGGAGGTGGACTTGGATCTCTTATCGAGTATCACATCGTCCCTATTCACCGTAGAGCGCAAGGCAGGAGTTCCTCTGCCGCTAGGGCTTGGATAGTGCCTCTAAGGCTAATGCGGCTGTCTTGTTTTCGGGCGCTGAGTGCTATGTCCGGATCACTAACGAGAGTGATTATTCCGCCGGCCCATGCATTTTGAGCTTCATGTACCCGTAATGGGGTACGGCTTGAAAAATTGTGAATGCCTCTCGTCCTAATATAGCGTGATATCCGCTTGTTGAGCGGGGCCACTTGGAACATGACTTCTTCGGATCTGTAATTGTCCGGTGAGCGAATACCACATCGAGTGTGATTTTTCTGCAAGTAGCCTCCGGCTAGGGATTATTCCTCTAAAGGTTGTGCTGCTTCGCTCAATGCGGCTCCAGTCTATTTCCATTTTTGAAGGGTTTCCTCGTAGATGAGGTTTAATCGCTGCCGCCATCCATGAGGACTTTTGTAAGTCGAAAGCCGTCCACTATTGGACTAAGTACCGGTCTTGGCCGGAGCTCGGGCTGTCCGGAATTTAGGTTCGCCGCTGGCGTTGAAGGTGATGGCTGTGTCGCTCCATGGATTGGTTGTTGCTACTTGGTAGACTTCGGCGAGGTCATGATTGTTCGTTTCGCATATTATTTGATGCGAAAGTCTCAAAGACTGTTGATACCATACCGATGTTGTTGGGGTGGTTATCCGGCTAGAAGCTCCTCTCCACTTTTGGCCACCGCCGTAATATCCAACATGCTCGAAGGTTATGTGTTGGGACGGCGCCTTCACATCTTGTGAATTTTACGAGGTCCGCTAAGCCATCCCTCTAGTACGGTTCCGTGCCCTTTATGGGGTCTTTGCTTTTTGGTTTTTGCGTTCGGTGCCCGAGTGTAATGCACCCTTTTATTGCGGACTAGGGTTGTATTCGGGCCGGATTGTCCCAAAAATTATTTTCGGTTGTCCGAAACTCTCCATCGCACAAGATTTTCGTACTATGGACGCCTTGGTCGGCGGCGTGTAATTTCACGACGGCCGACGGCGTTCAAGAGTCCTCGTCCGTGCAATTATTGCAAAAATTGAGATTGCGTTTTCCTCTCGGCAGTCCTTTATCCTGTCCATAACTGGAGGAATCGCCCGATGAGTGATGTCTTGTCTCGTGGGCACTTGCCGGATTAGAGATAGATCGCATATGTCTGGGCGGGCGGGTGGAATTAAGTCCGGGACCCTACCCATCTCAAGGCTCGAAGGCCAAGAAGTTTCCGAATTTGGAAGCTTGGATTGCTGGACGTTGTCCAACGGGTCTGGTCCGATGCGTGACTTTAAGTTCAGTGCTCGATCGAAGTCCGTCCCTCCGCGGGAATCCGGCATGGGGGGTTCGGAAGCCCGGACATGACTAGTTTTCAATATAGGAGAAGCGTCGCCGCATTGTTCCTCTACCATTGCAACGTGGTGGGTGACTTGGGGAGAGTTAATCTCTCGCATCGGTTTTAAGCCCAATCTGCTTTGTAGTCTGTAGCGACTCCTGTGGCGGCGATGCGATCCAAGAGCTCGTTACGGACGAGAGCTCTATTGATCCAACCCGCTCGGTAATTCCGAGCTGACGTGAAAATTGCTTTTGACGACTTGAGAGGTCATTGTAGAAGCGGTGGTCGGACAAAGCGGTCATAAGAAAACCACCTAGCCGGATAGTTTGGCCGGGCCAGGGCTCCTTTGGCAAAAATACCGTCCTTGAAGGCGGAGGAGGCATCCTTCCTATTGGTGACGGCACGTAGAGGAACTCTCAATGAAAGCACCAATGTCGGTGTCAAAACCGGCGGATCTCGGTAGGGGGTCCCAACCGTGCGTCTAGGCGGATGGTAACAGGAGACAAGGGACACGATGTTTACCCAGGTTCGCCCTCTTGATGGAGGTAAAATCTACGTCCCGCTTGATTGATATTGATGTTGTGGATGTTTACAAGAGTGGATCTACCACGAGATCAAGGAGGCTAAACCCTAGAAGCTAGCCTATGGTATGATTGTAAGGGTTGTTGTTGTTCTAGTCCCTACGGACTAAAGCCATCCGGTTTATATAGACACCGGAGAGGGCTAGGGTTACATAGAGTCGGTTACAATGGTAGGAGATCTACATATCCGTATCGCCAAGCTTGCCTTCCACGCCAAGGAAATTCCCATCCGGACACGGGAGAAGTCTTCAATCTTGTATCTTCATAGTCTTGGAGTCCGGTCGATGATGATAGTCCGGCCGATGATAGTCCGGCCGATGATGGTAGTCCGGCCATCCGGACACCCCCTAATCCGGGACTCCCTCAGGGGGCACGGGGATGCTCCCGGCGCTGAGCCTCCACCGCCTCGGCGCGCGTATGTCAGGAGGTGCCGGGATGTTCGCCTCGTGGAGAAGGTGGGCTTCCCACTCGTGCAGCGAGCGGTGGCCGAAGCCATTGGTCGCCGCCCCGTCGCCGGGAACCTCTCGCCCATTGTCTGCAGCAGCGGAAAGAGTTCGTCGACGGCTGCTGTGCACTGGGAGAGAGGGGGGCTGCGGGCGGGTGCTTCTCCGGCGAGGGAGGCACTGCTTTATATAGCGGCCCGGGGGACAACGTTGCGTGTACGCATGGCGGGAGGGGGCGCGTCGGTGCACCGCGCCGCCCGTGAGGAATCAATGGAAGGCTGACCGGTGGCAACCTTGGCATTGATTCCCCGCGGGAAACGAGGCGTTGCGAGGACGACGAGGCGTGGGTGCCTGACTCGGCGGGCCCACTGTTCGTTCGCGCCAAAACTGATTGTCCTGGCGCCCCCGGGCGCCCCTCAACGCGCCGGGTTCGTCCTGGGTCCGCCGACGTCAGTTTCGGGCCGAATTGGCGAAAAATGGGTTCATGGGGGCGCGACTGGGCCGGTTTTTGGGGGCGCGGTTGGGGGCGCGGCTGGAGATGCTCTTATCCCTCGTCTGACTTATCCTCAAATGGATGTGTGATACGTCCAACGTATCTATAATTTATGAAGTATTCATGCTATTATTTTATCTGTTTTGGATGTTTATGGGCTTTACTAAACACTTTTATATTATTTTTGGGACTAACCTATTAACCCGAGCCCAAAGTGCCGCTTTCTTTTCCCTTGTTTGATGTTTCGAGAAAAAGGAATATCAAACGGAGTCCAAACGGAATGAAACCTTCGGGAGCGTGATTTTTGGAACGAACGTGATCCAGGAGACTTGGAGTTGAAGTCAGGGAAGCTTCGAGGTGGCCACGAGGCAGGGAGGCGCGCTTGCCCCCCTGGGCGCGCCCTACCCTCGTGGCTCCCCTGACCGACTTCTTCATATATATGTCCATATACCCTAAAAACATCTGGGAATGAATAGATCGGGAGTTCCGCCACGCAAGCCTTTGTAGCCACCAAAACCAATCAGACCCTATTCGGCACCACGGAGGGGGACCCTCACCGGTAGCCATCTTCATCATCCCGGCGCTCTCCATGACGAGGAGGGAGTAGTTCACCCTCGGGGCTGAGGGTATGTACCAGTAGCTATGTGTTTGATCTCTCTCTCTCTCTCTCTCTCTCTCGTGTTCTTGATGTGGCACGATCTTGATGTATCGCGAGCTTTGCTATTATAGTTGGATCTTATGATGTTTCTCCCCCTCTACTCTCTTGTAATAGATTGAGTTTTCCCTTTGAAGTTATCTTATCGGATTGAGTCTTTAAGGATTTGAGAACACTTGATGTATGTCTAGCATGTGCTTATCTGTGGTGACAATGGGATATCACGTGATCTACGTGATGTATGTTTTGGTGATCAACTTGCGGGTTCCGTAACATTGTGAACTTATGAATAGGGGTTGGCACACGTTGCCCCGACTCTCCGGTAGAAACTTTGGGGCACTCTTTGAAGTTCTTTGTGTTGGTTGAATAGATGAATCTGAGATTGTGTGACGCATATCGTATAATCATACCCACGGATACTTGAGGTGACACTGGAGTATCTAGGTGACATTAGGGTTTTGGTTGATTTGTGTCTTAAGGTGTTATTCTAGTATGAACTCTAGGATAGATCGAACGAAAAGAATAGCTTCATGTTATTTTACTACGGACTCTTGAATAGATCGATCGAAAGGATAAATTTGAGGTGGTTTCGCATCTACCATAATCTCTTTGTTTGTTTTTCCGCTTTATTAGTGACTTTGGAGTGAATCTTTGTTGCATGTTGAGGGATAGTTATATGATCCAATTATGTTATTATTGTTGAGAGAACTTGCACTAGTGAAAGTATGAACCCTAGGCATTGTTTCCTAGCATTGCAATACCGTTTACGCTCACTTTTATTACTTGTTACCTTGCTTTTTTATATTTTCAGATTACAAAAACCTATATCTACCATCCATATTGCACTTGTATCACCATCTCTTCACCGAACTAGTGCACCTATACAATTTACCATTGTATCGGGTGTGTTGGGGACACAAGAGACTCTTTTGTTATTTGGTTTGCGGTGGTTGTTTGAGAGAGACCATCTTCAACCCACGCCTCCCACGGATTGATAAACCTTAGGTTATCCACTTGAGGGAAATTTACTCTTGTCCTACAAACCTCTTGACTTGGAGGCCCAACAACGCTCTACAAGAAGAAGGTTGTGTAGTAGACATCAAGCTCTTTTCTCGGCGCCCGCTGCTGGGAGGTGAGTGCTTGAAGGTATATCTTTAGATCTTGCAATCGAATATTTTAGTTTCTTGTTTTATCACTAGTTTAGTTTATAAAAGAAAACTACAAAAAAAATGGAATTGAGTTTGCCTCATACGCTTCATCTTTTTAATATCTTTCGTGAGTATGATGGAAAGGAAAATTGTGCCGAAGTGTTAGAAGAAGAATGCATTAAAATGTTTGGCACTAAATCTATGGATGACGGGCATGATTGCAATGTTATTAGTACTAGTAGACTGCCCGTGCGTTGCCACGGGCTTTTGAAAATTTGTATTGGTTGCATGTCAAATTTTACATAGATAGAAAGATAGGCAAGAACATCTTTTTTGGAATAATACGCTTGCAATGTACTTTGATAAGAAAATCTGATTCGACCCTATACACCTGATGCACAAAATAAAGGTGGTACACAAACATTAAAATCTTTATTCTGCACTGCATTACAAATGATAATAACACTTGAATGCCTTTTTTAATTCTTAAAATCATTTTTCTCATGAAAGCATGTGCATTGTTATTATCCATTAATTAAAAACAACACATGAAGGATTTTTTCCTTTTATACAAATGTTCCAAGATGTTACAACCAGAAACTTCATCACAATATGCGATTGGCGGGCAAACTATTACATAATATGGATTTAGGCGCTTGACGATAAAGAGTTTCCCCCGCTTTATTATACTCTCTTCCAGAGATTGCTCATGTTAGATGAAACATACCCAATTTCACTATTGAAGTGTTCTTTTGAAACAGAGACAAAATATTTGCATTATCCATTAATTAAGGACATAAGAGAATTAGAGCTTGTTTTACAAAGTCCCAGATTACAAAGAGGCCATTAAGGAGAAAATAGAATTAGAGTTTGATTTTGTCAGATAAGCCAGCCCACCAGTCATTGATGGAGCGCAGAGGAAGTGTCAATGCTCTCAAGTTGGAGCCAATCCTTGATCATATTTCATAGCCAAAGCGTGAACCAACACTTAAAGAAGAGGTGGTCCACAAAATCTTGTTCTCGTTTGCATAAGGCGCAAATGTCATAATTTGTCCACCCTCTCTTAGCCAATCTATCTGTGGTCCATATCCTATTTTGTCTAGCCAACCAAGAAAATAACTTGAATTTATCAGGTCCCAAGCCTTCCAAACCATGCTCCATGGGAGATCAGGTTGCAGGAAAGAAAGACTTGTAAGCGGACATTGCCGAGTGGTGACCACTAGCAATGTGCTTGCACACAGTGTCTTCCTTAGCGTTCCCATCAAGGTGGAAGCCAGGAAGAATGGTCCATAGGTTTATCAATTCTCAAATGTGAACTATAGAAAAGTTGCTTGCGATTTTGATCTTGGAGATCCAACCATCAACTTTTAAAGCTTCACAACAAAACAATGCTATTTGTTTATAGTCGAGAAATTGAGGCACTTATATATGTTGATCTTAGGTAAATAAACGTGAGCTGTAAGTTATATCGAAGGTAAAGAAACTGGATTGAAGATGGAAGGTCTTGTATGCTATCAATTTGACTCAGAAAACAAGAATAAAGTGGAAAACAAAGGACAATGCAAAGTACGACCACATAACATACTTTCAGCATGCAGTAGGCACCGTAGTTCTTCAAACCATTGTGTAAAAATACTGGAGATTGCTTCTGAAAAATCTTCCCTGGGCATCACACTTGACCTAGATTTGCTGGAACAAACATTCCGAAACCTTGGTTTTGTTACTGATGGAAGAAAGACATTGCAAGATGCCGATCAGAGTAGTGCGCCATTTTGCGAGGACATGCAAATCATATAACATCACCATTTTCTTCCTCACTTGCTTAATTTCGGCAAAATAGTTCATGTGATAGGGTTATTTCGTGACGCATCAGAGAAGTGGCAAACTACATGCGGTGGAGTACTTGTAATGCTCCAGTGACAGTGAAAGAGGCATAGTCAATGGAGTGATTGTTTGCCTGTACTGGCGGCAATGACCTACAGTACTGGTCGGTGGGCGTTAGTGCCCCGTGGTGCCTAGCTCATACACCTTGCACGATAGAGGGAGCTCGCCTGGCAGTAGAAGCACACAAAACACCACCTTGTGCTTCTAGATGCTCAGGGCAGAGCAGACTGAATTAATCTTTCATTAATACCAGTCAAGTGGTGCTAGCTCAAGATTGCATCAAAGTCGTGCTACTTGTACTTGCTTTGGATCATTGTGTTCTTCATCGCCATGCTTGCCATCTTTCCCGGCATCTCCTATTCCCAAATGTTTTTAGTTTCACATCCTCCTCATCTCTCGAGGCTGCTACCACCTTTGTCTAGATGGCATGGTATATATGCATATGCTCATCTGCACGGTGCCAGGTTGGTTGGTTGGTGGGTATGTAGTCCTTTTTCGCATCGATTTGATGCCATCACTTGGCAAAGAGTGCATGTACCCAACGTTAAAGTGTTTTTTCTACGCTTCACGAATGGTTTCATATATTGTCTTGCGTACAACATGTAGTTCAAATGCAAATCCATATGTCAATCAATAGAATAAGTGTGGTGCATCTGTTTTACTATCGACCACATGCAGCAGTTTGTGGTAGCTCCATTCTGAGAAGTTTTTTTTGAAAAGGAGGATTACCCCCAGCCTCTGCATCGACCAATGCACACGGCCATCCATTGTGATACCATGAAATTGAGTAGTTGATCTTGATTCTTTTTATGCTTTTAAAAGACCGATGCTGCATTTCTAAGATAACTAGGTTGGTCGTGGCCTATAGCCCACGCACATGTTGAAAGTAAATTAGTTCCTGAATTTGCAATGGTTAATATGTGAGTAAATTACATAGAAAAAGTATACGCACACGTGAGGAAATTACATCTACCACAACACTTCTAGCTTTTAATCGTTGCTACTACTACTTACGAATCTTGATTTGAATGATGGAAGAGACCGCAAAACAGCATGAATTCTACTGTTGCACTATGTTTCTTCCTCATTCACATAAATTAATTAAGTACTCCCTCCATTCCCTTATACAAGGCCACTATGAAAAATACATTTTGCATCTATACAAGGCCACTAACAGTAACCGAGGCAAAATTTAATGATGTTTTCTCATACTAGCAACTTGTTCAATACTTGCATGCATGTGGTCATAATGACACTGTGCTACCTCCTTCTCATTCCTTCCTTGCATGCATGCGGGCATATTAATGATCCCAGTTAATAAGAAGAAAAGTTGGCTTGCAAAGTAGTCATTAAGTTTTACCTAGGTACCTGGAATTTGAGTTTCTGGCCTTGTATAAGGGAATTGAGGGAGTATGTAGCATTGATGATGTCGATCATATGGGCAAACTAAGAGCATCCAGAACCGATCCCTCTAACTATCGGAAAATGTATAATTAATTCATCTTAAACTTTATCGGGTAAAATAAATCAAGGGTCCTTTATTTGGTAGATACAATTACTTACGTTTTTAACTCATCAATGATTAAATCGACACCCTTAATACAAGGTAATTTTGTTCATTTTGGTCCAAGTTTCACCATTGCAACTAACTTGCTATCGTGGCATGCTAACTTGGGATGGCCACATTCAGCGAGCATGCGAGGGTGTGGGTGACAATGACATGCTCGGTCGACCATAGAGTGGGGCCGTGGGGCGGCCACCCTGGCTGTCAAGCTGCAGTGGTGTGAAATCACATAATACACATGCATATTAATTCATTTATACATGTATGCGTTGTCTTCCATCAAAACAATATGTTAGACATGTTAGTAACATGCATTATTTAGCTATCGAATAAAACAAGCAAGACTAGTAAGTCAGTAGTTAGAACCCTCTCCTCTCCCCCCCCTTTTGACTTGTTTCAAAAATCATGAAAGCTCACAAATACATAAGCATCTAAAGTACTCGAGCACACCAACAACTGAATGATTTTTTCTCATTTCAAAATGTTTCGAAAATGCATTGTGTACAGTGATTGATTAGAAACTTTTAGAGAAGTATTATCACTTGTTCTCTTAGCCGATGTGTCCCCAAGCACCATTCATTGTTTCTCCAACTGATTTAAATTTCCCATGTATCCTTCTCCAATAATTATGTGAACACTATGAATGCTCTTCCATAATCATTTGGGTTTCTTATCATGATTTTTGTCTTGAGATACAATCAGACAACTAACATTGAGGTAAAATCATGTGCATAATTATCTAATAGGTGTTTTGTGTTCCATCATATACTTTGAATGAATAGTATTATGGCTATTAAAAGAAAGAAATATAAGTTACTTTCGCACAAAAAGGACCACACCATCGTCTTGCCCTAGGGACGATGAAATGTTTAGGTTCTATGGGCCAACTACATCCGACCTTTTTGTGAAAAGCCCTTGAATGTTTTTTTTTTGCAAATCTCATTGAAGATCCATTTGCGATCTAGGACACACCCACGCGGGTTTGTAAGAAAAGAGGTGACGGTCACACAGAATTTCATCATCGGTGTACTGTAAGGCAATGATCTACTCGATATTGGCGATGGAACTGCCCATCCCTTCCAATACAGTTGCTACCCGTGTCACCATCTAACGGTGATAATTATGTATGACTTATTTACGAAATTATCATCCGATAAATTTTGGTTGATATGTGATCATATATTGTGAATATTACATTTACTTAGCCCGTTTCTACTCTTTAGTGCCAACGCGACTATGGCGAAAATGCAAAAAGTTTTAAAAAATATGGTCATCTAAAGAAACTCTACTATAGTGTGGATTTGCATTGATACAATCATAGTACATTGGGGGCAGGGATGGACACAACAATATGGTACTGCACATGTGCTTCTTATGGAAGTATTGCATGGGATCAAAGCATCCATTACATGGTAGTTGTGTCACATGTGTTTCTATTTAAGTGCGAGAAGGGTGATGGATTAGGATGAGGCTCATAATTAACAAAGAAGTCGATGTGTCTATATAAAGTTGAGCAAGGAGTAGAGCTCAGCTGTTGCTAGATTCCAATCAACATACATTAGGTACATGCTTTTATACAAGCTTTGCACTTACTTGGAGTTGTTTTTCCGGTGTTGTTGAAACCCATATACATTCTAGGACTTCGAAGCATCGGGATTTATGATTGTACCGGCCTAAATTGTTTGTGCACTAAGCAACATGACCTTGATTGTCAGATGGAGACCAAATATTCTTCAAGGGTTGCCCAGGTGCTAAAGCACTTGATCGACTAGCACTAATTATCTTCACCTTGTGTCAACTTTGAATTTATGCAACATCGTATCTTGATTTTGGTAAGACATATTTGCATGTAGGCAATGAAAAATTCAAAATTCTATGTTGTTCAGATTGGTATTTGTGTTGGAAGTGTACAAGGTGCAAACTTTCCCCACTACTTGTCGCATTAAGTTAGAGCCTTAAAGCTTTTCACCCAAAAGCCAACAACGTTATGAGCACATCGGTATGCCGAGATAATACAGAGATGAACACCAAGCTATCCATTAAATACGTATGCACATGAGCAAAAGAGAAAACCCATTGTTGAAAACTAGTGCAACATCAAAATTAGGTTGTCAAACTATTTTGAGACTGCCCCAAGAAGCCTAGATTGCCAAATTTTGCAATATCTTACAGTGATAAACCATTGGATTAGGGCTAGTATGAATGGAAATGCCAATTATAGAGTGTTGATTTAAGCCTACGTGAGTTTTGTGATACAAATGTACTGACCTGCCAAATTAAAAGACCGGTACATTTGAAACTTCGAATGGGTAGGCAATTCAACAAATTGTGCAAAACTAATATGAACCATTTCAAACAATAGTAGATCTTGTCAATCATAAGTAGAAGAAGAAAAAGAAAAGCACCATCCCTCTAGAAATGGCATTTTGGCTCTCGGGTGCATCTGCACCCGAGGTGAACAGTAAATTCATTTAAAATAGCAAAAGAATCAGACAATTACGGTTTTTTTGTGATGCTAGATGCTCATGTGCGTGATGTCCGTGCCAAATTCGTGGAGTTTGGACATATCAGTATCACTCAGCAAAAAAGACAAATTTTGGGGCTGTAAGAAAGTTTACTATTCATGTACTATTTTGACCGATTTTTTTCCATGAGCTCGTCGGATGCCTGAACAAGATAAAATTTGGCATGAACATCACACATTGGAACATCTTCCACCTATTTTTTTCCAGAATGTTTAGAATTTTTTTAGTGTTTTTTTGAATTTACTATTCACCGGGTGCAGATGAGCCTGGGCACCGAATTGAATATCTGCATCCCTCCACACATGCAAATATTTCAATAGTATTATTCAAGTGATACTATCTCAAAGTTGCACACAAATAACTTAACTATAACTCCCTAGATTGCCGACATTTGATAAACATACCAAATTCCATATGATCAATGTGTAGCGATGTTTGTTTCCACAACAAAGCAATGCTATTAATATGTAATTGAGATTTTGGGTCTCTTATAAGTTAGGTAGTACCAAATTGCATATAAGCGATGGCCGCGAGGAAAAATGATATACACCAAATAGTACATGAGTCCAAAATTTACACCCCCAAAAGCCTAATTCATATGTAGTAATAACAACACAATAGCATTCCAGTGTGATCTCATGTGATATTAAAAAAAAAGATTCGCATGTATTTTTTTGAGTTGTAAGTAAGTTGCATCGAAGCGTATGAACTCGATAAAACATGACAGATCTGGTGCTACAGGGATTCAGTTGAATGAATTATAGAGGAGGAACACAAGATAGTGCACTACCAGTTATAAGGCACGGCCGAGAGGAGTACGACGCGGGAAGGGAGCTCCTGGTTGCTACCTTGTAGTGTGGCCTGATGAAGTGGCAGCCTCAATCATGGAGTTCCACCTTCGACGGACGCACTGGAGCAACCTAAGGGTG
This sequence comes from Aegilops bicornis, assembly GCA_021605145.1. Lineage (NCBI taxonomy): Eukaryota > Viridiplantae > Streptophyta > Magnoliopsida > Poales > Poaceae > Aegilops > Aegilops bicornis. The sequence goes on from CM038674.1 coordinate 1,495,315, forward strand.
AGTGTCAGGGAGGACGACAGCTATACTACGGCGGTGAGCTTAACCAGCGCATCAAGGTCCGGTGAAGCGGCAGATTGATATCCAAGAATTGAGCGATGCCTTTGGCAAGGACAACCTTGGGCCCTAAATGGATTGATATGATGTGTATGTATGGAATTATTGTGTTCACATCTACTATGTGTTGTTTAATCTCCTGATGCTTGCAAACTAATCCATATCATCAGTCTACTATGAATACAAGCATTGGTGTGGTATGTATGCCAGGTTGGTTGGTGAGTCTGTACTCCTTTTCGCGATTTGATGTCATTTACTTGGTAATTAAAGTAGTACATGTTCCTATGTCAAAGTGACCTTTGGTGATTCCCGGCGTAACACCGGTTGTTTGAAAAAACATGTGAATTCATCCATGAATCAGTAAAAGATACATGGTGCATCTTTTTCTTTTACAATCAGTAAGTTTATGATAACATATAATTGAGTTTTTTCAAAGGAAAAAAGAATTTATTAAATATGGGTAGGAATACAATAAAGTTCATTGATGCACCGATAGTTTTTTTACCATGGAAAGCTAGGCAGGCTTCGAGCTCACTACTGCTACGTTATAGCAGCTACATTCACCACGCTGGCCTCACATCATTCAGGCAAGAATCTGGCAAGTCAAACTACCAGCGTAGCCATCTCTCTGTAGTACTTGCACACATTGTTAAAACTGAAGCTCGTTCAGTAGTAGCCACGTCCATGCCAACCTCGTCGGCAACACTCCCGGCCAAGCTGTAGAACACAATGGACCTTAGTCATGGAGTTCCACCTCCGACATACGCACTTGAGCATCCCAAGAGTGTACCGGGTGTTAGGGGAGGCTGAGAGGTTAACCACGGTGGTGAGCTAGGCCAATTCCTCGAGGCACCGTGACGTGGCCCTAGCCCGATTGAACAAGAATGGGGCGATGCCCTTGGCAAGGACAACATCGACTGAGAAATGGGTGGCACCGATGTGTGTATGTATTGACTTATTTAACCCTATGGGAGTTTAGTGATACACAGATGTGCCGACCGGCCAATTAGGTGACTGTGGTACATTTGAAAGTTTTGAATGGCTAGGCAATTCAACAAAAACTGCAAAACTTTCAAAACCAAAATAACACTTTTGCTGATCAAGAAGAAGAAGAAAAAGAAAAGCACCATCCCTCCACACATGAAAATCTATTGATACTACCTCAAAATTGCACACAAAGAACTTAACTATAGCTCTCTAGATTGCCAACATTTGATAAACATACCAAATTCTATATGATCGATGTAGCGATGTTTTGTTTCCACAATGAAGCAATGCTATTTTTATGTAATCGAGACTTTAGGGCTCTTATGAGTGAGGTAGTACCAAATTGCATATACGCGATTGCCATGGGGAAAAACCACATACACCCAATTAGTGCATGAGTCCAAAATTTACACCCCCCAAAAGCCTAAATCATATGTTTAATGACAACACAGTAACATTCCAGTGTGAACCCATGTTTTTTTTGGAAAAGGAGGTTTAAACCTCCAGCCTCTGCATCAATCAATGCATACAACTCCCATGTAATATTCCAAAGAAGATTCTCATCTAAAAAAATGTGAGTTTTAAGTAAGTTGCATCAAATCAAATGATACTCGATAAAACACGACAAATTTGGTGCTACAGGGATTCAACTGAATAAATTAGAGAGGAGAAACACAAGATAGTGCACTGTTAGTTATAAGGCATGGCTGAGAGGAGCACGACGCGGGAAGGGAGCTCCTGGTTGCTAGCTCGTAGTGTAGCCTGATGAAGTGGTCAGTCTCAATTATGATGCCCCACCTCTTACGGACGCGCTAGAGCAATCCAAGGGTGGGTGTCAGGGGAGGAGGAAAGCTCAACTACGACATTTGAGCTAAGCCAGCGCATCAAGGTCCCGTGAAGCGACGCTAGACCGATTGAGCAAGAATGGAGCGATGCCTTTGGCAAGGACAACCTTGGCCTCTAAATGGAGGACTCAGATGTGTATGTATGGAATCATTGTGTTCACATCTACTATGTGTTGTTTGCTCTCCTGCTGCTTGCAACTAATCCATATCACCAGTCTACTATGAATACAAGCACTGGTGAGTTGTTCCAAGTTTGAGCAGAGTACTCGGTGTCCTGCAAGATCATCTAGTTCTCCCTCGAGCGCATGTATCCTCTTTCCCAACGTCTCCTATTCCCTAATACTTTTATCTTCATATATTTCACCTCTTCCCCGTTCCATCTCCCTGGGCTACTACCTGCTTTTTTATATGGCGTGGTATGTATGCATATGCCCATCCGCACGGTGCCAGGTTGGTTGGTGAATCTGTACTATTTTTTTCCGATTTGATGTCATTTACTTGGTAAAGTAGTACATGTTCCTATGTCAAAGTGACCTTTGGCGATTCCCGGCATAACACCAGTTTTGTTTGCAAAACATGTGAATTCATGCATCCGTGAATCAGTAAAAAAACACATGGTGCATTTTTTTTACAATTGATCGCAGAAGTTTGTGATACCATATAACTGAATTTTCTTTCGGGGGAAAAGATAATTTATTAAATATTGGCAGGAGTACAATCAAAGTTCATAGTTGTATCGATAGTTATTTTTTTGGCGAGTGCTACAAATCAACCGGCTGATGCCAAGAAGATTTAAGCTGCCTCGCTAGCCGCTTGATCAGTCCCATCTCACCGTCGGATCCCTCTCAGCCGGTTTGAATTGTCTACCCACACGCGGTCTCTTTCCTCACATGGCACAGCAGCCCCCTTCTCTCCTTCGATCTTGCAGCACCTGCAGCCGCCGGCGAGCACTGCATCAGAGCCCAGGTAGTTGCTGGCAACGCTTCACAACAACAACAACATCAGTGAGGCGGCGCTCCATCGCAGCACCCGACACCGTCGGCGATGCTCCATTGAAACACAGGGCCCTCCGATGATGCTTCAGTGCAACCCCGGCAGCCACCGGCGAAGCTCCATTACAGCAGTGGTGGCCCCGGCGAAGATCGATTGCAGCACTGGACGGCTCTCGACGGAGCATCATTGCAACACCCCTTCGCGAAAAGCTCAATCGGCGGCGACGCTTCGTTGCAACTCTAACAGAGGTTCAACGATCCGGCGGTGTTTTACTGCATCTCCAGCGGTCCCCGCGATGCCCCACTGCAGCGGCGTGGCCTGGCAGAGCTCCATGGCAGCACCGGTGACTCGCGGCAGTGTTGCCGGCTCACAGGCCCTTGCAGCAGCGACGGCGCCGTGTTTGGTGTTGCCTTTGCAGCACCCTGGCGGCGGCCCCCTCCCCCCTTCTCAGCACCTGCAGCGCTGCACCGAGAAAAAAGCTCGGCCAGCGACCTTAGCAACACAGACCACATCAACGGCCACGGTTTTGAGCACGCCGCCGCCTCGCAACATCAATCCACACTGGTGATGGCAGCAGTAGCTTGCAGCGGCGTGTAGAGCTTGCAGCAACGCTTGGATTGGGTCCATGGCCGCGGTGTTCGACGGAGAACGGAGGCGAGAGGTGGCGGAAGAGAAAGGCGATTGAGCTCAGGGAGAAAAGGACGCGAGGTGGAGGAAGAAAGTAGTGGCTCTCGTGATCTGAAGGAAATAAGGAGATATGGTTTGGGCGGTGCTAGGGCCCCACCTGGACGCGTGGCGCGCGGAGGAGACGGTTTATGCGGGCGTGTAATCATCCGGCTTAAAATTTAGTGTTTTCCTTATTTTTCTCATGGAAAGCTAGGCAGGCTTCGAGCTCACTACAGATACGTTATAGCAGCTGCATTCACCACGCTGGCTTCACATCGTTCAGCCAAGAACGCGGCAAGTCGAACTACCAGCGTGGGCATCCCTCTGTATCTGCAGCACTCACACACATTGTTAAAACTGGAGTTCGTTCAGCAGCAGCCTCGTTCATGCCGACCTCGTCGGAACACTCCCGGCCAAGCTCCAGGAGACAACGGACCTTCTTGATGTCAGTGTACAGCTCCGTGGTTGCTCCGTACACATGCCCAATCGATCTCACACTCTCGGTCATTGAGAACTACCTATCGTGTCCCACACGGCGAGCTCGCCGTGCTACTGCCGTAGACTGGCCATCCGCCGTCTTCTAGGAGGAGGTCACATGTGTGCAAACAGTGGACAAATTTCGGGATGGTCTCACGAGCATGGGGCTAGGGCGGGATGCTTCTGTGGTTGTGCGTGAGGTAGCCGTGGTCAATGTAGCCAGAGCCAGGGTCGCCATTAGCAAGTCTTGATGGTTAAACCCGCGAGCGTTAACGCGTGTGTAGTGAAGGCTTGTTGTGGGAGACGTTGATTCCAAGATTGATGTAGTCTAGGCCCCCGATGAGCAGGCACTAGTCAGTCTTTCTAGAACTGACCAAGCCCGTGCGTTGGGGATGAAGGCGCACATTGGTTGGTGGTTTTGTTGTACGCAACACAAGGGAGGAAGCTGGCCCCCCAGCCGCCGCTCGCTTGCATGGATGATACATTAGTGTGGCACCGACTTACAAGGTTGAGGCTGTAGACCCTAGCTCGGTGGAGTGACAGAGAGTTGGTGTCGGTGATGTTAGGATAAACTAGTAAAGTGGCCCGCTCGATGCGCGGGCTAGAATTTTGTAAACTTTATTTATGGGAGCATATTATTTAATGTGTCTGAAGAAAAATTGGTACCGATTGTGATGAGTTTAATCATGTTGCATCATAATTTTTTAAGCTAATATTTAATAGTTTTCATCGTTGGAAACATCAATGCACATATAATTTTAAGTTTTTATGAATTATGTTGGTTCACAAAATTGGATTTTTAGGAAGCCGCTATAACTTGGTCTCCCTACGTTTACATCTCAAATGCATGGGCAACATCTTAACTTCCAGTTTTTTTGCTATTCTAATACAAAGAAATGGACTATTGACATTTAGAACAAAATCGTAGGTTTGTAAGTTTGGTTAACCATACAACATTACAGTTAATAATCTATGAAATCATGAAAACTTCTAAGGACCAAATTTTTTTGTTTCGGGTTACTTACTGGAAGTGTGGGTACCAAATGTTTTTGGTAAGAATATTATATGTATTGTTTTACATTTGTTCATTTAATTGCTTTCTTTACTTGGCATCGTTGTTGTTATGCATTTTCGTAGAAATTAAGTTTTATACATGCATTTTTCTTCATCACTGCACATGTTTGTAACAGTTACTCCTACGAGTATTACGCTACATATAGTTATTGTTAACACCAAAAAATGATATAATATCACAAATTCTTAACATTTTTAATATCTATTTGTCAATTTTACTATAGTCGACGGAAGTCCGTAACAGAGGTTGATTTTCAAATAATTAAATATAAAAGACAGTAAAATAACAAATATGAATGAAAGCTTGGAAAGATAAAATTTTATGTGATAGACATTGTGTTCTATCAATACATACAAATTGGTGTTCTATCATATCATAAATCAAACCTTGCCTCGTGGTAGACATTGTTTGTTCCCGCTTGAAACCCTCAAAGTGTTTTGAGTCCCTTCAGAGAAATTATAAATAGATTAAGTTTTCATTGTAAATATTTCTAAGAAATCTATTAGTAGATACAAGATTTCCCTTGTAACCATCATAGAAATTGAAATGATGCAAGTAGAAAGCTTGCAACCCTTTCTTAAAGTACCACAAATTTCTCTTATTTATGACACTATATATAATAATATTTCTCTAGGAAGGAATATCTTTACATACTTTGAGAAAACATGGCCAGTAAACAAATTCAAATAAGTACAATTAAGTAAGATAACATCATGAGCCTTATTTACAGCAAACAAAAATCCAGTGGAGAATCTACCTCAAGTTGGAACCTATACACAATGTGAGTAGCCATGCACACGTAAAAAACTCCACATAATATTGCAATGGAAATAAATGAATATATAGATCGTGTTAGTGAGTGCATTGCTGTCATTTTTAAAAACTAAGGTATCCAAGAAATCATGATACAAAACCCCCAAACATATGCATACTATTTAACCGTTTAAAGACTACATTTCTGTGCATTATTTCAATAATATACAAAATAATATATGATAAAAACCTTGTTTTTTGATATCTTGAGCTTTATATATGTTTTTAAGTTCTAGGGTAAGGTTTCTAAATATCTATTATATTTTCTATTCAAACTTCTGTGTGTATAACACAGTCCTTCAAACGTCGAAATTTTAATTCCAATGATTTACTTGTGAGACCATTTCCCCTGTGTGTAAAAGGGAATGCAGCGACACACAAAATCAAGTTTCAAATTTAAAAGAATGGTTGTTTCCAAAAGTCTATTTCCACATGCAGATAACAAACATAAATCATTCATTTAGTTCTTATTAGTAGTTCTCTAATAGGAGCCAATAATGAAAAACTGGAATGAAGAGTGATGCACCAAGTGGTACCATTGGAAGAACTATTAAACATCCGCAATGTTGATCCAACTTGCACACCACACACAGAATGAACTTAGTAGGTCAGAAAGGAATTATTAGTATGCACTCATGCAAAAACCATATGTATAAATAGCTAAAAGAATCATGAAGAGCGGAACTAGTACTAAAAAAGGACACATAATCATCCATGCATATATTAGTATAGATTGATGGAAATAATTCTCTAGTTAAACATATGCATACTATTTTTCGCATTAATCGATTGTTGATTACTTTATGCAAAAGAATCACGAAGAATGGACCAACTGTACCATAGACCAAACAGTGGCTGCAATGAGAAGTTGTGCAATAGAAAACAAATCAAACTTCTCAGCAACTAATTAACGCGTAATGTGTAAAAGAAAGAATCACAAGTTAATTCGGTATGGTTGTTAACAGTTTATCTAGCTAAGTTCTTTTGAGCTAGCAGTTAGTTATAATGTGCATGCATGCCTCAATTGACAACCGAAATGCAGCGATGATGTTAGTTTATAAGTAGTGTAGGTAAGTCCAGTTTAGAACCAATGCATGCATAGTATAATTGGTTCTTGGATTTATCTTACCGGGTCTGGTTCTAGTCATCTTGCACTTCAATCGAGTTGCAAACCATTTTCAGACGCTGACAATTCTGTGCTGCTAGGTTTATTTGCACCTTTCTCTCATTAACAGAAATGTTATCTATGATTGCATGTTTACAAACACACAGCACCTTGATTTGAACAAAGCACATGATGAACCAAGCACACACTACTTCAACCATCCGGCCAAAGTATAATAGAATCTCCAAATAGTGCATAGCAAATCAGGGGTTTTTGAGATACGCAGAAAAATCATGTAAACGAATGTAGAATTGTACATAGTTGTGTCATAAAGTCCTCCAATGCACCAAGATTAGTTATTATAGTCCTAGTCAAGTCTGTTGTCTTGTATGGACGTGTATATGAGCACTGACAGTGTTACTTATTTTACACAAACGAAAATCGATGAAAAATAATAAAAAATGGTGCCTTTGGAAATTACTAGGTTTCCTGCTCTGTTTTTTGTACCGCCTAGTTGAAGTGACGTCTTGCCGAAAGACAGGGAGGTTCAGGCTGGACATACACGTAATGCTGCTGGAAAATCAATCAACCTGCTTCTCCTTGTTAACTTAGTTAGTACGTGTGTATTGCCTCTATTTCAATCGATTAAGCTGCTTCTTTGGCTAGATTCAAAAACAACAACTAAGCAGTCGAGAAATAACTAAATTTTGGAGAAATAGTCAGATTTTGCATAACTTCAGATTTTTTTGTTGACCACAATAATCAGGAGAAATATATGTTGACCACAATAATTTTGGAGAAGTAATCGGATCTGGCATAACTTCCTGATCCGATTTTAGAGAAATATATCATCTAGTAGTAGCAAGCTTTGAGCTGTTTGCATGGTGAAAGTCCAACGTATCCATCTTGTAGCTGCTTTATTCATGCACATGAGGCTATTGTGTACCAAGCTCCTTGTTGTTTGAATGTATGCACCATGAAATTTTGAATCATGGGGTCCGTCATGTGCACTCGATGGACGCCCGGTTGAACGATGGTACGGAGGCAACGATGTACACCTAAACTGCAAGGCAAATCGTTAGCCTCATGTGCTCCTCGATGTACGGGACGCGCGCTATATGCCAACCGGCCATGGATACCGAGTAAACACGATGACGGCGATGGCGTAAAAGTATATCTTCATGTCATCACAACGTACATACTCCTCCCTGTACAGATACATGTATGAGGTTTGAACCTGATATCCTAATGTCACCTGGTGGTGGAACGATCAACCGGCTATAGAGAAGCTACCATGCCATGGGTACCGAGAAAACATGGCGAGGGCGATGGCGTAAAAGCATATCTGCATGCCATCACAACGTACATACTCCTCCATATACAGATGCATATATGAGTTTGGAAACCTGATATCCTAATATAACCTGGTGCCTGGTGGTGGAACGATCGACCAGTTATAGAGAAACTAGCTAGACACATACATGGCGGTGGGAGCTTACATGAGGAATAGGTTGCTAGGTCAGCCTCTATGGTTTGCTAGCAAGATATATCAAGGGTATAAGAATAGTTAATTAAGGTAGTTTTAGAGATCCATCTATGGTAGTTTTTTTCCTGAAACATGAACGCCTAGTAGCTTTTTTTTAAACATGGACGCCTAGTAGCTTTTTTATGGTATGGACACCTAGTAGTTAGGTAGACGTGTACGTAAAGGCCTGGTAGTTTCTTTTAAACATGGATGCTTAGTTGTTAGCTAGACGTGCCAACACATAACTTCACGTGGAGTTTGAGTCTGGGTCCACCAAATTTACAATGTTACAAAGATTCAATGGCTAAGAATATTTTATAATAAATATTTACGAGATCAACGGACTCTATTTTCTAATTAACGTGGTATTTTCTTAACTATTTCTTTTGCTCTTGGTTCACCATATATTATTTTGGTTGGCGCGGCTATACCTCGCTTATTGCGAGAAGGTACTACCGTGTCACCTAAAGGATTGCCCCTAATGGGCCAGCCCAATAGCAAATTTATTCATTTCATTGATCGATTTTGTTTGTTTCTCTCTTTTACTTACTTTTATTTATATTTTTTAAAAGATTTAAATACATGTATTCTAAAAAATACTTAAATTTTGAAAGTCACTCATAGCACATTTTAAAGAGTCTCATGCAGTGTAAAAAAAGTTGACACAACTTGAAAAAATATATTTGTACCATTCAAAAAAAATGTATCGTGATATGACTATGAGCTGTATAAAGAAATGCTAACACAACTTTAAAAATATATTTATAGCATTAAAGAATGTGCGTGATATGACTATGAGCTGTGTAAAAAAATGTTGACACAACCATTTTTTAATCCTTTCCCAACCCGCCGAACATCTCTACAAATATCCGTTAGATTTGATTCTAATATGTTATAAACTCTGCCATGACATAACATATAAGTTCCTATGTTTTGAACACCAACATGCCATTTTTTAGATCATTTTTCTAACCCGTTGAATATTTTTTTTGATGCCAAACATTTTATGTGACACTACAAATCATCGCAGAATATGCACATGCCTAATGACAACCAAATCCGTTGCCGAAAATCAGGCCAGAACATCGCCAAAGTTGCCGAGGGCGCTGCCCCAGGAGGAAAATACCTGGTGACGGTTGACCGTCATAAAAAATGACGACGTTTGTTATTTCTCACCATAGTTTTTGTCACGGAATAAGAAAACACCCCGGTGACAGTTGACTGTCTTTTAGAAAATGATCTTAGGCGCTGCCCCAGAAGGAAAATTACAGCATTGATCTCGGCCAACATTTCAAGGTCCTGTGCAGCAGCTCTTAGCCGATTGTGCAAGAATGGAGCGACTGATGCTCTTGGCAAGGACAAAAACGGCTGAGAAATGGATGACTCCTATGTGTGTATGTATTGAATCATTGTGTTCTCATGCCATGCCACTATGTGTTGTTTGCTCTCGTGCTGCTCAGAACTGTATCCTATCAACGTGTTTTACGAGCGCAGGTACATCTTTTCATTCGCACATGGTGAGGTAGATGCCCTCTTTCCCAACGTCTCTTATTCTCTAATGCTTGTAGGTTCACATCCTTCTCCTCTTCCCCGTCTCACCCATCTCATCTCTCTAGGTTACTGACCTCATTTGTCTACATGGTGAGGTATATATGCATATGACCATCTACGCAGTGTCACATTGGTTGGTGAGTCTGTACTATTTTTTGCATCGGTTTTATGTCATTACTTCGCAATTGGTAAGGAAGTAAGAAGTGTAGTTTTTGTACTCATAAAGAGACAGTCAAACACCTATTTTTTTCAATGCAAATTTGCGCGTTCTACATGGTAAGTCATCCAGTAGCGTCTAATTTGTATCCGTCCATAAGTGTGACCAATATTTTTGGTCATTGGTTGGATGGTATTTCAAATAGATTCAGAACACTGAGAAGAGTGGAAGCGTATGCCTTATTATGGGCGCTTTGGCTATGTAGACATGATTTGGTGTTTGAGGGCAAAAATTCCTCTCCTTTATAGGTTATTTTCTGTTGTACGTACTTCCTTCGTACGTGGTGTACGCTACCCACACAGTACCAACCACTGTTCAAGGTCGTATGTATGCGGTTGGAGCGGGTGGCACGTAGGCTTAATGTCGGTCCTGTTTGACTGTATTGTTACCGATATGTCAGTTTTTATTTTTGTTTGTCGGATTGTTACTATTTGGCTGTGTGCATCCTAATTATGCAGAGGCCAGGTATTGCTCATCATGCTTTGTATCCATTTGATGCTATATTTTGAATTAATAAAAACGTCCTTTATCGAAAAAAGTAAGTATTACATGTTCCTATGGCATAATGACTTTTGATGATTTCCGAATGGTTTGATATATTGTCCTATTGTAACACCAGTCATTGGGAAGAAAAAAAAATGTGAATTCATCGGTGAATCAAATCAGTAAAAAAAGACTCTTTTTGTCCTGTAATTATTTTGAAATAATAGAAATGATCCCTTAACTTCAAAATCTGTAAAATTTAGTCCTTCAACTTCCAAAACTAGATAAGTTTAGTCCTTTGTCTCAAAACCAGATAAGTTTAGTCCCTTGTGCCGCTTCAGTTGATTCCTGCCGACATGGAGTGGTTTTTGACTTGGATAGACAAGTGTGAGCCCCACCACATCTATCTATTTTTTTCACTCTGATCCCAAATCTTGATCTCTCCCACTTACCAATGGTCCCCACCTGTAATGAGCATCTTCAATCAACCTCTAAAACAGCACACAGTCCGCGTGTTGGCGCCTCCCGGTGGAGAAGACGATGCCGATGCTCTGAAGCTCATCGAAGACCAAACTGGACTTGGGAGGTGGTATGCAGCGGCACGCACTCCGTCATCTGCTCCAGCCGTGAAGGCTCTATTTGCTTGAGCTCTTGCAAGGGGCTGTTTGGTTGGCTTTCACAAAGAGCTGCCTAACTCGGGTATCATTCTGTGGCGTTGGATTTTGAAAGATTTTGAAAGCCTGAGGTCAGGATTGCTGCCTGGCCGAGGAGCTGCCTGTCAGGACTCCATAAAACAACTCCTCAGCCGTCCTTGCGGCCGCACACGCGCACAGCCACCGGAGGAACTTGCACGCAACATGCGCCACCACGAGTCGCTGGGCTGTTGTGTGCGTCATTGAATAGGATGTGTGCTTGTGTGCGTGTTGTGTTGCCGCCGCTGCTTTGTTCCTGTGTGTGGTGTGCGTGCCGATGCCGTGATGCGTGTGCGACGGCGATGAGGTACTCATCCGTGAAAGCTAGGCGGCATGGTGATGGCCTGATGGGACCTATAAACTCGCAGGCGGCGGCGGCGTACATGCACCATGGTGTCGGCCGGCTGGATGGCTGGTGGCCGGGTTTCTGATGCAGAGACGACGCGGAGCACTTGAACACGGACACTGTCTAGGTGGCCATAGGCAGATAGGCTGCGCGGAGCGAGTTAGAGGGTGCGAACAGAGGCTGGCAGAGGCCGGGGAGATGAGGCCCAGAAGTTGTGCGTGCGGCCAGTTGCTCGCCAATAAAGGCAAAGCTAATGCCAAATAAGGTGGCATGCCAATAACCGCGAAGCCATTGGTATTGAACGAATCAGATCGGGGCAACATTAACTCTAAATCTGGCACCCCGCACGATTAAGACGTCGGAGGAGGAAATCATATCTGTTTTCCACAAACCACGAACCCAGCACACGATCCACCATCTTCAAAATGTCGCTAATGCAGACAATAATTTGCATCCGTTCCTGGACTACCTCCCAAGCTCCGTGCCGGCGTTGGAGCAAACGGCGTCCCAACGGCGAAGCCCGATGACACATGTTCACCACGAGGATGCCGGCGTCACTGCACCATCCTTACTTGAACAAACTAGTTTCCAGATCCAACCCCAACATGGGTCGCCTGGTCGGGTAAGGATCTGAAGAGGTTTTATTCGATGCCACCATCGCCACCGCTGAAGCCAAGACGATAATCAACCCAAAACCATAAGCTATTAATGCCTAAAATGATCCACACGCGTGGATCCGATGATCCCTCACCACCGACGACCGAGATCATTGGCGGAGGGGAGCCGTTGGAGGGCGGCAGCAGAGAGAAACGCACTGGCGGCTGGAGGCGAGATCGCCCCTGGAAGAAAGAAAGCGATATGACTAACTTGTTAGTAAGCTTGCGCAGTACTATTTTATTTTGTATAGTAATACATGTCTCATTTATCTCATAAGGACCAGTACACGCCAAGCTGTAAAGGGACTGCTAGTCAACAACTCGTACAATCTCCATTATCTTGTTTTTTTTCTTTAACACAGTATAGTCACAGAAGCTCAACTACATGTATATACAATCATCCCTATAGATGCATGTATGCACACCCCACCTCTATGAAGGCCTTTAAAATACTGAGACGGCGTAATATCTTGAGATTGATGAAGTCACCACATGCACCTCATAGCCAACCCACTGAACGAACATCGCTGAAAAACATGAAATAAATTAAGAAAAATGTGAGCACTAGTGCAAGTCTAGGACTTGAACCCGGATATTTCATTGGTCATAGTACCAATGCCCTTCCAGTGTCAAATAAGATCCAACCGGGGTCGTCCCACGGGCAACAGAATCATGGGCCTACATGAAATAAAAAGTGGAATTATGTCGCTGCTACCGGCTCACTCTTTAAGAAAAAGGGGTTCCCCCGCTTTGTATTCCAAAGCAACCATCCGAACATCCAATGATAGGTGCTGGGGCAGAAGCAGCATAAGCACGCCTGTCGGTGTCAAAACCGGCGGATCTCGGGTAGGGGGTCTCGAACTGTGCGTCTAGGCGGATGGTAACAGGAGACAAGGGACACGATGTTTTTACCCAGGTTCGGGCCCTCTCGATGGAGGTAATACCCTACTCTTGCTTGATTAATATTGATGATATGGGTAGTACAAGAGTAGATCTACCACGAGATCAAGGAGGCTAAACCCTAGAAGCTAGCCTATGGTATGATTGTTGTTCGTCCTCTGGACTAAAACCCTTCGGTTTATATAGACACGAGATAGGTTAGGGTTACACAGAGTCGGTTACAATGGTAGGAGATCTACATATCCGCATCCGCCAAGCTTGCCTTCCACGCCAAGGAAAGTCCCATCCGGACACGGGGCGAAGTCTTCAATCTTGTATCTTCATAATCTTGGAGTCCGACTGCGTGACGATAGTCCGGCTATCCGGACACCCCCTAGTCCGGGACTCCCTCAGTAGCCCCTTAACCAGGCTTCAATGACGATGAGTCCGGCGCGTTGATTGTCTTCGGCATTGCGAGGCTCGTTCCTCCTCCAAATACTTCATAGTAGGTTTCGAACACAAGGATAGTGTCCGGCTCTGCAAAACAAGTTCCACATAACACCGTAGAGAGAACAATTTTTGCCTGAGATCTGCTGACGTATTCCGCGGCGTGACATCACACCACGGCCAGGCCTTTATATGAATTTTTTTTATTGTTCCACCTCAGCGTATTTAGCGAGGCGGTTTCCTTGGCACGTCTTATCAAAGCATAGATCGTGCCCCCTTATTCCGGGATTCTCATCAATACGGACGTGGGTAACCCATCCGCGCCATTGATTACGGCGCTTGGGAAATAAGTGAGTTTTACCAGGCTGGTGGGGGACGCATAGCTTCGTCCGTCTATATAAGGGGATAAGGATCCACCTTTTCACCTACGCCTTCTTCCTCCTTTGCTTATCCATTTCCGCGCACTCGAGCTCCAGCGCCCAAGTCCGCACATCCCACCTCAACCTTCTCCAACCATGTCGAGGCGGGAGGCGGTGGATGGCCTCCTCCGTCATGGAGGGGCACATCACAAGGCTGCGGAAGCCGGATACTTGTCCCGGCAACATCGCGCCTGAGGCTGCCCGATGCGGGGCAGCTTATTCCAACCCCAGGCCCCATGAGAGGGTAGTGTTTCTCCCCACTTCCTCCGGACTAGGTTTTCCACTTCACCCATTTGTCCGGGCTCATGTACTATTACAGCACGGACTTCCACGATCTGGCCCCAATTTCATCCTCAACATCTCGGCGTTTATCGTGGGTGTGCGAAACTTTCCTCTGCATCCAGCCCCACTTCGCTTATGGTGAAGATCTTCAACGTCCGGCCGAAGGTAGTGGGCGGCCGTCAAGGGAGTCTTGGGCGCCATGGTCGGCAAGATGGCCAAAGTCCCTTGGCTCGAAGGCGCCTTCGTGGAGACAATAAAGGGGTGGCAATCGGGGTGGTTCTACATCACCGAGCCCCGCAACACCAAATGGGTGGCGGCCCCCGAATTCAGATCTGGCTTCCCCACACGGCTCTCATCATGGAAAGAGACGGGCCTGACGTGGGGGAATTCGGACGAGACATCCGGACTTCAAACATGCGTCCGAAACCTGGTGGCCAAGAATCTTAGGCTCGTCGACGTAATTCAGGTGATGCTCATCCGCCGGATTCTCCCATGCCAACAACGGGCCTTTAACTTGTAGGAGTTCGATCCGCACTGACGCAAACCTTGAGCGGCTCTTGAAACTACGTATGAAGACGCTCGAAGGTGCTGTTCAAGGGTGCCGGTTTCAAAGATCCGCTACCAAAGATCGCGGATACAGCTCGCAGCGTCAAGCCGGCGAGGTAAGTTATTTTACCCTTCACGGGACTCTTTTTTCATAGATTGACTCTATGTGGGATCTAAAAACTCCCTATTTTTTGGCAGGACTGGCTGAAGACGTCCGGATAGATTAGCTGTCCGGCTCCTTTGCCAGAAGACCAAGCGGACGCCCAGTTGATGGGGCTGCTGGCTCCGGCACCCCATGTGGTGCCGGAGAAGAAGGCCAAGAAGGAGGCCACGGGAACTCAAAGGAGCTCCGGCGCCAGTCTTGTCAGATTCAAGCGAAATCTTCTCCAAGACGAGGAGGAAGAAGAAGAAGCTCCTCCCAGTGAGAGGAGAAGAAAAGGAAGGCCGCCCCAACTGGGGAGGCCGGAGGGTCCAAGAAGGGAAGAAACCTTCCTCCGGACTTCTCCACCAACGTCGACGACGACGAGGAGGATTGGCCTACAAGGGCCAAGCCCCTGGCGAGATCGTAAGTGTCCGAATACCCATGCCTTTTTGTTATTGCAGAGTGTTCTCTAATGTCGAACAACCGTGCAGCCCGCCCAAGGGCGAGTTCGCCGATTCATCGGCGGGTCCACAGGCTCGTCGGAAATGGAGAGTACCTCGCTTCCGACCGCCTCCTCGCCTCACGCTGCGAACGACGCCGCGGCGGGGCCCCAAGAGGGGCTTGATCAAGAGGAGGTAGCGCAGGAGGTGCCATAAGGCGACCTCCCGGACTCCAGGCGCGTGGGGGGTAAGACCCCCAAGGGCTCTAGGCCCGACCCTTGTCCGGTCTCCATGCCGGAACCTTCAGTGGTTCCGGAGTCCGGCAAGCGGACCCTTCGGAAGAAGGGTAAGACGCCGGTGTCTTACGTCCAACCGGAGGCACCGGATAGCTTATTGGAAGCGCTTAACGGCGCTTCCATCGAGGAGGAGCACCGCACTGTTATGAGTGTTGTGATCCAGACGATTCGATCCGCCAAGAAGCGGATGAACGAAGCTCGTACTCAGCCTTCTAACAGGCTTTGAGGTAAGTTTTTAGAATATGTAAAAATATAACCGCATAGACAGTAGCCCCTGATGCTTAGTTCGGTGTTCGGAAAGAAAAGCCGGACTAAGGATCTAAAAAGATATACGTAGGAGTCTAACATAAGAATGTCAATATGGGAATGCAGGCTGCGCTGGCGACCTCTGCCAAGACCGACTGCGGAGGTCAATGCATTGAAGCAGAACCTCGAGCGGTCCGAGAACGAGCTCGGACAAGCCAAGAAGGAGCTCGAGGACAAGGAAGGTAAGTAATACCTTATTAAAGGAATACCTTATAGAAAAGGTTTTGGTTGCGAGAAATAACAGGAATAACCTGGGTACTGCAGGGGCCACGAATGAGGTGGCGACCCTGAGGGAAGCGGTGTCCGTGGCCGAAAACAAAGCGGCTTGAACGCACCGAGCGAGAGAAAGGGAGGCGCTTTGGCGGAGGTGCGGCAAGAGCTCCAGATTCTCGTGAAAAACACGAGGGTTTGGGCGTGACTCGAAGACCCGAGAGTCCGAGCTTGCCTCGGCTCTTGAGAGTGCCAAAGTTGCGAAGGCCGAGGCCCAAAAAGCCCTCCAAGAAATTGAAGCACTGAAGAAGATAGCGGCGGGTAAGGCATTCTTTATGCAAAGCAAGAATGTAAAAGTCAATTACCTGTTACTTACCCGGATTCGGAGCTCTCCATGAGCATTCGCAGATTTGCCCCATAGTGCGTCTGATGGTGCCGCATTCTACCGCGCCCAGGAGGGGAGCTCCAAGGAGAAGGTGTTCTGGTCTCAGTATGCTGAGGCCGACCATCCGGTGCCCACTGGCGACCGGTGAAGCAGCTGGTCGAGCTCCATAAGGTCGCCGAACAGGCCATGAAGGGCCTTATAAGCGCCGGGTTGTGGCCATTGGAGGCCATGCCCGGAGCTACTTCGGCTTGGTGCGGTGGTGGTGGATGCCTGTCCGGCTTGAAGTCATCAAGCACTCCGTATGCATTGAAGGTGTCCGTCGGGCCCTTGCCCATGCTAAAGTGCACTGGGGCAAGCTGGATGCGGAGAGGCTTGTGACAGACGGGCCACCGAAGGGCCATGAGCATCGCACGCCCGAAATGTACTATGAGGGCCTCCTGAAGGGTGCCCGCCGAATAGCGGATGAGTGCTCCAAGGATGTAATTTTGAATAAACTCGCATTTGTTATCACAGACGCTGAAAACTTGTTCATATCGCTAAGCAACGCTTATTAATTTAAAATATTACCTTCAATGCGGCCGTTTATCAAATTTGAGAGATGGCAAGTCGTTGGCTTGACCCCCATGCCACGCAGTCTTTGGGGTGTTCGGGATAAACTTGAGCACTCTTGTTCCCATTCTTGGGTCCATCTAGGGAGGCGCTCAACACAACGAACAAGGCAACCGGACTTATAATGCTTGAACACTCTCACTTAGCCATAGAATTCTATAATTTTAAATTCGTGAAGCCCCTAGTATTCGGAAGACCGAGTTCGAGGCGCTATCCACGCCTTGGCTGGACAATTCGGTTCCTCGCTCTAAGCGGCATAAGTCTTTAGGGACCGAAAAAACCTCTCGAACAGCGATCGGCTCTCGCCCTATCATGACGGTCAGTTTTAGCTTTCTCCTTTGAGGTGCTCGACCCAAAGATAACCGGGGCACAATCGCGATGGTTCTCCCGGTGCTACCTTAGCCGATATAGCGGAGCGTAAAGTACCAAAACAGGAGCCGGGCAAACCCAACTATTGACCCAAGACATGATTCGAGCCAATTCATATAATGCTATAAGTTGAGGTGCCGACTTGTGAAAGTGTTCGAACTTATCACACCATAATTTTGGGATACTTTAAGCCCCACAGGTGTATTGGCCGTACCAAAGTGTAATGCAGTTGCAACATGTCGTGAAATGAACATATGTATATATAAAGGAAGTAGAGTAATAATAAGCAAAAGCTATGTACTGTTTATTCATAAAGGTACTGCAATGGAAGCAGAATGATACAAATAGTGCGATAAGCAAGGGATGGGACTATCTAACATGTCCCCCTCCAGGGGTAAGCTCCTGGATGATATGCAAAACAGGTATAATGCTCGTAATAGAGACCACCTGAACACTCGAAGTGTCTTTCCACTTCCCTGGCTGTTGCATCGTGAGTTCGGCGATTCAAGTGCCGGACAGGACCTCTCAAAGACGGAGTCCTGAAAGTAAAAAAAAAAGAAAGAAAAAAGAAAAAGGAAATGACACAAACGGGAGCCCCTGGTGCGGTCAAGCCGCATTCTTGGCGTGCCGTTGTCTTGCCCCTCCCCATATGCCCATGGTATCTCCAGAGCGTAATTATGTACGCGTAATACTAACCATAATTTCGCGAGGGCTGGGGTTGGGGCGGATTGCTACTCGTGCTTGAATCGTGCGGTGTGGTCTTGTTGCAGGTTACTCCGGCGCGCTTGGCGGTGTCCGGACGCTTAGTGGCGGACTCGAGAATTGCCGTGAGAGCTGCTTTGCACCTCCGCCGCGAGGCCGCCCGTATGCTCCTCCGTTCGGAGAGAGCGTTCGGTGTTTCAATTGACCGTGATTATTCCTCGAGGGCCTGGCATCTTGAGCTTGAGGTATGCGTAGTGCGGCACCGCATTGAACTTTGCAAATGCGGTTCGTCTGAAAAAGGCATGATAGCCGCTGCGGAATGGGACAATGTCGAAGATTAACTCTTCGCGGAAGTTATCCGGAGATCCGGAGACCACTTCGAGTGTGGTGAGCCTGTACAATTGGCCTCTACACCGGTATGACGCCTTTAAAGGTCGTCTTTGTAGGTTTAATCCTTGAGGGGTCTATGCCCATTTTGCGCACTGTATCCTAATAAAGCAGGTTCAGGCTGCTACCGCCGTCCATCAGGACTCTGGTAAGGTGAAATCCGTCAATAATTGGGTCAAGAACCAATGTGGCGAAGCCGCCGTGACGGATGCTAGTGGCGTGGTCCCTTCGATCGAAGGTGATCGGGCAGGAAGACCATGGGTTGAACTTTGGGGCGACTGGCTCCATGGCATATACATCCCGTAGTGCATGCTTCCGCTCCCTTTTGGGTATGTGGGTTGCGTATATCATGTTCACCGTCCGCACTTGTGTGGGAAAACCTTTCTGTCCTCTATTGTTCGGCGGCCGGGGCTCTTCCTCGTCATCGCTATGCAGCCCCTTGTCATTGAGTTCGGCACTTAGCTTGCCTGCCTGCTTGAACACCCAACAATCCCTGTTGGTGTGATTGGCTGGTTTTTCGGGGGTGCCATGTATCCGCACAAGCCATCAGTATTCGGTCCAAGTTGGACGGGCCTGGGTATTTCTTTTGAATGGCTTCTTCCGCTGACCGGGTTTAGAACCTCCGAATCCGGCATTGACGGCCGTATCTTCAGTGATTGTCATCGCACGCGGCGGTTGTTCTTGTTATGACGCTGCCTGCCATTGCTATCCTTGGTATCCGGACTATCGGGATGTTTGGCCAAGTTGTTGCTTCGAGCTAGCAGTTGTCCTCTCCCGCACAAAAAGCGAGTCATGAAGGTTGTGAGGGCTGCCATAGATTTCGCTTTTCCTGTCCTAGGTGCCGGGCAAGCCACTCGTCATGGATGTTATGTTTGAAGGCTGCAAGGGCCTCTACATCCGGACACCAACGATTTGATTTTTTCTTTGTTAGGAACCGAGTCCGTAATTGTCGGCCGATTCTTACAGCTACTGAATTATGTGGCTAAGGTCATCGGCGTCGGTGGTCGCACATATGTGCCCCGGAAGTTATCAAGGAATGCAGCTTCCGTGTCCTCCCAACAACCAATTGATTCTGGGCAAGCTATTGAGCCAATGTCGAGCTGGTCCTTTAAGATTGAGTGGGAGGTATTTGATGGCATGTAGATCATCACATGGGCCATGTGGATATGGAGGAGATAGTCCTCGATCCAGACCGCAGGATTGGTGGTACCATCGTATGATTCGATGTTTACGGGTTTAAAGCCCTCGGGGATTTGATGATCCATTACTTCATCTGTGAAGCATAGTGGGTGTGCGGCGCCTCTATATTGGGCTATATCACGACGTAGCTCATATGAGCTTTGTCTACTGTGTTCGGCCCGGCCGGGTTTGCTGTATCCGGCGCGACGGTAATCATACCGCTGAAGGAAATATGCCCTAGAGGCAATAATAAAGTTATTATTTATTTTCTTATATCATGATAAATGTTTATTATTCATGCTAGAATTGTATTAACCGAAAACATAATACATGTGTGAATACATAGACAAACATAGTGTCACTAGTATGCCTCTACTTGACTAGCTCGTTAATCAAAGATGGTTAAGTTTCCTAACCATAGACATGAGTTGTCATTTGATCAATGGGATCACATCATTAGGAGAATGATGTGATTGACATGACCCATTCCGTTAGCCTAGCACTTGACCGTTTAGTCTGTTGCTATTGCTTTCTTCATGACTTATACATGTTCCTGTAACTATGAGATTATGCAACTCCCGTTTAATGGAGGAACACTTTGGTGCTACCAAGCGTCACAACGTAACTGGGTGATTATAAAGGAGTACTACAGGTGTCTCCAAAGGTACATGTTGGGTTGGCGTATTTCGAGATTAGGTTTTGTCACTCCGATTGTCGGAGAGGTATCTCTGGGCCCTCTCGGTAATGCACATCACTATAAGCCTTGCAAGCAATGTAGCTAATGAGTTGAGTTACGGAATGATGCATTACGTAACGAGTAAAGAGACTTGCCGGTAACGAGATTGAACTAGGTATTGGATACCGACGATCGAATCTCGGGCAAGTAACATACCGATGACAAAGGGAACAACGTATGTTGTTATGCGGTTTGACCGATAAAGATCTTCATAGAATATGTAGGAGCCAATATGAGCATCCAGGTTCCGCTATTGGTTATTGACCGAGAATAGTTCTAGGTCATGTCTACATAGTTCTCGAACCCGTAGGGTCCGGACGCTTAACGTTACGATGACAGTTTTATTATGAGTTTATGAGTTTTGATGTACCGAAGGAGTTCGGGGTCCCGGATGAGATCGGGGACATGACGAGGAGTCTCGAAATGGTCGAGACGTAAAGATCGATATATTGGACGACTATATTCGGAGTTCGGAAAGGTTCCGAGTGATTCGGGTATTTCCGGAGTACCCGGGAGAGTTACGGGAATTCGTATTGGGCCTCTTTGGGCCATACGGGAAAGGAGAGAAAGGGCCAAAAGAGTGGCGCACCCTCCCTTGGACTAGTCCGAATTGGACTAGGAGGGGGGGGGCGACCCTTCCTTCCTTCTCCTTCTCTCTTCCCTTTCCTTCTCTCCTACTCCTACTACATGGAAGGGTTCCTAGTTGGACTAGGAAAGGGAATCCTACTCCGGTGGAGTAGGACTCCCCTAGGCGCGCCATAGAGAGGGCCGGCCCTTCCCTCCTCCACTCCTTTATATCCGGGGGCAGGGGGCACCCCATGAACAACACAAGTTGATCTACGGATCGTTCCTTAGCCGTGTGCGGTGCCCCCCTCCACCATATTCCACCTCGGTCATATCGTCGCGGAGTTTAGGCGAAGCCCTGCGCCGGTAGAGCATCATCATCATCACCACGCCGTCGTCTTGACGGACCTCATCCCGACACTTTGCTGGATCGAGTCCGGGATCGCCATCGAGCTGAACGTGTGCTGAACTCGGAGGTGCCGTACGTTCGGTACTTGGATCGGTCGGATCGTGAAGACGTACGACTACATCAACCGCGTTGTCATAACGCTTCCGCTTACGGTCTACGAGGGTACGTGGACAATACTCTCCCCTCTCGTTGCTATGCATCACCATGATCCTTGCGTGTGCGTAGGAATTTTTTTGAAATTACTACGTTCCCCAAGCGGGTATCGAGCCTAGGTTTTATGCGCGTTGATGTTATATGCACGAGTAGAACACAAGTGAGTTGTGGGCGATACAAGTCATACTGCTTACCAGCATGTCATACTTTGGTTCGGGCGGTATTGTGAGATGAAGCGGCCCGGACCGACATTACGCTGTGACGCTTATGCGAGTCTGGTTTCACCGCTCACGAGCACTTGTTGCTTAAAGGTGACCGGCGGGTGTCTGTCTCTCTCACTTTAGTTGAACCGAGTGTGGCTACGCCCAGTCCTTGCGAAGGTTAAAACAGCACCAACTTGACAAACTATCGTTGTGGTTTTGATGCGTAGGTAAGAACGGTTCTTGCTCGGCCCGTAGCAGCCACATAAAACTTGCAACAACAAAGTAGAGAACGTCTAACTTGTTTTTGCAGGGCATGTTGTGATGTGATATGGTCAAGACGTGATGCTATATTTTATTGTATGAGATGATCATGTTTTGTAACCGAAGTTATCGGCAATTGGCAGGAGCCATATGGTTGTCGCTTTATTGTATGAAATGCAAACGCCCTGTAATTGATTTACTTTATCACTAAGCGGTAGTGATAGTCGTAGAAGCAATAGTTGGCGAGACGACAACGATGCTACGATGGAGATCAAGGTGTCGTGCCGGTGACGATGGTGATCACGACGGTGCTTCGGAGATGGAGATCACAAGCACAAGATGATGATGGCCATATCATATCACTTATATTGATTGCATGTGATGTTTATCCTTTATGCATCTTATCTTGCTTTGATTGACGGTAGCATTTTAAGATGATCTCTCACTAATTATCAAGAAGTGTTCTCCTGAGTATGCACCGTTGCCAAAGTTCGTCGTGCCTGCACACCACGTGATGATCGGGTGTGATAAGCTCTACGTCCATCTACAACGGGTGCAAGCCAGTTTTGCCCACGCAGAATACTCAGGTTAAACTTGACGCGCCTAGCATATGCAGATATGGCCTCGGAACACTGAGACCGAAAGGTCAAGCGTGAATCATATAGTAGATATGATCAACATAAGATGTTCACCATTGAAAACTACTCCATCTCACGTGATGATCGGTTATGGTTTAGTTGATTTGGATCACGTGATCACTTAGATGACTAGAGAGATGTCTGTCTAAGTGGGAGTTCTTAAGTAATATGATTAATTGAACTTAAATTTATCATGAACTTAGTCCTGGTAGTATTTTGCAAATTATGTTGTAGATCAATAGCTCGCATTGTTGCTTCCCTACGTTTGTTGCTTTCATATGTTTATTTTAATATGTTCCTAGAGAAAACTGTGTTGAAAGATGTTAGTAGCAATGATGCGGATTGGATCCGTGATCTGAGGTTTATCCTCATTGCTGCCTGTAAGAATTATGTCCTTGATGCACCGCTAGGTGACAGACCTATTGCAGGAGCAGATGCATACGTTATGAACGTTTGGCTAGCTCAATATGAGCAGATGCAGTCGTTATGAACGTTTGGCTAGCTCAATATGATGACTTCTTGATAGTTTAGTGCACCATGCTTAACGGCTTAGAATCGAGACTTCAAAGATGTTTTGAGCGTCATGGACCATATAAGATGTTCCAGGAATTGAAGTTAATATTTCAAGCAAATACCCGAGTTGAGAGATATGAAGTCTCCAACAAGTTCTATAGCTAAAAGATGGAGGAGAATCACTCAACTAGTGAGCATGTGCTCAGATTGTCTGAGTACTTCAATCGCTTGAATCAAGTGGGAGTTAATCTTCCTTATAAGATAGTGATTGACAGAATTCTCTAGTCACCATCACTAAGTTAGTAGAACTTCATGATGAACTATAGTATGCAAGGGATGACGAAAAAGATTCTCGAGCTCTTCGCGATGCTAAAATCGCCGAAGGTAGAAATCAAGAAAAACATCAAGTGTTGATGGATGACAAGACCACTAGTCTCAAGGAAAAGGGCAAAGGGAAGAAGGGGAACTTCAAAAGGAATGGCAAGCAAGTTCTTTGCCGGTGAAGAAGCCCAAGTCCGGACCTAAGCACGAGACTAAGTACTTTTGCTGCAATGGTCCTTTGGAAGCGGAACTACCCCGAATATTTGGTGGATAAGAAGGATGGCAAAGTGAACAAGGTTATATTTGATATACAGGTTATTGATGTGTGCCTTACTAGTGTTTATAGTAGCCCCTCGAGTATTTGATACTTGTTCGGTTGCTAAGATTAGTAACTCGAAACAGGAGTTCTGAGAATAAGCGAGAGACTAGTTGAAGGGGAAGTGACGATGAGTGTTGGAAGTAGTTCCAAGATTGATATGATCATCATCGCACACCCTATACTTTCGGGATTAGTGTTAAACCTAAATAAATGTTATTTGGTGTTTGCGTTGAGCATGGATATGATTTGATCATGTTTATTGCAAAACGCAGTTATTCATTTTAAAGTCAAAGAATAATTGTTGTTCTGTTTACATGAATAAAACCTTCAATGGTCATACGCCCAATGAAAATAGTTTTCAAAAGCGGTTATTCATTTAAAATCAGAGAATAATTGTTGTTCTGTTTAAATGAATAAAACCTTCAATGGTCATACACCCAATGAAAATAGTTTGTTGGATCTCGATAGTAGTGATACACATATTCATAATATTGATGCCAAAAGATGCAAAGTTAATAATGATAGTGCAACTTATTTGTGGTAATCGCCGTTTGGGTCATATCGGGGTAAAGCGCATGAAGAAACTCCATGCTGATGGTTTTTGGAATCACTTGATTATGAATCATTTGAGGCTTGCGAACCGTGCCTTTTGGGAAAGATGACTGAAACTCCGTTGTTCGGAACAATGGAACGAGATACTGACTTATTGGAAATAATACATAACGATGTATGCGATCCAATGAGTG
Organism: Aegilops bicornis; assembly: GCA_021605145.1. NCBI lineage: Eukaryota > Viridiplantae > Streptophyta > Magnoliopsida > Poales > Poaceae > Aegilops > Aegilops bicornis. Next base: position 1,520,261 of record CM038674.1, read on the forward strand.
TTGATGCTCGTGGCAAGTATCGTTATTTTCTGACCTTCACAAGATGATTTGAGCAGATATGGGTATATCTTCTTGATGAAACATAAGTCTGAAATAGTTGAAAAGTTCAAAGAATTTTAGAGTGAAGTAGAAAATCATCGTAACAAGAAAATAAAGTTTCGCGATCTGATCGTGGAGATGAATATTTGAGTTATGAGTTTGGTCTTCAATTAAAACAAAGTGGAATAGTTTCACAGCTCACGCCACCGGAACACCACAACGTTATGGTGTGTCCGAACGTCAGAATCAGATTTTTTATTTTGATATGGTGCGATCAATGATGTCTCTTACCGATTTACCAATATCGCTTTTGGGGTTATGCATTAGAGACAGCTGCATTCACGCTTTAATAGGGCACCATCTAAATCCGTTGAGACGACACCATATGAACTATGGTTTAACAAAGAAACCTAAGCTGCCGCTTTCTTAAAAGTTTGGAGTTGTGATGCTTATGTGAAAAAGTTTTCACCGATAAGCTCGAACCCAAATCGGAGAAGTGCGTCTTCATAGAATACCCAAAGGTAACTATTGGGTACACCTTCTATCACGAGATCCGAAGGCAAGTTTTTCGTTGCTAAGATGGATCCTTTCTAGAGAAGAAGTTTCTCTCAAAAGAAGTGAGTGGAAGGAAAGTAGAACTTGATGAGGTAATTGTACCTTCTCCCTTATTGGAAAGTAGTTCATCACGTAAATCAGTTCGATGATTCCTACACCAATTAGTGAGGAAGTTAATGATAATGGTCATGAAACTTCAGATCAAGTTGCTACCAAACCTCGTAGGTCTTCCAGAGTAAAATCCGCACTGCAGTGGTACGGTAATCGTGTTCTCGGAAGTCATGTTACTAGACCATGATGAACCTACGGACTATGAGGAAGCGATGATGAGCCCAGATTCCAGCGAAATGGCTTGAGGCCATGAAATCTGAGATAGGATCCATGTATGAGAACAAAGTATGGACTTTGATTGACTTGCTCGATGATCAGCAAGCCATGTTAAATAAATGGATCTTCAAGAGGAAGACGGACACCGATAGTAGTGTTACTATCTACAAAGCTCGACTTGTCACAAAAGGTTTTCGACAAGTTCAAGGTGTTGACTACAATGAGATTTTCTCAACTCGTAGCGATTCTTAAGTCTGTCCGAATCATGTTAGCAATTGCCACATTTTATGAAATCTGGCAAATGGATGTCAAAACTACATTCTTTAATGGATTTATTAAAGAAGAGTTGTATATGATGCAACGAGAAGGTTTTGTCAATCCTAAAGGAGCTAACAAAATGTGCAAGCTCCAAATGATCCATCAATGGACTGGTGCAAGCATCTCGGAGTTGGAATATACGCTTTGATGTGTTGATCAAAGCATATGGTTTTATACAGACTTTTGGAAAGGCCTGTATTTACAAGAAAGTGAGTGGGAGCTCTGTAGCATTTCTAAAATTATATGTGGATGACATATTGTTAATTGGAAATGATATGGAAATTCTGGATAGCATGAAAGGATACTTGAGTAAGATTTTTTCAAAGCAAGACCTCGGTGAAGCTGCTTACACATTGAGCATCAAGATCTATATAGATAGATCAAGACGCTTGATAAGATTTTTCAATGAGTACATACCTTGATAAATTTTTGAAATAGTTCAAAATGGAACAGTCAAAGAAGGAGTTTTTGCCTGTGTTGCAAGGTGTGAAGTGGAGTAAGACTCAGGACCCGACCATGGCAAAAAAAATAGAAAGAGAATGAAAAGTCATTCCCTATGCCTCAGTCATAGGTTCTATAAAGTATGCTATGTCTTGTCAACTGCATATATTGTATACCTTGCTCTGAGTTTTGCAAAGGAATACAATTTTGATCTAAGAGTAGATCACTGGACATTGGTCAAAATTATCCTTAGTGGAATAAGGATATATTTCTCGATTATGGAGGTGACAAAAAGGTTCGTCGATGTAAATTTTAGCACTGGTCCAGATGACTTTAAGTCTTAATCTGGATACATATTGAAAGTGGGAGCAATTAGCTAGAGTAGCTCCATGCAGAGCATTGTGGACATAGAATATTTTGCAAAATACATATGGCTCTGAATGTGACAGACCCGTTGACTAAGCTTCACTCACGAGCAAAACATGATCACACCTTAGTACTCTTTGGGTGTTAATCACATAGCGATGTGAACTAGATTATTGACTCTAGTAAACCCTTTGGGTGTTGGTCACATGACGATGTGAACTATGGGTGTTAATCATATACAGATATGAATATTGGTGTTAAATCACATGGCGATGTGAACTAGATTATTGACTCTAGTGCAAGTGGGAGACTGAAGAAAATATGCCCTAAAGGAAATAATAAAGTTATTATTTATTTCTTTATATCATGATAAAGGTTTATTATTCGTGCTAGAATTGTATTAACCGGAAACATAATACATGTGTGAATACATAGACAAACATAGTGTCACTAGTATGCCTCTACTTGACTAGCTCGTTAATCAAAGATGGTTAAGTTTCCTAACCATAGACATGAGTTGTCATTTGATTAATGGGATCACATCATTAGGAGAATGATGTGATTGACATGACCCATTCCGTTAGCCTAGCACTTGATCGTTTAGTATGTTGCTATTGCTTTCTTCATGACTTATACATGTTCCTCGTAACTATGAGATTATGCAACTCCTGCCATCGGAGGAACACTTTGGTGCTACCAAACGTCACAACGAATCGGGTGATTATAAAGGAGTACTACAGGTGTCTCCAAAGGTACATGTTGGGTTGGCGTATTTCGAGATTAGGTTTTGTCACTCCGATTGCCTGAGAGGTATCTCTGGGCCCTCTCGGTAATGCACATCACTATAAGCCTTGCAAGCAATGTAGCTAATAAGTTAGTTACGGAATGATGCATTACGTAACGAGTAAAGAGACTTGCCGGTATCGATATTGAACTAGGTATTGGATACCGACGATCGAATCTCGGGCAAGTAACATACCGATGACAAAGGGAACAACGTATGTTGTTATGCGGTTTGACCGATAAAGATCTTCATAGAATATGTAGGAGCCAATATGAGCATCCAGGTTCCGCTATTGGTTATTGACCGAGAATAGTTCTAGGTCATGTCTACATAGTTCTCGAACCCGTAGGGTCCGCACGCTTAACGTTCACGATAGCAGTTTTATTATGAGTTTATGAGTTTTGATGTACCAAGGAGTTCGAGTCCCGGATGAGATCGGGGACATGACGAGGAGTCTCGAAATGGTCGAGACGTAAAAATCGATATATTGGACGACTATATTCGGAGTTCGGCAAGGTTCCGAGTGATTCGGGTATTTTTGGGAGTACCGGAGAGTTACGGGAATTCGTATTGGGCCTCTTTGGGCCATACGGGAAAGGAGAGAAAGGGCCAAAAGAGTGGCCGCACCCGTCCCCTTGGACTAGTCCGAATTGGACTAGGGAGGGGCGACCCTTCCTTCCTTCTCCTTCTCTCTTCCCTTTCCTTCTCTCCTACTCCTACTACATGGAAGGGTTCCTAGTTGGACTAGGAAAGGGAATCCTACTCGGTGGGAGTAGGACTCCCCTAAGGCGGCGCCATAGAGAGGCCGGCCCTCCCTCCTCCACTCCTTTATATCACGGGGCAGGGGCACCCCATGAACAACACAAGTTGATCTACGGATGGATTTCCTTAGCCGTGTGCGGTGCCCCCTCCACCATATTCCACCTCGGTCATATCGTCACGGAGTTTAGGCGAAGCCTGCGCCGCAGAGCATCATCATCGTCCTACCACGCCGTCTTGTCGACGGGAACTCATCCCGACACTTTGCTGGATCGGTCCGGGGATGCGTCATCGAGCTGAAACGTGTGCTGAACTCGGAGGTGCCGTGACGTTCGGTACTTGGATCGGTCGGATCGTGAAGACGTACGACTACATCAACCGCGTTGTCATAACGCTTCTGCTTACGGTCTACGAGGGTACGTGGACAATACTCTCCCCTCTCGTTGCTATGCATCACCATGATCCTTGCGTGTGCGTAGGAATTTTTTTTGAAATTACTACGTTCCCCAACACCCGCATTGCTGGGCGCCCACGCGATCCGTAGATTGATCTTGTATGTTTTGCCTTATCCTCCAATATATCTCGCAAGTCCGGCGCGTTTTCCCGTGCCTTGGTACTTTTTGAGCGGCGTCGGGGTGTGGCTTGAGCGGAGGGCGGAGAGGTTTCTTCCGTCCCGCCACGGGTGGCCGGTCTGCCATGTCATGTGCTGGTGACTTGGGTGCTTCCTCCTCTAGTCGAGGCAACGGCCTGCGTTTGGGGTAGCTTTTGGAGGCGTTCGAGTTCATACTCTTGGCTGCAAGGACTTGGTCCATCTGTCGACTAGCGGTGTCTTGATCAGCTCTAAGCTGTTGCTGCTTTTTCTTGAGGCTGCTTGCCGTGGCTATAAGCCCGCGTTTGAAAGCGTTCCTGTCAAGCGGGATCCTCGGGCATGACAAATTGTCGTCGTCGAGGCTTGCCTCATCTTCTGAGGAGGAGGCGATAATTATCTTCCTCAACCTCTCTTTACGCACGCGTCGATGCAGGCTTGCTTCTCCCTCCTCCTACTGAGTCCTGCTGGAGGGGGTTCTCTTCGGCACTGTCCGGGGTGTTATTATCTCCCGTGCCGGAATCACCATTTTTATTGTGGCGGGATTTAGAGCGGCGCCGCTGACGTTGGCGCTTCGGCTGTTTCTTGGAGGGGTCATCCTCCGTTGTTCCATCGCCGTTCCCATCTTTTGGGATGTCCACCATATATATGTCATATGACGAGGTGGCCTTCCAGTGCCCTGTAGGCGCTGGTCTTGTCGTCTCCGGCATAAATCGTCCATACCGTCGATGCCTTCGAGTCGTAATTCAGCATGTCGGTTAGATCATCGATAGTGGCTACAAAGTGGGTGGTGGGTGGGCGTTGAATTTCTTCGTCGTCTGCGTCTTCAACCTACCTGTCCGTAGTCCGCCAGGTTCTCGGGATAAAGAGAGAGACTTTAGTGAATTCAGGACGGTCGCCAAAGGGCGAAGTGCTGAAAGATGTCCGCGGCAGTGAACTCCATGACCGGCCCAATCGGATTCTATTGGCGGTAGCGGGGGTTCGAGTCCGGAGAGAGTCCGCACTGGAGTCGAGGTCTTCGCAGCGACAGGGATGGAGTTTGGCTCAATCGCCGTAGAGATTGTAGCCACCGAGGCGGTGTCCAACCACTCGTCCTCGATCGGGGAATCCGGCTCCGGATTAAGGATCGGAGCGGATAGTGGTGCGGCTTCCAGGGCACTGTTCGGCTGCAGAGCTAGATCATGCCAATCGAGGAGCAGTCTGGTAGCGGCAGGCTGCGCGGCTCGAATCCGTCGAAGATCAAGTCTCCGCGGATATCGGCCGTATAGTTCAAACTTCCAAATCTGACACTGATGGCCAGGGGCGAAGCTTTCGATCTGCTTCCGGATGGCCAAGCTTAATTAGCCTGATGCAAAGCCGCCCGAATCTGAAGATCTGTCCAGGGAGAAAAGTCTCACCGGACCGCGTCATTGTTGATGATCGAACGAGCCATCGGGCCTACTCGGTGACGCATACGCAGGAACTCTCAATGAAAGCACCGATGTCGATTGTCAAAACCGCGGATCTCGGTAGGGGGTCCCGAACTGTGCGTCTAGGCGGATGGTAACAGGAGACAAGGGACACAATGTTTTTACCTAGGTTCGGGCCCTCTCGCCGGAGGTAATACCCTACTCCCGCTTGATTAATATTGATGATATGGGTAGTACAAGAGTAGATCTACCACGAGATCAAGGAGGCTAAACCCAGAAGCTAGCCTATGGTATGATTGTTGTTCGTCCTACGGACTAAAACCCTCTCGGGTTTATATAGACACCGGATAGGTTAGGGTTACGTAGTCGGGTTACAATGGTAGGAGATCTACATATCCGTATCGCCAAGCTTCCCTTCCACGCCAAGGAAAGTCCCATCCGGACACGGGATGAAGTCTTCAATCTTGTATCTTCATAATCTTGGAGTCCGGCCGTGACGATAGTCCGGCTATCCGGACACCCCCTAGTCCGGGACTCCCTCAACGCCCAAAAGAAAAGAAAAAGAAAAGGAAAAGAAACAAATGTCGATAACGGGCGGATCGACAAAAACGAAGAAGCCTCGCGACCGCTGCGTCCACCGGAGATCGCCCACCAAGCTCCGAGACTCCGAAGCGCCGGTACCAATCAACACCTCCAAGAAGGAACGCGACAATGGCGATCTTTTGTTGCCAAGGGTTTCCCAGACGCGTGGTGAGGAGAGAGGAAGGTAGCCTGACGCACCTCAAGCGCCACCGCGTCGGTGCGGCCAAACCAACAGGGATTTCTCCCGATGCCATCCTCTACCTCAGGCACTTCAGAGTTCGCCACCAAACCAACCACCACCCAGCGCCAACACGGACACGGAGCTTCCCATGCTGTCTCACCACATCACCGCGAAGATGGCTCGCGACAACGAAGAAGAGGAGCTGAACTAGTGCAGCAGCACCATCGGCATACGGGAGGGCCCCACCTCCACCGTCCACGACGGTAGCCGACCGGACGCCATAGCAGGAGCCTACCGGGCTCGTGGCCCCACAGGCCCGGCCGGGCCCTCAAAGGCCCGGACAGCTCCCCGTCTGCGGCAGCACCCGGCATGCCGCCGCGCCACCGTCTCTGCCCAAGCCGCCTCCTGCCCCCCATACAGAGGGCGCCGTGGTCGCACCGAGTCGGCCCGCAAGAGACCAAACGGGACCCTACGGGTCCAGAATCTGCCGGGGCATGCCGCCGCCGACCAAAGACCACCGACCGCCGCCACCAAGAGGCGGCACCACCACGGCGAAGCGCCGCTGCCACCGCACTAAAGCCGGACCGCCACTGCCAGAATAGAAGCACGCCGCCCCCCACCCCGGAAGGAGGAGCGCGGAAGGCGAACAACCCGCCGCCGCCACCACCTGCCAGATTCAGGCGCTGCCGGGCGGCGGGAGGGACGACGGTGGGCGAACGAGGAGTGAGGGGCGTTGCTGCCTCGCCGCCTCCCGGGGAGACGGCGGAGGCGGCTGGACGAGGAGGAGGGGAAAGGGGGGAGGGGCGGCGCTGGATGCCACATGTGCGAGCGATGGCGGAAGCGGAGAACGGGAGCGGGGAGCGGGCGCCATGTTGGGCGGGCGGCGGCGGCGGTTTAGGGTCTGGGCCGGGCGGCGGGAGGAACCCTAGTGGGAGCCTAAGCGGGCCGCTTGTTGGGTTTCATAATAGTATATATCGCCGCTCACTCTTTCAACGGGCCGACACGCTTTGGATGCGAAGTATTGTGATTGAGTTGGGGTTTGGAAGAAGTTAGGTGGGAAAATGTTTGTTTGGTAGAATATGTCTTATGTAGTATATATTGTTAAAATTTACAAAGTTTGACTTTCATCAAATTTTATATGCACTATAATTTGGCAAGGAAGTAGTTTCGGAGGGTTTTCATATGACTAACACGGTTTATGACAAAAATATGTTTAAAATATTTAAGAAATTTAAACAATGCAGTTTTACAAACCATGCTATCTTAGAAAAACTCTACTCCCGACCTTATCTTCTAAACTGATAAATTAGAGTGCACGGCGGTCTTGTTTGTAGAAGTCAATTTAAAACAATCGCGAGTTCAAGTTACCTAACCAACATTAGTAGAAGTGATGCGCACCTGGGGTGAGTCATACCAAGCTAAGATTGGTAGGATGACTACCATTTGGATGGGCAGTTATCCTTCTCAAATTGCTCAGGCAATGAACCTTGATTGTACTTTTGGTCCATTTTTATATATTTTTCTTTTCCTACAAAAAACTCATAAATGATTGGATCGACACCATTAATTAATTTGTTATGTATGTTCACTTTGGTCCAAGTATCTGTCATATTGCAGGCAAATTTGCCACCATGTCTTGGTAACATGGGGTCACCACATGTCCACATGCATGGAGCATGCAAGGGCGACAGAGCACCTCTACAGGGAAAGCATGTCATGTATTTTTGTGAAAAGTTTTTGCAGAACTATTTTTCAGGAAATTAACTTGTATTCCTCACATAGTATCGCTACCATCCTCAATACAATGTTTAGCGACCTCATTAGGGCTTGATCCCAGCCACACCATGGTGCAGCTAGAAGGCCTACCATAACATGCCAGTAAATGTCTTACAATATTTTGACTACATTGTATGTGAGTAATACAATATTTTCACTTGTTCTTGAGCAGTATGATCTGATGAGCAGTGAATAAATGTCATGATCTCCACTTCTCCCTTCTTAACTAAGTTTATGGCCTCGGACTAAATGATGATGGGTTGTTGACTCCATTGCAAAAGCAATCGACAAGCCTTCCTTAATTGGACACAACTCTGATTCAAAGCATCATGGCAATGGTATAAATGAGACATACACTAAACATAATATCACCGATATGATCCCTTAAGATCATGCTACTTCCACCAGTTCTATCAGCCAAAGAGAAGAAAAGTTAGTGTTTAGCCAAGGATAAAGAACTGGATGTTTTTGCAGATCTATTTTGTTGAGTATCCTGATTATTTAGGAAACATAGGATAGACTCATATTTGTTCTAGTTTGTCTTGTACTCTAAGATGGTCATGTACTCCTATATATATGTCCACGTGGCTCAAGCAATACAACAACAATTCCACTGATCGCCTCTCTATTCTTATACATATTTAACGACCCCATTCCTGTTGCAGGACACACTCGCTGAGTTTCTGAGACATGAGGTGGTGATGACGCCATCACATAATTGACATACTGCAAGTCTGTGATCTACTTGAGACGATGATGAAACTACCCACCCTTCTGACTGCAGTTGCTACTTGTTTCATATTCAAGCAGAAGAATTATGTAGGTCTTTTACTAAATTATGTTATGATGGCATGTGGTCCATACTTTATTGTATATTTTGAATGTTGTGGCTGCCTAGCCCCATTTTTGGCATTTGGTTTCAATGCAATCTCAGAGGGAAAATGTGTTAACCTAAAGAAATTAAACCACATTGTGAGCTAGAATGAATACAATCAAAATGACTATTATAGAGCTACTTTGTCAAGGGATAGGATGGTGAAAACCATATGGTTATGCCCATGTGCTTCATATTATGGCACTGAATTATATGAAAGCATCCACTGCATGGCTGTTGCACACTTGCGCCACACATGTTCCTATTTAAGCACGGGAATGGGGTTGGAGCAAGATCATAATTCACAAAACAAGCCTTCATGCGTATCTGTGTCTGGGCAAGGAGTGGAGCTCAGCCATGCTAGTTTCAACATATACCACATACATAATGTATACAAGTTTTCAGTTGGTTGGAATGGTTTTGTAGTATTATTAAAGCCCAAATACATCCTAGGACTTGGAAACATCAGGATTTGTGATTGCGCCGATCTATATTATCAAAGGGGTGATATCATATGTCGGTTTGTGAAGATATGTTGTGCTAGCTGCTCCATATTCCCAATGTGGATGAAGAAAGTAAATTCATGCTGGACAGATAGCTCTCTATGTGCTAATATGGAAAGGATGATGCATGGCTTATCAAGAAAATAGTAGTTATGGTGCTCTCGGCCAGCCCACACCATTGTGGACTGTCTAAATCTCTACTTCTAAAAGAGCAGTCTGTACGTGGTTTCGTTCGTCTAGTTACCCCACTCCACCAATCAATAGACCTCCCCATCCCACGCCCCAACGATTTTTGAATCTCCATTCTGGTTTTTTCAACGGCAAAAACCCACCGATTTTGCTTCAGCCATCGTTGGTTTTCTTTCACCATCACGAAAATCGACCGATCATGTAATCTTTGCTTGCAAGCCATAACTTCCCGACCCTCTCCCGTCTGTTTTCCCCTGTTCACGCAAGGTTTCCTGAGAAAGAAATCATCATCCGGTCTCCCGTTCCGTAGTCAAGCTTCTCCCAGAAAATTAGGATGCACGATTCCATTGCATGACGTACGTGATGCACTGCATGAAAGGAGCGCCGGATCCCACCAGACTTTCATGGCGCCTCCTTCCATTATCCCGTGGGTGTGGCATCCCCATGCCGGCGGCCTTCTCCAGCATGCTGCATCCCCATCGGCAGCCCCTAGAGATCCATGGTCTGTGACACCGGTAACGCCATGAATCAAACACAACACCCGGATTAACTAGATCCGGCAGCCGTCGGCCGCCCCGCCAGCCCAAACTGACTTGGAGAGGGAGGAGGTCGGATGCTCACACGGCTGGCCCTCTTCTAGGACGTCTGCGATCAACAAACGCAGCCAGTGTGTCAACAGTCAAGGCAGGCACGGCCAATGGAGATGCAGCCGGTGTGAGTGTCGTGGAGCGATGGCTTGTGTGACCGGTTGCTAATAGATGGTATATAGGCCTCCTTGAACCGCAGCCACCGCCAACGTGCTATCCTAGAGTGTGGGAAGGAGAAAGCGACTTGGATCTGGGAGCATATGGAGTGACACTTGCAGGCGATATCAACAGCTGCTGGCCCCTCCTGTCGGCTACCTCTGAAGGTGGTGCATGGTACCGGAATCAATGTGAAGTCCCTCGCCACGTGCCCTTCCCTGGTAAAGACCCAAGCTCCTCTCCTCTCCGCTCCATTGGATGCACTTTCTTGCCTTAGGCATTCATGTTTTTTCAGGGCTGCACTTTCTCCGCGTCGTTAAGCAAGTGATATACACGGTGGAGAAGAATTAACACCATGGAAGAGGAGGAATACAAGCTTTTGTACGTGACATATTCAATGAAACTACGTATTTAAAATTTTGCATGAGGGCTTAGGCGTGGCAGCGTCAGCGGCCTCTGACGCTCCTCGGCTCGTCGTTCACCGCCGCTGACCTCTAACGCCAGCTATCGTGAGCAGTGTCACTGCTATCCCCTCACCGTGGCACCTTCCCTGCGTGTTACTTTTTTTCTCTCTACTTGCAGTTGATTTGGTCCACTATTGGTCTCAAAAAAGTACATTGTTACTGATGAGCAAGCTTCTGTAATGTTGCGAGGGAGTTATTTACTCAAAACCACCACACTTGGAGCTAGGGTAACAACTTAGTATCAGATTTGAACCAGGGCACAAAAAACCAACGAAACTGAGCCTAATGCATAACACGGAGCACTAATGCTGGAATTTAGTCACGAAAACAGAAAAACCGACAGGTGGGTCCCACCTGTCGGGCCGACATGGCAAAGACCAAGCACAAAAAAAACTTTGACCGGCTGAAGTGGCAGAGGAGATGCGGGCCATGCCTGTCATTGACTACATGGTCATCTTCATTCCATATCTATTCCTATGGAGCATTGTGTCGAGCAGCTTGTGAGCGGCCATGCCCTTGCGAACTGAGAGGTCCATGGCCATGGAAGCCGAGCCCGTGCTCAAGCTAGGCGTAGCCTAGCTCGATGTCCAGACCCTCCTCTCCATTTTCCCTTCATCTAGAGCTGGCTCCCATCCTCCAACCCCCTCCCCGCTGCCATCCGAGATCTAGCCGTCGATGCCGCTACGCACCAACATGGCCACTACCGTAGTTTCGCCGAGACACAGTGTCCCAGAACTTTGCCTCCTGATGCTGGTCATCCTCGATGACGAACAAGAGCCGAGACGCTGCGCAACGACCAAATCGACCGTGTCTTCAACCTCGAACCGCCGGCCGTCGCCGTCGAATTCACCACCTTCAGAGCACCCCTGACCTTGCCGGCATGCTCAACTGAATCGCCATGAGCCCCTCTCCTTTTAGCCCTTTCTGCCGTTGTCGATTTCGCCCCGTAACTAATTCCTCCGCCATAACCGAGAGCTCCGGCCGTCGTACATCTCCGCCATCGTCGTTTGAGCACGAATTTATCATGCCTGAGCACTGTACTGAGATGCCGGAGCTCCCGTGAGGCCATCTAGCGGCTTAGCTTGCTCATTTCGCTCGTGCTAGCCCGAGCTCCGCCACCGCCCAGCTCACTGGCCGTCAACGCCATCTGGACACCCTAGCACGCCGGTGCGCCGGCCGGGCCCTGCAGGCCCTTCCCATGCCTCCTCCCTTTCCTCTCGAAGGCCATCTCCCGTCAACCTGCCCGTGCGCTTGCCTCCGCTCCAGACCAGCCATCCCAGGGCAGAGTAAGAGATGAGGAAAAACAAGATAAAAGGAGTAGAGTGGCTGACTCACTAGTAGAAAACAGGGCTATGGTTCCGGGCCAATATTTACATTAGTCCCGGTTCAATCACGAACCGGGACTAATGTGAGCATTGGTCCCGATTCGTGCGGCTAAGGCATTAGTCCCGGTTCACCTGTGCCCTTTAGTCCCGGTTTGTGCCTCAAACCGGGACTAAAGGGTGCGATGTTTTAGTCGATTAGTGCCTCAAACCGGGACTAAAGATTAGACCTTAGTCCCGGTTTGAGACACGAACCGGTGCTAATGGGGTTGAGACCTTTAGTCCCGGTTCGCCACGAACCGGTACTAAAGGTCCCATTTTCAAACTCTACCCTCCCCGTGGATCGCTTTTTCAGTTTAAAAAATAAAAGAAAATGATGGAAATGTCAAAAAATAAAATAAAATAAGTTTCCCATGTGATATGTGGTCTAGTTGTTGGGAAAATTTGCAAATGTGAATTTCGACTTTATTTGCAAAATCTCTCCGAATTTATAAAAATGGGCATAACTTTTGCATACTAACTCGGATGAAAAAGTTTTTATATGAAAATCATCTACTCAAAAAGTTACATCCAAATTTAACTGGGGGAACCCCGTTAAACATTTTCAAAATCCTCAAAAACCTAACAAAAAAAGTTACGGGGCTTTTAAGATCTAGAGTGGAAAAAATCAAAAAAATTTCAAACTGTGGTCAAACAATGGTCAAACTAATTATTCTAGAATATTAGTGTTACTAAATAATTATTTCAGTTATTTTGAATTTTGGTCAAATCTGGTCAAACTGTGGTCAAACTGTGGTCAAACAATGGTCAAACTAATTATTCAAAATAAATATTGTTTTTTCTAAATAATTATTGTTTTTTAAAACAATAGTTTCAAACTCAAACAGTGAAATGTGTCACTTCATGCTCAAGGAAAATTCTGAGGGTTAATAGGATTGATATCTTACTATTGTCGTGAAAACAACAAGTGCAGACTTGGAAACGAGGGAGAATAGAACCCGGAAGTTAAGCGTGCTCAGGCTGGGGGAGTGGGAGGATGGGTGACCGTTCGGGAAGTTAGATGATTTGGAATGATGAGGGATGATTAGAGATTAGAGGATAAATTGAGCAGTGATGAGGGGTGTTGATTAGAGATTAGAGGTTAAAATAATTCAGAAATTTGAAAATAAAAAATTATTCAAAAGAAAATTTCAAAAAAAAAATTTAAAAAAAAAATCATAAAATTTCCTTTAGTCCCGGTTGGTGTTGGAGCTCCACGTGGCCGCGGCCTTTAGTCCCGGTTCTGGATTGAACCGGGACTAAAAGAGGGAGGAATTAGTACCGACCCTTTTGTCCCGGTTCACCAATCGGGACTAAAGGCCCTTACCAACCGGGACAATAAGCCCTTTTTCTACTAGTGACTGCTGGGTCCCCCGTCCACCTCAGAGGGTCAAACATTGACTTGGATTAGTCTTTGCTAGTTCGGCCCGACAAGCAGGACCCACCTATCGGTTTTACTGTTTTCGTGACCAAATTCCACCATCAGTGCTACGCGTTACGCATTAGGCGCAGTTTCGGTGGGGTTTTGTGCCCTGGTTCTAATCTGGTACTAAGTTGTTACCGTAGCCCTAATTGTGGTGGTTTTGAGTAAATAACTCGTTGTGAGGTGAAGTATTTTGCTATTAATTTGCTGATGCCCTGACGTCTTACTTTAAATCCATTCTACACCACAGGAGAGGACATCACAATATGATGGGAGCAACCTGCATCTTTGGAATGTATTGAATTAATTAGATCACAAATAATTAGTACTATAACTCGTACTGCTCCTGTGACAGTGAGAGGGTTGCAGACGTGGGGCCCATAGCCGGCGACCGGCGTGGCTTAGGATGAGAGGAGGCCATGACAGAGCTCACGACCCTACATCATATAGCAGCTGTGTAGTCGCAACACCAGCTTCTGGTCGTTCAAGCAAGAATCCAGCGAGGCGCACTGCAAGTCGTAACGGACGCATGCCAGAGAGGACTACACGGGCAAGAGAGCTCGTAGACTCAGAGTGCAGCCTGATGAAGAAGTGGCGCACCATCTTCGTAGACCCAAGGGTGCGGAATGGCAGCCGACCTGTGAGGACGTGGACGCAGTGGTAATGTCTTTGGAAGAGGCATAGCTGCCCATGGTGGTAATAAGATCACTGCCAAAGGCGTAGCACGCCATTGATAAGGACATGCTGACCCCAGCATGCCGGGCGGCGTGCAGGTGTGGCGGAGCATGCCCCGTGTGTACTCTGTTCTCATGATCGCATGTGCAGCAAGACCAGCTCGCGAGCTATATACGATGCCCATTGTCAAAGCGTGTCCTGCTCTCCTCAACGCTCTTGACTTGTTTCCCGACGAGCTCCAGCCTTTAGTCTCCGGCCACCACGACCTCTTCCACGCACTGACGCGCACACACACATGATGGCGAGTCGTGACGCTGGAGAATAAGATGCTCGAGCGGCGACAACGACGCGACCCGAGGCAGACAGAGCACCGTACGGCTCCTGGACCCGTGATCGCGGTGGCTGATGCGGCGCTGCTTGAAGGCCGTCAGTGCGATGATGCACGACCCTACTGTGGCCTCAGTCTCGACCCGCACGATGCTGCAGCCTACATGCGCTCTCCTCAATATGTTCCCCAGCGGCAACCATGGGTGCGTGACGGAGCTCCTCATGGGGCAGCTGGCCGGGCTATGCGCACGAGTACTAGTCAAGGGGTGCTAGCTCAAGATTGCATCAAAGTCGTTCGACTTGTAATTTTGTTGGGTCATCGTGTTGTTCGTTGAGCACGCTTGCCATCTTTCGTGACGTCTCCTATTCCCTAACGTTTTCAGTTTCACATCTCCGTGTCTCATCTCTGGAGGCTGCTACCATCTTTGTCTTGGATGGAGTGGTATATATCCATATGCCAATCCGCACGGTGCCAGGTTGGTTGGTTGGTGGGTATGTAGTCCTTTTTCACATCGATTTGATGCCATCGCTTGGCAAAGAGTGCATGTACCCTACGTCAAAGTGGTTTCATATATTGTCTTGTGTGCCACCGGTGGTTCAAATGTGAATCCATCCTTCAATGAATAGGATTTGTTTGGCGCATCTGTTTTACTATCGACCGCATGCTGGCATGCAGCAGTTCGTGGTAGCTCCAATCTGATAACAAGGAATTGACTAGCTGATCCACATTTTTTGATGCTTTTAAGAGGAGAATGCTGCATTTCTAAGATATCTAGGTTGGCCGTGGCCTATAGCTTACGAGCATGTTGAATGTCAATTAGTTCCTGAACCAGCAGTGGTTAAGATATGAGTAAATCACATAAAAAAAGTATACGCACACGTGAGGAAATTACATCTATCACAACACCTCTACCTTTTTTATCGTTGCTCTTACTACTTCAGAATCTTGATTTGAATGATGGAAGAGACCGCAAAACAGTGATATTCTACAGTTTCACCATGATTTTTCTTCATTTGCATAAATTAATTAAATATGTAACATCGATGATGTCAATCATATGGGCGAACTAAGAGCATCTTGAACCGATCCCTCATAATCAGTTAGAGGAGTAAATTTTTTTAAAAAAAAATCTCATCTAACGTGCACCTAACATATCATCTAATGTACTCGGCCGCGCATCATCAAGAGAGTAAAAATTCTCCACTCCCACCACTCCACCTTACCCATTCCACCATTGGCGCGCCCCCACTTCTACTTCCCCGCCGATGGCCGGATCCAACCACTACAGCTAGTTTGTATACCCCTGGGAAAAGCTAACAGGGGCACCGTGGTGAAATCGTGCTTTTTCTTTAGGCAAATGAAATCGTACTGTTGCAGTGTGCACTCCAGACTGTGCGCGGCTGGCCGCAGCCTGTGGGCTGTGGAACGGCCGGCTGCGCCAGAGGTGGTACCGGAGATGGCCCGTATGGCAAAGCAATCTGATCAAAGCAATTAATCCCAAATCTCATTTCCTTCTTCTCCAGCGCCCCACTCTTCTAATACTGGGCTGAATTCTCTCCCAGATCTTATTAGCCACCCGCAAGGTCTGTAGTTGGCCGCTCGTCACAGTTACATGCTGCAACATCTTGTGTACTGCAACATGATGTGGGATGTATGCATTTATTTTCTTCTCTATAGCGTCCATACAAGTATCGGCCATTGTAGATGCCCTTAATTACCACGTCTTATCTATATAGTCTCATACGAGCCAATCCTCAGATGCGTCGACTGCCATTGATACGATTTGAATCTCACGGCCATAGATTTTTCTTTTGAACGCAAAATACCAACAAAAAAATCCCCTCAGCAGGGAGCACTTTTAAAGTACCCCGAAGTAAATATGATCCGTCAATTTGTTCTAATCTGATGGCCCGACGTAATGGGTACTCCAGCGGAACTGGTAGGGAGTACTATCATCAAAAGGCAGAGAGTACCTTGAGTACAAGGGTAATATGTAATCTGTAGGATAATGAACGGTTTGAGTGCGCACTGTTGTATCCCTGATTTGGAAACCTTAATTTCATGACCTGATTCGGCTGGCCATGGGGATGGACGGGTCTCGCCGACGAGCTGGCGACAAAGGCGGTGTCAAATTAAACGAGATCACTCTATCTCCCGGACACGGACATAAGTCGTGGCGTTGGTGCTGGGGGAGACCATGTGACGGAGATGGTGTTTCCAAGGATCCGTGCCTGCGTTGTATCCTCTGCTACAAGTGCACGATCTGTCGCGAATGGTGCCTCCATCTCCATCCATCGCTTTCGATAGGAGGCTGCAAAGGCGGTGGCCTGTGTGGCCGTGTGTAGTCGACGGTGGCTTCATGTGCCCCGATCGGGATGGTGGCGGCCAAATTACTAATGACAAAAGCCAAATTACTTCTACCCAATATTAGCAGGAGAAAATGAGCAAACTACCCCCTTTGAACCAATGGTTAGATCTGACTGGTACTCCATCTAAGGGGAAAGGAGTACCATGGTACCGTAGAATACCTCATCCCTAATCACTCCCCCCCCTCACCCGCATATCCCTCTCGCTATCTCGCCGTCATTCACAGCAGCGCCGTCTCGCCGCCTCTTGCCTGCCTCTCACCTCGCCTTTGCAGCACCGACGCATCGTCCATGCTTGACCGTCTCACAGCTATTTCATTTGGTCCACGCCGGCCACATCATCTCGGATTGGACTAGACGTGCCTCTCTGGGTGGTGCACATTTGTTGATATTTAGGGCGGCGCCTGTGGATGGAGGTGCCACCTTCACTGCATGTTGAGGGTAATCATGTCAAGTTCTCAACGGTCGATGCTAGTTTCGTTCTAACACTGTTTAGGTCTGATCCATATACTAACATCCATGCTTCCTTTGGCCCTTGGTTATGCTTCTATTGTACGGAAGTCTGATGTATACAAGGCCGCCATGCTTCTTTGCTTCTCATATATATGTCTATCATGGACATTGATCTACCTTACATCTGCATTGCGCGACCTCTCTTGCGTTTGCATACACTCCACCTGATTCAATAGTTCCATGTCATTAGGCTTGTGGCTGCTTGGTGGAACACAAGGGAATTGAGTGCTTGTAATATATATTTGCTTTTCAGTATATTGAAGCATGTAGGAAGCTTATTGGCAAATAGAGTGAAGCAAATCTATAGTCCCCAAGAAACATTTGATGGGAACAGTGTGCCATTGGCACTTAAATGAAACACATATTAAGACTGTTGGAAATATGTTACACGAACGGATGAAGCAAAGAAAGAACGAAAGGAGCACAATAACATGCAAGCAGAACATTCCTTAAATAAACTGGGCAACTCTCTTCTTCTTAATTAATCGACGAGGCAAAACTTTTGCCTCCGTTTTGAGAAAAAGAAAAACATACGAGCAGAACCAAAATCCTAGATAGATACAAAAATAGTTAATCATAGCTCTGCGCACGAGTACTAGTCAAGGGTGCTAGCTCAAGATTGCAATGAAAGTCATGCTACTTGTATTTTTCCAGGATCATTGTGTTCTTCGTCGAGCACCTGTGCCATCTTTCCTGACATCTCCTATTCCCTAGTGTTTTTAGTTTCACATCTTCCCGTCTCATCACTCGTAGCTCCTTTGTCTTAGATGGCGTGGTATATATGCATATGCCTATCTGCATGGTGCCAGCTTGGTTGGTTGGTGGGTATGTAGTCTTTTTTCACGTCGATTTGATGCCATCGCTTGGCAAACAGTGCATGTACCCTACGTCAACGTGCTTTTTTTGTTACGCTTCACGAATGGTTTCATATATTGTCTTGCGTATCATCGGTGGTTCAAATGCGAATCCATTCTTCAATGAATAGAATTTGTTTGGTGCATCTGATTCACTATCGACTGCCTGCAGCAGTTTTCGTGGTAGCTCCATTCTGATAACATGGAATTGAGTAGTTCATCTATACATTTTTGATGCTTTTAAGAGACTGATGCTGCATTTCTAATATAACTAGGCTGGCCATGGCCTATAGCCTACGAGCATGTTGAAAGTAAATTAGTTCCTGAACCAGCAATGGTTAAGATGTGAGTAAACCACATAAAAAAGTATACGCACAAGTGAGGAAATTACATCTATCACAACACTTCTAGCTTTTAATCGTTGCTACATGCTACTGCTGCTTCAGAATCTTGATTTGAATGATGGAAGAGACTGCAAACCAGTGTGATATACATGCTGGCCTGTATATATATACGTAGTATAAAAAATGCTGATTGCTTAGCCATGCATGTCTGCCACATAAAAATGAGAGGGCATGTAGTAAATCTCGGTCGCACTCAAAAAGAAATAATTTTTTTTTCTTTTTTGACATCAAAGGAAGGATGGAGGCTCATAAGAGAACACGTGGATATATAGCCATGCATTCACACGCAAAATCAGTCACGTTTGAGCGAAGGAGGGAGCGTTCACACGGTAAACGCATGCATGCACGCGCGGAAGGCCGGACGCGCCTTCACACGGATCGGAGGAAATCAGCGTTCCGTAACGCACGCGAACGTTACTCCTCGCCTCCGGCCCCGACTTCCTCCTCGCCCAGCATCGGTGCCAGCCCTCGCTACCCCTCGTCATGGTCAGTAAAGGTACAGAGGCCGGCCTCCCAGTCTTGGAGCAGGGCCGCAGCCGCTCTGTCCTCGGGTTTGACGACTACCTTAGCTTCAAGCTGCACGCCTCCTGCGACGGCCTTCTTGTGCTCAGCCGATCTGACGGCCGCTTCAACATCTGTAATCCGGCCACGCGCCAATGCGCTCCCCTCCCGGGCCTCACTGCCGCCGGCGGCGATGTCAACATCATGGCGCTCTACCTGCACGGCCCGTCCGGTGAGTACCGCGTCCTATACGGCAGCGGCACGACCAAGTGACACACGAGCAGTGAGGGACGATAGCGAGAGGGGAATGTGACGCTGGAGGTTAGGGAAATGGAGCGACGATCTGGAGGAAGATGGGAACGGTGAGGTGCAGCAACCTCGCTGCCGCCGTCAGCTGCCCGGGCTACACCTGGCGGCTGCGAGGGGGATGCAGACACGGGTGGCTAAGGTATGGTGACGGAGGCCCGACACTTCGTCTTCCAGTTTCATCATGTTTGCAAGCAGTCTAGTTGATGCATTGTGGAAACGATTCCAACAAGCGTCCCTCAGTGTGCTGCTGCTGCACGCAGATGTACATCGAGTCATTGTGTTCTCGGTTCTCCACTAGTGCCTTGTTCCTGTGCTCATACTAGTCGTCGCGGTGTTGGATGATCGTGCTCTCCGTTGAGCACCGGTGACCTCTTTCTCGACGTCTCCTACTCCTATGCTTTTAGTTTGACATCCCCTCTTCCTCTTCTCATCTCTTTTGGGCTACTGACGCTCGTTCTTCTTCGCATCCACAATCGTCGACCTTACCACTACTTGCTTAAAGATGGCACCATATATATAAGTGATGAGTGGGTTGGTCAGTGGGTGTGTACTCTCCTATTATGCCATTATATTTTATATAAAGTAGGACGTGTACCTATGTGAAAGTGACCGCTTTTTACACCAACAGATCTAATCATGGGGAGATGCTGATATGAACGTGTGGTACTAACTGGTCATGAACTCATGACATGACTAGTGTTCATGCGCACGCAAACAACAATTCACGTGTCGGTACCTTAAATGAATGTAAATACATCCGCCAGCCAGTGCGGACGATCAAAACCATCGCAGTAATAATAGGAATTCAACGCTTCTACTAATTCTACACATTGACATGTCCGTAAAATTATTTGGCACACTTGTTTTCTCGCCGTTCCTTTGGAAAAAATAAGCAACAAAGGATCCACTGAAAGGACCACATAGTGTATCCTGATCTGCTCGAGATAATGAAAGATTTAGGTGTTAAAGATGTGAATAGTAGTGCAATGACATGCAAACTACTGGCACATATATTGGGAAAAAAATTGTATCCTTGAAACCAAGATCTGATTAAAATGTTATAGATACTATACTGCAACATTCACTGCGTCAAAATAACAACACGTGGATATAATTAATGATACGAAAGATAACAAAGAGAAATGAATCTTAAGACTTAGAAGCATTGAGATTTCTTACTCCGCTGTCCTAAATTGTTTATACAGAAAGTAACATCACCATGATTGCGGATGGAGATAAACTATTCTTCAAGGATTCATCACGTTACTAGCGCACTAGATCAGACTGGTGCAAATTATCTCGGCCTTGGGACAACATTGCAGTTCCGCAACACTTAATTTTTATTGAATTATTATTAAGTCTTCGCACCAGTGTGACCATGTCCGTACCTAGTGGCAACAAGATTCCAAACACCTTATCAACCATCTAGATGGGCATGATGAGTTGATGGCCCGTTCACCAGTGTAAATCTTTTGAGGTCTGGCAATTCACTATACATGACCTACGCAAAAGGCGCTTAGATTGGTAGAGTAACTATTCGCCCAGCCAAGCAGCATCGTCCTATCAGCTCCGAGCAACGGCCGCCAGTGCGCCGTGGAGTTGAGCAGTTTGCCCTCACAAGCCGGAGGTAGCTCGCCGAAGTAGTAGAGGCGCACCACCTTGTGCTTTTGGTTGCGTGGGTCATAATAGACAGAGTTGATTTTTTTTAGTTGCTGAGTTAATATTTTCATTACTACATGTCAAGTTGCTCCAGCTCAAGATTGCGTCCAAATAAATTTAATAATTCTCTTTTAGAATTAGATAGAAGAAAGTAGTCGTAGAGAAACTCTATGTTGCTGACATAAATGCACCCCCCTTCCTCCGCGTTTGATAAACATTACCAAAATTGAGCATCATGTGGTGCTGCACTCGAGAGCAAACACAACAAGGAATTTACTAATTCAATATAAAGAAGCTCAAAGTCACCCCATGTCGTACACTTAGGGTAGCTCCTCAAGGTCCCAAGAAAAGATTTTGGGACAACAATGCCTGAGGAATGGATGATTTCGATTCATGTACGTATCGAAGCAGTTTGTTCTCAACCTACTATGTGTTGTTTGCTTTTGTGTGTTGCATCACCGTGTGCTCCATTGAGCACTAGTGCTCTCTTTTTGTACCATGTTACTTGCGGCTGTGCTAGCTGGACCATCATGTTCTGTTCGGAGCACTAGTGCCCTCTTTCCCTGCATCTCCTATTCCCTAATGCTTTTAGTTTCACAACATTTTCTCTTTCCATCTCCTACATCTACTACCTTATATATGCATACACCATTATGAACGATGTTAGGTTGGGGAATATACTCTTTTTCCATCGACTTGATGTTATTACTTGTTACTTGGTAAAATAGTACATGTTGTGTCAAGGTGGCTTTCAATTCTTCAAGGATGATTTGGTATATTATATTGCATACAACCGGTTGTTGAAAATGTGAATTCATCTGTCAATTAAGTGTAAAACTGGGTGCATGTCTTTTACAGTCTATCACTTTTTTTTTGAAAAGGAGGATATCCCCCGGCATTTGCATGTCTTTTACAGTCTACCACATGCAGCAGTTCGTGATGAATATATTCTTATAAGATAGAATTGAATAGTCAATGTACATGCTCGGTTGCTTTTAGGGGTGAATGATGTATTTCTAAGATAAGTTGGTTGCAACCCATTGCCTAACCACATGTGGAAGTAAATCAATTTATGAATGAGCAATGGTCTAGACGTGAGTAAAGTACATATTTCAAACTAGATTTTAATCATTGTTACCATGTCAAAACCTTAGTTTTTTATGAGTATGCATTCACATGTGTGTGTGATAAAGTAGTGGAGTGCGAATCTTGACCAGGAAGCATGTTACCATTTTCCTTCCTTGTTTTCATAAATCCATTGAATTTGTAGTCCTGCGTTGCCAATCATATGGATGGAGTAAGATATTCTCACAGAGATCCGCAGAGGAGAGGCCTGAGTAGTAGACAAGAAAGACCATTTCCTTCAGAAACTAATATAGAGCGTTTAGATCACTAAAATAGTGATCTAAACGCTCTATATTAGTTCTGAAGAGGAGTAATTGGTAGTCGAAGACACGCTCTTCAATATATGCTTTATGGAGCCTTAGCACCTAGCTACCGCCATTCCACCGTCGAATGAGACCTGGCTAAGCTTAGTATCGTGCGATGGCCAACGGAAACACGAGCCCTCTGGCCCCTGCCTTGGGAGAACTCCAGCCACTATCCACGTTGTATCAAGTGCTCTCTAATCCATCCTCGGCCATGTTCAAGTGTACCTAGCTCCTGCTTGCTGCATGGGGTCATTACCTCTCCATTTGGGCTGTGGACGACTCAAAACCCCCACGAACTCAACCATGAGCATCCTGTCATTGCCGTCTGTGTTGTGTACGTGGTGATGGGGCAATAATGACGAAGGAATCATTGCAGATGTCAAACTCAAGAACAGAAGAATGGCCCACGGGGAAAGATATGAGTAGGCCAGACACGTGTAAACTGTACTATCTTGGACACTTAGATTCGTAGGCATCGTAAGAGGTCGGGGGTCAAAGTTTGTTATGTGGCTCATCAATAAAAACCAACCAATTTATCGGGACAAACACACGGGGCACCAACGAGGTTAAATGCCACCATTCTGCCCTTGTTCTCAAAACAAAATCACTGTTGCGAGAATTTGGTGATAATTTTATTAAAAAGATGTTCATATGTATCATAGTAAATATTATTATAATTCAAACAAATTATACCGATATTGACATTAAAAAGGTAGAAATCAGAAATAAAATAAGCAAAAAAGTAAAAAATATTAAATTTAAAACATGAACTCAAAAAAGAGAAGAATAATAGTGAAATAAGAAAATGGGAAAATAAAATAGAAATAAGAAAAACAAACTTGAAATCCAAAAAGGGTCCCTGATCTTATTGGGCTCGTCCCACCTGTGGGAAGACGAGGTGTATCTCCCATAGTTTCTGCTTAAGGAGGCCATAGGAGTCACACCTTCATGCTAACCTATGTATCCAACAGTGGCCTGGCTCCCTTCCCCGCCAATGGCCGCCAGCGGCTTGAGGAGGGATTTTTCACCTTGTGGATCCCTGGGGTCCATGAGTACGTGGCTCCTACAGCTGGTTGGCTTGGTGGCGATAGCAACCTTGCATCTGAGTATGATCCTCAACCTCCTCTTCGTTGATGCGTGAGTGAGGTCCTTATCCATGGCAGCGAGTATGGGTCCTGGTTCTTTCCAGTGTGTTGGTCCTTCTTGGCCGAGGTTGGAAGACATCCCGATTGTGATGGCTATCTTCAAAAGGATGTTTGCTCCGGCAATGGAGTAGCATAGACAATGACGGTGATCCGCTAAGACTGAACTTTGTTTTGTGGTCTAAGGACCTAGTTGTAATTTTCTCTAATGTCAGGGTCATTTGTACCACATATGATTCTTTACTATAATCCAGAGCTCTTTTTCACAAAATACTATGATTTCCCGTGGCGTGATATGTTATTTCAAGGCAAGAAAGAGAAGGTAGGTGCCTAGGAACACTCGGTTGGATTTTTATTGGGCTACTTCAAATTGTCGAGTCAGACAAAATTGAAGCCTGAAAATTGAAACGAGCAGACATCATTTTGTAACAATGGTATTGGTCACTGACTAAAAAGTTGTAAACAAAGTAATGTCTAACTTCTTTCGAAAAGAAAACCAAGAGATGGTATTGGTAAAAAAAATCCATGCTAGCAGTATCATGCAAACAAAGTATGCAGCGAAAGATCCACTAGTGGCTTGCAGTTTGTCTTCGAGTCTTATTATTCTTTCTAACAGTAACTTATGCAATGAGCCCACATGTGTACTTAAATAAATTCTTCCTATTTGAACCTTGAACTTCTGTTTCAAATACAAACACTAGATTCTAATCTTCTTTAGTAGTTTGTGCCATCCACTAATTACTCATCTTTTTACTTATTAGGTGAGCTTTTTCTTCACTGTTTACTCATCTTTCCATAGTAATCTGGGCTCATCCACTAATTCATGGCTTCCTTTTTTGTTTTTATATGCAGATAGGGATAGCGAGGAGGAGGTTGTCCCCACGAGGAGGCAACGTGAGGCTGCACGGGCGCCTGCCCATCTGTGCATCTACCGAGAATGGATGGAGTCAAGTGGGTAAGGTCGCCATCAGCACGTGATAAGATTAGGTGCTGGGTACCACATCCGCCCAAATCCAAGGTCTCAAGCCACACAGGTCAGCTTCTACTTCATACATGATTTCTTCATCTCAGCTGTACCAGAATAGAAAGCCATGCCTCTGCCTTCACCAAGAGTAGTATTTTCTGCAGGTTTTCCACCATCTCCTACTGGCCACGCATGCCTCATAATCTGGTGGATGTACCATTTATGTAGCTTTATTCACTAGGCATGGAGATGGGGCTGTCGCTTTGGTTGTAGCCATTCATATGCATACAAGCAAGGATGGAGATTTCAGTTGTGCTTACCTCGACAAAATACCATTGTTGGTAGCATAGCAATATCATTGTACTTGGCATTTACCTTACTGTATTAGGATTCTTAATGTTTCATGAGGTTTTATTTTGTGAGTTCTGGTATTATTTGTTATAATTGCGTGAAACTATTTCTGAACCTATATGACATAAATTTAGTTTTACCAGTCTGCAAGTTATGATAGCAATGGTTTTAACATTTTCATGTTTTATCTTTTTTGTAATCATATCACTTGCGGGGAATATGTTCAGATGTCTCGTGCTTGGAAAGGGCCCATTACACATATCATGGAAACAAGATCTATTTTTGTATTTTTGTAATCATTACACATATCAGATGTCTCGTGTTTGGAATGTGCAAGCTGAACTCCTCTATCATTGGTGTTAATCTTCCAATCAACAAGGTAAATGGGATACACTATATAATCCATGACTCTTTCCTCGATTCCTTTTACATTATCGAATCTGAAGGTCATCATTATTAACCATCACATATTAGTATTAGGATTGAATCTTCTGTGCTATTGCATTTGTTCAGAGAAGTTTTGACCTATACTTTCGGGAACAGTCCACCGGTCCGTTTCTTCGTGTAAAAGGAATTGAGAGAGTCATGGATTTGTATGATTGTATGTTTGTGTTGCTGCATTTGTTCAGAGAAGTTTTGACCTGTACTTCCAGGAACAGTCCACCGGTTATCAATGCAGTCCATAGAGAACAAGTTGCTAAAAAACATATGGGATGCAGTTAGCCTACGAGTGACCACTTAGGCACTTACCAAATTTTTTCTAAATTACAAATGGAATCCACTACCATACATGTTTACATTAGTGATATGTTCATTTCTCCCCTGGATAGTTATCAATGCAGTCCATAGAGAACAAGTTGCTAAAAAAATATGGGATGCAGTTAGCCTACGAGTGACCACTAACCAATTTTTTGCTAAATTACAAATGGAATCCACAGTACAATATTGTACTTTTATCAAATTGCATAAACCAGTGTACTATTTTCATGAATATTATGCAGGGAGCTCCATTCTACCTTGGTTGCTTCAAATAAAAAATCTGCCGACTGAAAGTATGTCAATTGGTTATTGGTGCTCTTGGCCCTTTATGCTTATTGGTTATTTGCTTCATGTGGTTTCCATTTTTAACTACATGGGCAATTTTAATTTCAGTGTTTATATATCTATCAGTTCTCGTGCTCATTGTAGATTATGCAATACAATTATGTTCAGAGGAGCTTTAGAGTAAAGACTAACCAGTACAAGATCTGTTTTTGCAAGGGCCATTACACATATCATGGAAACAAGATGGTTATTGATTTATGCTGCACAATGCCCTATCTATGTTCAGAATATATTCATGTCTTCATAATACAATTAGAAGCGATAGAAGTGTTCGCTGAAATGGATTTTCTTACTCAACACAATATATTGCGAGACTTGAAAAAAATAACTTGAAGCAAAGGATGGAGAGTATATCTCAACAACAAGTAATTAAACATGGTAAGTAATCATCACACCCTTTGAATTTTTTGTTTCTTGTCTAAGAGTTCTGCTCTCCATTAAAATAGCATTTCGGAAATTGCATTGACTTCATGGGATATTAGTCAAGTGCAAACCTTCAGTTAATTTTGCTGGCACTACATTTTCTTTTTGATGTCAACAGAATTGAGGACATTGTGCATTCATTGACATTAACAAGGACCTGAGCATGCATTCCTGAAGTAAGTCTGATGGTTAGCTTAGCAGTGTGTACAAGCATAGGAATTTTTTGCTATGTATTTTGCAGGCTGATTTCAAATATTGAAAGAAGGTTTAGTCAATAGAATGTACCATAAAAACCTTACGCATCTACTCTTTCTTTATTTTTTCATTGCTTTCAAGATTATCAGTTCTCACTAGGTATGTTCACTTCAGGTTGTGGTGTTGAGCCTTCAGCGTTACACTCTGAATATTTTACCATTAGATGACTGAACCTATAAACCTCTTAAAATGCATTGTTACCTTTTATGTTAAATTAACCTTATTCAGTTTATGAACATTTGTACATGCTTGTACATGCTGCTACAAAGCATAGAAAGGGGGAAATAAAAATTCATTTGCTGACTGTTCTTGCATCGATAGTTTTGTGGTGCAAAATAGGAACTAAGAGGCTCACTTGTAGTATTAGACTATCTATGTTACAGCCAGCACGTTCCATTTTGTTTCTACATATTGTTCGCTAAAGAAGGTTGCAGAGATATCGCTATGGAGAAGAAAAACGTGGTGAGATGGGGATTACAGTTTATTGCAAACTCAGATGGGATTATATTTTTTGTTTTTTTGTTGGTCATGTTTTCTTAGGATAATTCATTGATAGCTGATCTTGTTGTCTACATATTTTCTTAGAATTGAATTGTTCATACTACTGCTTGTGGGGATATCCCCCTGATTTTGTTAGGAAGCTTTGCTTATAGTTACCTGCAAATTGCTCTTGGATGCGTGAGATCATTTAGTTTCGGATCCATGCTTGTGTGGTTTGCTCGTGCAGGCCATCTCTTTTGGCGGTCGGTGTGCAGTCCATGCTACATGTTTCTTCTTCTTATTTGCTTGGTCATTATTTATATATGATCAACTCAGATGGGGTTGCTTTCTGAATTTAGCATGGCAACTATTGATGTTGGTGTAGTATGCTTCCTCATCCGACAGACCACCACCTACTTCTGTATGTGTGCTTCTGAATTTAGCACGACAACTATTGATGTTGCTTTAGTACGTTTTATTTAGGATCCAACGGGCGAACATTTCCTCTTTACACATGAAATGCTTCTTCTTTCTCACTAATGATTGCTATTATAAGCCTTTCATTTTTCTCACTAATGCATGCAAGTTAATTAACTATCTAATAGAACGAAACTCTGCTTCTAGGGTCCAGTAGGTGTTTGTTGTTGCACGTGCAAATAGTGATCCTTGTTGCTCACTGATACATGCATGTTTATTAACCTTTTCTGTTTTTCACTAATGCATACGACCTAATTCACCATCCAATAAAATGAACTTGTGCTTTCAGGGTTCCATAGGTCTTTTCGCTGACTGTTTGCTTATGTTGTATTTAGGCTGTTCCTTTTCCCCTTTTTCAGATGTATGTCATGTACGTGTAGCCGTGGTTTAAAACATCTCCATTCTTTTTCTTCCTATCAACATACTTTGATTCAGTTATTTGACTAAGTAGTATATATTATATTCCTAGGGTTAATTAGTACCTAAAATGCTACCTTTAGTTTCTGCAATTGTTATTATGTTTCATTGATTCAGTCCTGTAGTTCAATTGTTCCAGTGGATTTTGCTAAATTGTTTTGTATCTTTATTTAGTAAAAAAAAGGCCTCGGTTGGTTTCTGTAATAATTTCCTTCAAGCTCTCTATAATTGTTTATTTATTAGTTATTACACATATAGAGTTCTTTAATGTCTTTGTTTATAATATGACATTCCCTCATTAGGTTTTTTGTTATGTGGAGGGTAATGTTCTTTTGCTGTGACTTGTGCTTTGTTATGTGCAGGTTGCAGTCACAGGGACGAGCTGGCCGACCATATCAACAAGGTCAACACAACAGAGTTGAAGGAAATATTAAGGTAAGAGGAAAAATAGATGCTACAGTCCCTCTTTATGTTTGTATCGTTCGGTTGTACCGTAATTCCATGTTTTCTGCAATGCCGCTTCTCTGTCATTCCTGTCTCACTCTTGGTTAGCTATAGAGAAATATTCCATGTCTATTGACCTGATTTCCAATGCACTTTATGAAAGCCTGTTGTAACTGTTTGCGTAAGTGCTTGTATGAGCATGCTGAATATCATGTGTCCGGCTAAACTTATATGTTTGCTTATCTTTGGAAATATTCACCTGTGGTGTTGTGCATTGGCATGCATTTATATTGGCAACTCTGTTTTTATTTGTCTCTTTTGTGATAGTTTTAGGTGAGAACACAATACTTATAGTTGTGACATACACTACAGGATTTTTATAATTATTAATTCTTTGAATGTGATCGTGCCAGCGTGCCCCCAGATATGTGTGCGTCAACTTAGTTGATGTGCCTACTGTGTTTCAGGCGTGTTGTTCTTTCTTGAATAATAGTAATAAATCGACAGGTGCTTGCTTCTATTAGTTAGAGATCTTACATTAGGATGTACTGTGTTGTTCTTTGATGCAATTGTCTTGGTTTAGACAGCAACTGAACCAAATCACTGATTAGTAGAATTAGTCATGAGATGAGGCACAGAAGAGTAGAGAGGGGCAGCCGTCGTATTTACGATGAATGAAAGTGGCTCATGGCTCCATTCAAGTAATGGATAGATAGTAGTTGCTAATTATACTTATACTGATTGCAAGCATAATTAGCCTATTATCTATGTAGTTTGCTGATTATACACACTCTTTTTGTTCGTGTTTCACCCTCCTAGGGCATTTATTCTGTCTGCCACAGGTTGCTTTTGTCCTCTGATCTGCTGTTTGGTCTTCGTCTATTACTCTGTTGGTTCATCATCTGCTCGGTTGGAGGTTGTTTTTGGTCCTGCCATTTGTTCTTGTTAGAGCTCACTAAACTATAACTTGAAGGTCCTCTGCAGTGCTACTTTTTACTAATTTTTGCTTTAATCTAGGCAGTAATTCCACATTTGTACTTCGCGTCCCGTGCTTTCTTGGAATAAATATGTCCTGTTTTTATTAGCTATGAAGATCATTCTACCTTTCCGTCAGTGTGCACCTACTTTGGTTCTGCATCCTGTTAATTTTGTAAAAAATTCGGTTCCATGTTTGCTTACAGTACAAGACATACTTTCCTAACTTTTTTGTGTGATATATCTGAATCCTTTTGTAATGCTAATTTACCGTGTTGTTAATCTGCAGCAAGGTGTTCTATTTTCGATTTCTGTTCTGACCGTTGGATTCCTCTTCTTGTTTTTGTCTTCACTACTAGAGTTGATTGATGCGCCCTGTCGAAGTCTCATTTCCAGCTGAGACACAACATAGAACCGTAGCACCCCTATGCTTGGGAAGCTCGACATCTATACATTCCCCATTGATTGAGCAGGTCAGCACACCTACCATCTCTAGCACCCCTGCTTCCGAAAATATAGGCAAAAGAATGAAGCTGCGATTAAAATTTTAGACCTTCCTGTAAATAGACAGTCCAATATTTCATACTGAAAATATATTGATGTTATGATCACATACATTACTATAAATAGTCTAAGCTTTCTTATGAAAAATATTTTAGACATAGAGTAAATAGACAATCCAAGCTTTCTTACTAAAAATCTTTGCAGTTAAATTTGAAATGCTTATATGTCGTATCACCTCTTGGAATTCTTTTCTGTAAAACATTACCCTTTGATTTAGTGATTTTTGTTCATTACTGGACTTTGTATTACTTGTGCATTTGTATAGTACAAACTCTATTTAGCATTCATGTTTACCCTTTGATTCCATGATATAAGAAAGATGCTCTCAAACCAGATCTTAGTAATAAGATGCATGGAAGAGGAAATCTAAGACTAACCTAAACAAAAACTGCATGCAGTGTATGACGACTGCGACTTTCCAAGATTGGAGTCTCTTCCAGAATTTCAATTGTAAAAGCTCATGCTTAAGAAATGAGTAGTAGGGTATATTTTTCGTGTAGAGCTTATTCGTGAAGCAACTATTATTGGGTATTGTAAGATGATAGGGAAGGTTTCTGCTTTGCCATTGACAGCCCACCGAACACACCCACCGTGAGGAGTTGCTTAGACGATGAGGTCATTTACGATACCGATGGCACATGCTAGAATGACACTACCTGATGTGAATGACTTTATAATATCTTAGTTACCATAAGCTGAGTGGCCAAAGCTATCTATACAATGCATCTCTGCCTATGTAGCTTTGAAGAGATCTCTTGCCTTTCTTTTGGCCTATAAAGCGACCAGGCAATGTAATATATATGCTATGTATGAACATCATATCCAAAAGTCAATTTTCTTATGCTTCAATGATTCGGTCACTAAATATTCTTATTTGCTTGGTTTGAAAGCTTGGTTTCACTCTCGGCCTTTGCGCCATTGGCGCAACGAGTCATCTAGTATATAGATATGCCGAACCACACGGTCTCTGGTTGGTTGGTCGGTACTCTTTTTTCGCATCAACTTGTTGTCATTATTGGTAATGTGGTACATGTATTTGACGCTACACAAGTGGTTTGATATATTGTCTTGCGTTTATTGGAATGCGAATTCTTCAGTCATTCGGTAAAAAAAGATGGTTCATCTCTTTTCCAATCGATTGGATTTAATAGTTGGTACTATTTGGTCATAGGCTCTAAATGTTTGCATGCTTTTAGGGCGTGGTCCAGTCTGTGCAAAACAAAGGGACGTGGCCCAGTACCTACGCACATGTTAAAAGTAAATTGAATCCTGAATGAGCGATGGCCAAGACGTGAGTAAATTTCGTATGGGAGATGATTGTTGGAGCTGAATCGCTCGGCCCCTTCTTCTTCCTCTCTTCTACCTCACGTAGAACTCTCAAGGAACAGAAGAACTCTGGTTTTGGTGGCCGCTGTATCACACAGCCTGCCGTTTTCTCTCTGTATTTCTCTTAACCAGACAAACTGATTTACAATGCTTTAAGTAGCTAGCTCACACGCGCTGCCAGGCCACAACGTGTCCGGCTCTTGTGCACACGACCTGCTCCACTAACCAACTAATCCATCACCTATTCTTATGGCACTAAGACACGCATGCATAACAACTTCCTAGATAACTTGTGCAGCCCGTTGGCTTCAGATCCTTGCATGCAGCAGCTTCTCACTGCACCTTGGAGTCTCACCATGCATGCTCTTCAAATTGAACCATCAGGTGTACGCCTCGCACGTACCTCTGCACAGACACACTACTACATGCAAATACAAAAGTAAACATGCGGATACACAGAACATCAAGATTATATCTCACAATGATGATCTGATCAATTATATGGATGAAGTTCATCTTGTTGGAAAGACCACACACTCTATGTACTGATCACAGGAGATGATGATCTGATTAATACTGGGCATGCAAGGAGTGGTCCTCCTGTGCATGAAAAAAAAACATCAACCAACCAGTGTCGACAAGCAAAAATAGCACAAAATGTTTGCCTATTACTAATAGGAATTCAAAGTTATTACAATTTCCTGGTTTCATGAAGCTTTCCCAATACATCGAGAATTGTTAACAAGGTCACGGACATCGGCTATATCATCGGGCCATGACTATGTACGCCCCTCCACATGTACTAACTCATCATACAATTGACGACAAGCTCGCCGAGGCCATCAGACGGCACTCCGACAACCGCGCCACAGCCGGTCTGGTCCGCCATGGATGCCGGACCATACGACTCGTTTTATCTGTTCGAGCCTACATCTTTATGGCTAGTCTATGTCACTACCCACCCGACGTTGCTTTTATACTCCTATAATATATAGTCGTTGGTTATACTTGTTTGACTCAAACACCTAACCTCTAGAAATTACAAACATATGTATTGGACACATATTTTAACAGAGTTCTCAACATGTAGCCAGATGAAGTAATCAGTCTTGATCATGGCATGCCAGCTTCGACAGATCCACTTGAGCCGCACAAGGGTGCGGTCTGGCAGCTGGCACGCATCACCAGTGCTCTGGCATGTGAGCACGTGGCCGAGAAGATGGAATCCTCGATCTCATGCAGCTGTGTAGCTGTCCTCCATAGAGTCGAGGCTTTCATCATACAAAAAACTTCTGATTACCAAGGCTATCTAGGTTGTTGAGATTCATTGGGCCGCTACCCATGGCAGGGGTGTCTTGAACCTCTACCTGCCTTCGTCATGGCGACCAAGACAAAGAGGAGCGTCGTGCTTTCCTGCATAGGAGCCCGGGGTGTGACCCTTCCCGGAGTGGCTTGAATTGCTTGCCTTCCCCAAGGTGACAGCTAAAGAGATGAGAGTTGTGCTTCTCCACTGTTTACATCTACTTGTGAAGGAAGGGAGCATTGCTACTTGAGCATGTGCTCCATCACCATTGGGGCCTTCAGTCTTCTTCCTCGATCGCGAGCTCTCTCTCTCTCTCTCTCTCTCTCTCTCTCTCTCTGTGTGTGTGTGTGTGTGTGTGTGTGTGTGTGTCCTTGGACCGAAATAGAAACATTGATCATCTTTTGATTTTTGACACCCAGGAAGCATTGTGTGATACATCCAGTCCGTACACTCTCCATCCAGCGTCCCATAATCTATGGGTGCATCTGCTGCATCAGTTTTAGCTTTTCACAGGGAAAGAGTTCCTGATCTCATGCTACTGAGCAATGCTACACCTACGAATGATTCTACATAACTCTTATGTGATTATGCAGATGGCAGAATGTGATTGGAGATAGGAGAGGAAGCGGCCCACACCCCTGAAAATCAGAGGGGGGGGGGGGATAGTTAGTTAGGGTAGGGAATTTACGTAACACGTTTGTAGCTGTTATTAGATGTAGGATTTTCGCATGCTACTTGACATAACATTTTGCTCTCATGCTACTCGTAGTTGTGCATGATTGTAACCAGGGTCATCATGTTCTACACCGAGTATGGGTGCCTCTTTCCCAAAGTCTCCTACTCCCTAATGCTTTTAGTTTGTGCATCCCCCTCTTCGCTACTACCCTCTTTATTTTTCTCATCAAGAGCCAACTGATTTGATAGCGGTACATTGTTGAGCTTGCAGCTATTTGGACAAAGATGTTGCGATATAGTATGCATGCCATCTGCACGCTATCAGGTTGGTTGGTCGGTATGTACTCTTTTCCATACTAATTTATTGTCATCTATCTATCTATCTATTATATTATTAAAACGATAGAAAACAAATGGTTAAGATGTATCAACGTTAAGTTATGATATTTCAACGGCTTAGATTCAATATGTGATTTAACATAGATCTCATCTAAGCTTCCATAAAAAAATTGGCTTCGTATAGATTTTATTTTAGTGGAACATAGATGTCTCACACAGTTTATGTGTTGTACCGGGTCACAGATACCTAGCCGGATTTCAATCAAGGAAAAAGAAATGCACACGCGTCCAAGAGTCCTAGGCAGGCACGCTCCATAAATATTCCTATTATACACGCTTAAAATTCCTTCGCTTGATCTCAGTCAAGGAAAAAAACACGCACACCCCACAGTTTTGGTTACGCACGCTGCATTTTTCCTTTATCAACTCAATCAATCAAAGAGAACCCAAAGGCCCTAAATAAAAAATAAAACAATATGTGCCTCCAGGTTCAGGGGCGGACCCAGGACAAAACTTACCC
This sequence comes from Aegilops bicornis, assembly GCA_021605145.1. Lineage (NCBI taxonomy): Eukaryota > Viridiplantae > Streptophyta > Magnoliopsida > Poales > Poaceae > Aegilops > Aegilops bicornis. The sequence goes on from CM038674.1 coordinate 1,554,739, forward strand.
GGTGTCCCATATACAATAGAACATGCATACCATATTAAATAAAAGTATATATTAATGCATTTCTATAACATTATATTTAAAACCGATCAACATTTCCATCATGTATTTATCGCTCTTGCTTTTTCAGAAATGCTTCCTTCTACGACATGCAATTTGATAGTTATTATTTGATATTTGCGCTTGATAATTTATATTTGGACAGAGAAGATTAAACCATGAAAGAATATGTATCTAATACTTGTTTTTTTCATGGGTTAATATTTAAATTGCACGGTTGTAAAAGTAAGCTTACTTTGGTGCGTTAGTCTTCCAAGAATCGTCCAGCACAAATGTTGATCACCTTCAAGGATTGTGATCTGACCTCCACTTTGTGAATAAATTTTGAATATTTCATGGAATTGTTTTTATAAATATTTCAATCATTCAATCATTAACACAAGTAAGATGCCTTGCCCTAATCCTCAAGGGTTTGAGGAACAAGAATCACAATCTAGAACAAACACATCGCATTGGGGTCCGTACTTATGATTTTCCTTACATTTCCGCCGCTGCTTCGGCCACTCGACAAGATGGCGGTGTCAAGTGAGTATGTTGACCTGAGTGCCGAGCCAGGCGATGGATTGATTTTATTTAGAAGCGACAAGAAGAAGTGTATGCAATTTTTTGTTTGTTTAAGATATTTTTCTTTTGAAAAATTGTTTGTTAAGATGAGAGCCTTTTTTCTAGAATTAGATGAGTGATTTTTTTAGAAATAATTAGATTTTTTAGGGTTGAGAAATAATTAGATGAGAGCCTGGTCGATCGATACCGATTTAGCTGCCACCCTGCTGCCTAGCTCGCTGCTAAGACCGGGCCTCTCACTGGCTGGATTTTTATTTTAGGGATTCGCCCTGGCTAGCTATTATGTTTTTTAGTGGTATTCGTGCTGCATCGCGCTGTAGGTAGTTGTTGAATGGGCCGGCTTATTGTACCGGTGTCCAGGTAATGAAATTATGGGGTGTCCCAGCCGTATATGGGCTATATATGTATAGGTAAAATATTTTTCTACCCGGTGTCCGGTGACACCCCCTGGCCCAACGTGGGTACGCCCAGGTTAAGAAAAGTACTCCATAGATGCTAGCGACAGCACATGCATGTATGTTATAATTGATTAATGTATTTTACCCGCAAAAATAATTGACGACTCATGAAATGTTAAAATTCACAAATGCGTGTAGCCAGCTTTATGTAGCCCACTTAAAAAAACGATTTGTCGTTAAAAATCTGAACAATTATTTTTTATGCACATACAGTTGTTCATTATGTAGAATTTTACAAATAAATATATTTGTCTATGATCTAAAAAAAGGCAAAAATGAGACTGTACAATGGACATACTATTTACTACTCCGTCCGTCCCAAAATAAGTGTCTCAACTTTGTAATATGAGAGACTAATTTTGGGACGGAGGGAGTATTATGGATCGACATATTCATTTCTTTTTGAAATTCCTAAATAAACATATGAACGATAACATAACAAAGTTGATTTTTTATTTAGGAATTTTCTTAAATATACAAAATCGACTTTTTAAGTTTGAAAATTCTAGACACAGTATATGTGTATATGAAATAGCGATACATGTCGGCAAGAGTAGCATAATGATGCACATAGGTATAAATGAATCAATGCTAAGTAGCGGATTTCATGATACCTCACAGAAACATACAAGTGTTTAATTAGGAAAAATAGAATCTTATAAAACCGTGTACATTGGATGTACAGTACATACAAGGAAAACAGAAGATCAGTGCCGACATGTTATGCAATGAAACAATAATTATTTCAGGGGCTGCAACAATAATTGTCGAAAGCCACAAAGCATGTTAATTAAGTGTAACTAATTGTAGTAGAACAACATGGATATCTCAATGGATGGACAGTCGGTTGGTGTAAATAGAGTTGTATGAACATAAAGGGGAGCATCTCAAGACATGGCATAACATTAACACAAAAATAGCGAACCAACCTGTGGCTTGATGGTTAGGAGGACAATGATATCCCCTGCCCACCAGTGTTCAAGTGGAATGTGCCTGGTCAGTCTCTCGGAGGTGCTCATAGTGGTAGGATGTGTGTGCTTGCATTCATACGTCTGTATTGTGCTGAAAAAACGTATGTGAAACAAAAATAACAAACACACAATAAGAATAGCTAGCCGAGCAAATGCGCGGGTCACCCTGCTAGTTACTTGGTAAAGTAGTACATATATCTGTGACTTCATAGCCATTTGTTACCACTGTTTCGTAAAGTAGAATATCACATATGGCTTAGTATATTGATCTTTGTTACCACCGTTTGGAGGAAAATTAATAGCCATTTGGTACAAAAAAAGGTGTATCTTTGAACAATCCACTGCCTTAATCCACTTGGCTACATCCGCCCCTTATCCAGCTCAAGGTTTTTTTTTTACTTTCTTCCATTGATCATTATTTTATTTATTCTCATATCTGTACCCTAGTAGAAAAATGCCCATTTGTCCCGGTTCATAAGGCCCATTTGTCCCGGTTTCGGAACCGGGACTAAAGGGTCGGTACTAAAGCCCAATACCTTTAGTCCCGGTTCTTGTACGAACCGGGACAGATGGGGCTCCACGTCGCCGCTGGGGCTTGCCCAGGCAGGAGGGCCTTTTGTCCCGGTTGATAGCACCAACCGGGACTAAAAGGCATCCACGCGTCAGCAGTTCAGGGACTGGAGTGTTTTTTGAAGGGGGGGGGGGTTGGGGGGGTTTGGGGGTTTTGTAGGGTTAATTTAGGGGTTTCATATATTGTGTTAGCTAGCTAATAGAGAGAATAAAGAGAAGTGTCCTCTTTTATCTCCATGCTTGGTCGACGCTACGTACTATACGTATAGAGAGGACTCGGCACACTAGCTAGTAAGCAAATGATCGACATCTCTTTCTCCGAGAAATTGGTCATGAACATATACAAATAGAAGTGATCGACCTCTCTTTCCCCGAGAGATTGGTCGAACAACAAGTTTTCGTATATCTATCCGACGCTACTAGCTACATATATACAATATAAGATCTCTTACAATCCCTAACATCTGATGTCAAGTTCCACATGGTATTCTCCATCTTTATCTATGACGTGGTCAAGAAAGAATCCCGCCAATTCCTCTTGAATTGCTTTTATCCGATCTTGTGGTAGGAGTTCATCCTGCAGCTGCCAAAGCTAATTTGAAGAAGGGGGTCAATACATATATATGAATGAAACTCAACACAAATAATGGTAATAAAATAAAATTGTGAATATTATTGCTTACGCACTTCATAATTTTCTTTAGAATAGCCCCTCTTAGAGGTCGTCGCATTGTAGATGTACTCGCAAATGTAGTATCCACAAAAATTATTCCCGCCGTCCTGCCACAACCACTTTAAGAGAAATAGAGGTCAATCAAACTGATAATCAAGCATTATAAATAGTATTGATGAAACTAGCAAGAATCAATGGGAGATGCGCGGAACTAGCCAGTAGTACTTACTTTCGGGTGTGTAAATCGCAGCTCCCCCGGCAGTCCCGGAGCTTCTACGGTGAACACTTTCCAAACCCTGCGAGACAAAGAAAATAATTACTTGATATCAGGAAATGAACAAAGTTGCTGATATGGTGCGATAATGATCGGTTGAACTTACTTCTGGAGCATTTCAGTCATGGCCGCATACTCCTTGGGATCTTTTCGTCTTGAGTCTAAGACGGTTACTAGTCCCTGCTCAAGCTTAATATCTAGGAGAATAAAGTGGAAGCTGCGCATGCATGCATAATTCATCAATTACATTACTATAACCTCGAGTAATAAGGGAAACGAATATGCACAAGACAGTAACACTCACTTGAAGTTGTAAGGAAAGAGTATTTTATCTTTGTTTTGATTTTGAAGCAACGATTTTAGCAAGTTGGCCTCGGCTTCTTTGGCATCAAATTTAACCGTCCATTCATCTATGAGATTTGTGTTAATGAACCCAATATCATAGATTTGTGCTTTTCTGCATTCGACGATCTTCAATCTGCATAATATAGTGAGGATAATTATATATACATGCAATGAAAGAGCTGAGCTATATATAGAGACTTAATTACAGAAGTAGTACTTACAGACAATAGGAAGTGACGATTATTTTATCGAACGCCTTTCGAGTGAAAAACTGGAAGAACTCCTCAAATGGAACAGACAACAGATCAATTCCAACGAGGTCGTGCTCCTCTTTAACTCTCAGCGTCAAAATATCCTTCCTAGACTTGCAGGTGTCCATGTACCACTTATGGAATCTTCGCATCATCGTTGTTAGAGGAGGATGACCAGGTTTGACGAGAGGCTTCCCGTACCGGTATTTGTGTTCGTCCACCTACATTGTATCAAAATGTCATCGCCGGGCAGGTAATCACCAGGATTGGTACCGGGCAGCATCCCTGGCAGATTTGCGACAATATCGCTAGACACCTTGAGCGGGGGGCACGATTGGTTACGCTTTGTTACGAGCGGGGAATTTTCTTCCCAACGCTTCGTTCTTGTAACCTTTATCACTTGAAGTAGTTCCGACCGGTAGCGCTTCTTGCACTACCTTTTTAAGAGCGGGGAGATGGTTGTCATCCGGCGGAGGTGGTAGTAGTCACTTGAGGGCATTGATAGTGCGCTGAAGTTTCACGGATCTATCTTCTCCTCGGAGGTGGATGTTTCTTAGCTCTTTGCGTTTCAAAGAAGTCTGTCACTTGGGATTTACAGATCTTCGTGTTTTCCTCCTCAGTCATCTCATATGGTAACTTCTCTAGAGGCTTGATAGATGGACCGAATTTGTATTGCCTCCCGCTTCTTGTTTCTTGCTAGGCGCGAGTAGCAGGGCGGCGGCGGCTGTCTTCTTTTGTTGCTTACGAGGCAGAGAAGGAGGCGAAGTGCTACGACTCGACGAAGCAGCCGGAGCGGCGGCGGCTGTCTTCCGTCATTGCTGATGAGGCGGAGGAGGAGGCGGGCTGCTCTGACGCGCCGGAGCAGGCGAAGAAGGAGGCGGAGTGCCGCCACGCGCCAGAGTAGCCGGAGAAGGAGGCGGAGTTCCCTGGTCACTCGCCGGAGGAGGAGGAGGAGGAGGCGGAGTGCCCTGATTCGCCAGAGGAGGAGGAGGAGGCGGAGGCGTCCAGTTCAGAAGCTTGATGTGCTCCTTCCGCCATAGACATGGAGTCTTCAGAGCAAGGCCCAGCTGAGTCTCCCCTTCACCGGTAGGGTGGTAAAGCTCGAGCTCCTCAAATTCCTCGGTTATTTCATCGACCATCACAACAGCATAACGTTGTGGAATCGGAAGGCAGTGAAAAGTTGCGCCTGGTTTAGGAGGTGCAACAGAGCCGACGGCCGCGTTGACTTTGAGGTGCTGCCTGATACGTCTCCAATGTATCTATAATTTTTGATTGCTCCATGCTATTATATTATATATTTTGGATGTTTAATGGGCTTTATTATGCACTTTTATATTATTTTTAGGACTAACCTACTAACCGGAGGCCTAGTGCAAATTGCTGTTTTTTGCCTATTTGATTGTTTGTGAGCAGGGAATATCAAGCGGAGTCCAAGCGGAATGAAACCTTTGGGAGAATCGTTTTTGGAACAAACACAATCCAGGAGACTTGGAGTGGACGTCAAGGAAGCAACGAGGCGGCCACGATATAGGAGGGCGCGCCCAGGGGGCTAGGTGCGCCCCCCACCCTCGTGGGCCCCTCGTGGCTCCACCGACCTACTTCTTTCGCCTATATATACTCATATACCCCGAAAACATCCGAGAGCACCACGAAACCCTATTTCCACCGCCGCAACCTTCTGTACCCGCGAGATCCCATCTTGGGCCCTTTTAAAGCACTCATGAGGGGGGAATCGATCACGGAGGGCTTCTACCTCAACCCCCTAGCCTCTCCGATGATGTGTGAGTAGTTTACCACAGACCTTCGGGTCCGTAGTTATTAGCTAGATGGCTTCTTCTCTCTCTTTGATTCTCAATAGCAAGTTCTCCTTGATTCTCTTGGAGATCTATTCGATGTAATTCTTTTTGCGGTGTGTTTGTCGAGATCCGATGAATTGTGGGTTTATGATCAAGATTATCTATGAACAATATTTGGTTCTTCTCTGAATTCTTATATGTATGATTTGATATCTCTGCAAGTCTCTTTGAATTATCAGTTTGGTTTGGCCTACTAGATTGATCTTTCTTGCAATGGGAGAAGTGCTTAGCTTTGGGTTCAATCTTGCGGTGTCCTTTCCCAGTGACAGCAGGGGCAGCAAGGCACGTAATATTGTTGCCATCGAGGATAAAAAGATGGGGTTTATATCATATTGCTTGACTTTATCCCTCTACGTCATGTCATCTTGCTTAATGCGTTACTCTGTTCTTATGAACTTAATACTCTAGATGCATGCTGGATAGCGGTTGATGTGTGGAGTAATAGTAGTAGATGCAGAATCATTTCGATCTACTTGTCACGGACGTGATGCCTATATACATGATCATGCCTAGATATTCTCATAACTATGCGCTTTTCTATCGATTGCTCGACAGTAATTCGTTCACCCACCGTGAGATATGCTATCTTGAGAGAAGCCACTAGTGAAACCTATGGCCCTCGGGTCTCTTTTCTATCATATTATATCTCTTTTATTTACATCGCATCTCGTTTACTATTTTGCAATCTTTACTTTTCAATCTATACAAAAAAATACCTAAAATATTTATCTTATTATCTCTATCAGATCTCACTTTTGCAAGTGGCCGTGAAGGGATTGACAACCCCTTTATCACGTTGGTTGCAAGGTTCTTATTTGTTTGTGCGGGTACTAGGCGACTTGCGTGTAACCTCCTACTGTATTGATACCTTTTTTCTCAAAAACTGAGGCAAATACTTACGCTACTTTGCCGCATCACCCTTTCCTCTTCAGGGGAAAACCAACGCATACTCAAGAGGTAGCACTGCCATTGCGTCATAAGGTGGCAATCTTGAGCTTCCGTGATAGCATCACCAGGGGTGGCAGGAGCCGTGAAGTCAAGCTGCTTTGAAAGGAGCTCGGTGGGCGTCACACCTTCTTCTCCGCTGAGATGGCGGGGTAGCTTTGGGAGTAGCTCCGGATGGTCGCTGGCTCTGAACTGCTTGTTCCTCTAGAACTTGTACCCTTGCATTCAGCTTCTGCAGTTCGGTCAGCTCCACTTTCCTCCTCCTCCCCCAGCTTTTGTAACTGCCTGCGCTGGGAAACCCAACCTTCCACGCAACGGAGCCTGGCGTGCCTCATGTTAAATCACAGGTGCTCGGGATTGCCGAGGGCACTGTGAGCTCGTCGTTCTCTCTGTCGGGAACGAACGTCCCTTGCTGCGCTGCAGCGATATACTTCTGAAGCTTCTTGACCGGTATTTTAAGTTGCTCGTTCATCCAACAACACTTCCTTGTTTCAGGGTCCAAGGTTCCCCCAACCCCGAAGAACCAAGTCCTTGAACGGTCTGGCCAGTTCAATGTCTTTGGTTCGACCCCTTTATCAAGCAGGTCCTTCTCAGCCTTGTCCCACAACGGCCGGGCTTTGAGGTAGCCATGACCCCGTGCGATGTTGATGCTCCTTCTTTGCAGCATTTAACTTGTTTGTCACTGACATCTTCTTACTCTTCTCCGATGTCTTGTGGGCCACAAATGTGGCCCACTGGTCTCTTATCTTCTCAAATCGGCCGGTGAATTTTGGAGTCTTCCCTTTGTCGACAAACGTTGATTTCAACTCATTCTTCCACCTCCTGAATAGATCTGCCATCTTCTTAAGAGCATGAGCCATGACCAATGGCTCTATAACAGGCTTATCCGGATCCTCCTCTAGCGGTAGGGTGAAATTTGCCTTCAGCTTGGTCCAAAGATCATCTTTCTGTCTATCGTTGACATAAGACACTTGAGGGTCTTCGCTCTTAGGCTTAGTCCATTGGTGGATGCTGATCGGGATCATGTCCCAAACAAGAACCCCGCTCTGAGCAGAAAATGCTTCCTTGGTCCGGCTGGGTTCAGTCGGTTGGCCATTGAGGGAGTCCTGGATTAGGGGGTCCTCGGACAACCGGACTATATCCTTTGGCCGGACTGTTGGACTATGAAGATACAAGATTGAAGACCTCGTCCCGTGTCCGGATGGGACTCTCCTTGGCGTGGAAGGCAAGCTTGGCAATACGGACATGTAGATCTCCTCCCTTGTAACCGACTCTGTGTAACCCTAGCCCCCTCCGGTGTCTATATAAACCGGAGGGTTTAGTCCGTAGGACAACAACAATCATACCATAGGCTAGCTTCTACGGTTTTAGCCTCTACGATCTCGTGGTAGATCAACTCTTGTAATATTCATATCATCAAGACCAATCAAGCAGGAAGTAGGGTATTACCTCCATCGAGAGGGCCCGAACCTGGGTAAACATCGTGTCCCCCGCCTCATGTTACCATCCGCCTTGGAGACGCAGTTCGGGACCCCCTACCTGAGATCCGCCGGTTTTGACACCGACATTGGTGCTTTTATTGAGAGTTCCACTGTGCCGTCACCGTAAGGCTTGATGGCTCCTTCGGTCATCGGCAACAATGCGATCCCGGGTGAGGTTTTCCTCCCCGGACAGATCTTCGTATTCGGCGCCTTCGTACTTCGGGTCAACTTGCTTCGCCATCTAGAGCAGATCGATAGCTATGCCCCTGGCCATCATGTCAGGTTTGGAAACTTGAACTACACTGCCCACATCCGCGGAGACTTGATCTTCAACGGATTCAAGCCCATGTCAGGTGCGCCGCACGATCACGACGAGCATGATTTAGCTCTGCCGTCGGACTGTGTTCGGGAGATCACACCTGCAACTACTCCGGCCTTCAGTCCGGAACAAATCGCGCCATCTGTGGACGGATGGATGGACCCCGCCCCAGAGGTCACACACTCAGTGGCGATAGCGCCGAATACTGACTTCAGCCCCTATGAGACCCATGTTGCCGAACCGTTGGATTCGTCCTCGGCCACGGACTCCGAGCCGCTTGTGTCCATGCCCATCAAATCCGATTGGGCACCGATCATGGAGTTTACCTCTGCGGATATCTTTCAGCACTCGCCTTTTGGCGACGTACTAAATTTGCTGAAGTCTCTCTCCCTGTCGGGAGACCCTTGGCCGAACTATGTCCGGCTAGAATGGGATGCAGACGACAAATAAATTCGTGCCCCACCCACCACCAACTTAGTAGCCACTGTCGACGACTCAACCGACATGCTTGACTTCATCTCCGAAGACATCGACGGTATGGACGACGATGCAGGAGGCGAACAAGAACCACCGCCCACATGGCGCTGGACTGCCACCTCATCGTATGACATATACATGGTGGACACCCCCAAAGAAGGGGATGGCGATAAGATAACGGTGGATAATCCCTCCTAGAAGCAACCCAAGCACCGACGTCAGCGGCGCCGCTCTAAGTCTCGCCATAGCAAAAGCAGCGATACCGGCACAAGAGACAATAATGCTCCGGATGGTGCCAAAGACGACGATAATCCCCTCCAGCCAGACCTCGAGCGGGAGGATGAACAAGCTAGCCCTCCGGAACAGGCAGCAAACGGAGAATCAGAGGATGACAATTACATGCCTCTCCCCGAAGATGAAGTGAGCCTCAGCGACGAAGAAGAATTTGTCGTGCTGAGGATCCCGTCGGCGGAGCGCTTCAAGCGCCCGCTTATAGCCACAACAAACAGCCTAAAGAAAAAGCAACAACAGCTTCGAGCTAATCAAGATCTGCTAGCGGATAGATGGACGAAGTCACGGCAGCCGAGGAATCTGAACTCGGCGCCCAACCAAGAGTTATCAAAGCGCAGGTTGCTACCTCAACTCGAGGAGGAAGCATTGAAACCTACATCACCAGCGTATGATGCGGCTGATCGGCCACCTTGTGGCTGAGACGAAGAGGCATTTCAGCTGAAGTCCAGCCTGCACCCGCCGCCACTCATACAAAAATACCAAGGCCCGGGGCAACACGCGGGACCTGCGAGACGTATTGGAAAACAAGGAAAAACATGCAAGATCGATCTATGGATCACGGGGGCGCGCACCAAAGTGGGACGATGACCGTCACGCCGGATACACTAAAAGCAAATCCGGTAGGGCGAATCTGACGGAACAAGACTCATATGAACTGCGTCGTGATATAGCCCGGCACAGAGGCACCATACACCCCCTATGCTTCACTGATGAAGTAATGGATCATGAATTCCTAGAAGGGTTTAAACCCGTAAACATTGAATCATATGATGGTACTACAGACCCCACGGTATGGATAGAAGACTTCTTCCTCCACATTCACATGGCCCGCGGGGATGACTTACACGCCATCAAGTATCTCCCGCTAAAACTCAAAGGGTCGGCTCGGCATTGGCTTAATAGCTTGCCGGCAAAGTCCATCGGAAATTGGGAGATCTTGGCAGATGCATTCTTGGACAATTTCCAGGGCACTTATGTGCGACTGCCGGATGCTGATGATTTAAGTCATATAACTCAGCAGCCAGGGGAATCGGCCAGGAAATTCTGGACCCGGTTCCCAACTAAGAAAAACCAAATTGTCATTTATGCGGATGCACGAGAGGCCTTAGCGGCATTTAAGCACAACATCCGTGACAAATGGCTCGCCCGACACCTCGGTCAAGAGAAGCCAAAATCCATGGCAGCCCTCACGACACTTATGACCCGCTTTTGCGCGGGCGAAGATAGCTGGTTGGCTCGCAGTAACAATACAGCAGGCAAACCTGGCACATCAAAGGCCAGGGATAGCAACGGCGAACCACGACGCAACAAACATAAGCGCCGCAAATATGGTCAGAACCCAAAGATACGACAGTTAATGCCGGATTCAGGGGCTCAAAATCCGGTCAGCGGACGGGGCCACCCAAAAATAATAATTCAGGTCCATCCAGTTTGGACCGCATACTCGATCGCCAATGCCAAATTCACAGCACCCCAGGAGCGCCAGCCACCCATACCAACAGAGAATGCTGGTTCTTCAAACAACACGGCAGGGCAAGTGCCAAAACGGAGAAGGGGGGTCCCAAAGCGATGATGGCGATGAAGAGCCCAGATCACCGAACAAAGGAAGGCAAAAGAAGTTTGCCCCGCATATTCAATCGGTGAATGTGGTAAATACCACCCAAATTACTAACTCGGACCGGATACGCACCCTTAGGGATGCCGACTTAACGGAACTAGCCATCCCACAATATAAACTTGGGCCGGTCACCTTCAACCGCACGGATCGTCCGGTTAACGCCAATCATGGCAATCCAACCGCACTAGTCCTCGACCCAATAATAAGCGGGTTCCACCTCACTCGAGTCCTTATGGGCGGAAGCGGCGCCTAACTACGCTACCGAGGACACGCAGTGTGCAAGATGGGCATCGATCATTCGGCGATCAAACCAACTAAAGCCACTTTCAGAGGCATTAGACCAGGTGTGGAAGCCAGCTGTACAGGCTCCATTGCCCTTGAGGTAGTCTTCGGATCACCAGAAAATTACCGTACCGAAGAGTTAATCTTCGAAATCGTCCCTTTCCGCAGTGATTATCAGGCACTGCTCGGACGGACCGCATTCGCTCGATTCAACGCGGTGGCACATTATGCATACCGTAAGATCAAGATGCTAGTTCCAAGCGGCGTCATCACGGTCAACGGCAAGGCCGAACCTTCCCCCAGCACAAACAAATATACTACTGCTTTAGCAGCAGAAGCAACAAGCAGCACCTTGCAGCCGATCACCGAGTCAACGTCCAGGCTCCCGGACACCGTCAAGGGACTCCGAACTGCCCCGCGGAAGGATAGCCCGGCTCGTCCAGAGCTCAATTAAACACTCCGGCAAAGGCCAGGACAGGCCGAGCTTCGGTGGCTCAATCGCTCTCCGCACGCAAATGTTTCTTATATTTCCTTTGCAGGTTCACCTGCGCTGACCGGGGCCGGGCCATACGGAGGCAGCTTCGAGCAGCGCAAGGGAATCATAGACATTCCCGCAATGACCATCCGGCTATATCATGGATCCGCACTCAGCTTCTTCCCCCTGGTCTGAACAGGTTCCGCAATCATATTCCCTTTCTATCACATTACTTGTACTCATACGCATAGACGTACTATTCAAATAGAACATGTGGATTTATACAACGTTTACCAGCTGTTATTTCTTATCGAAATTCTTTTGTCAAGTGGCATCCGTACACAACGATATGCCCTAAAATATGCCAGGGGCTTCGTTTTACCCATAACATGGCAATAAAGTCCGAACACCTTCATGGAAGTTCGGCACCCCGAACCTATAGCATTATATGCATCAGCTCCGAATCATGTCTTGGGTCAATAGTTGGGTTTGCCCAGCTCCCATGTTTTGGTACCTTACTTTCTGCTATATCGGCTAAGGTAGCACCGGGAGAACTACTGCGATTGTGTCCCGGTTCTTCTGGACGAGCACCTCAGTAGAGAAAGCCGAAAACTGACTATCATGATACGGCGAGAGCTGGTCCACTGTTCGAGAGGTTGTAAAATCTTTAAGGATTTCTTCCGCATAATGCCATAACCAATGCAGCATGCGATGGATCAGTCTTTTCTCCGATCAGGTGCTTACAGAGCCGCTAGTACGGTCTTCCGAACATCAGGGGCTGCGTCTACCTTACTAAAGCTCCTATGGCTAAGTGACAGTGATAAAGCCCTATAGTCTGATTGCCTGGTTCGTTTTGCTGAGCACCTCCTTCGAAGGACCCAAAACTGGGATAAAGAGTGCTCAGGTTTATCCTTAACACCCCGCAGACTTCTTACGTAAAGGTGAGAAGCGACATCGCCAACTCTCAGATTTAACATATAAAACGGCCGCACAGGAAGGTAAACTTTTATATAACAGGAAACAAATCAATGACCTTGTTCAAAACATTACAAAGAACAGCAGGATTTGCATTCATGGGAATATAATGTCCTTGGTACATAGCTCCGCTGCAAGGTAGGATCCTTTCTGGACACTCTCATAATACAATTCAGGCTTGCGGTGCTCCTTCCCCTCTGGCGGTCCTTCGGTCATCAGCTATTCAGCATCCATCTTCCCCTAGTGCACCTTTGCACGGGCGAAGGCCATTCGCGGACCTTCTATACAGACCGACCGCTTGATGACGTCAAGTCGAGGGCAAGCGCTTACAAGCCGCTTCACGAGCCCGAAGTAGCTGCTTGGAATCGGCTCGGCAGGCCATAGCCGGATAACCATATATTTCATGGCTAGTTACGCCGTCTAATGCAGTTCGATCAGCTGTTTCAGTTGATCGGCAAAAGGCACCGGATAATTCGGCGTCAAATACTGCGACCAGAAGAGCTTATCTGCGGTGTTCCTTTCTTCGGCTCGGTAGAATTGGGCTGCATCTGATATGCTGCCAGGTAGCTCGGCAAATACCCCTGAGAAATCCGGATTCAAAATTAGAAACATAGTTTTCCCCTCAAATACTTGCTTTACATGGAAAAAGCCTTACCCGCCGCGATCTTTCTCGCCTCTTGGATCCCCTGCAGGGCGCTTTGGGTTTCCCCCCGGGCATCGCTCGTGGCCTGACGCGCCTTGGTGAGTTCGGATTCTTTCTCCGTTAAACTCTGCTCCAAGGTCTCGCATTTCCTTACGGCCTCTTGCAGCTCTGCTCAGCTTTAATAACTCGGCCTCGTGTTTCTCACGAAGAGTCCGCTCTGTGGCTGCCTTTTTCTCGGCCTCGCAGCGGCCCTTTTAAGGGCCTTGACTTCGGTCATAATCCCTAGCACAAATTATGCAGCTTATTTCATACTGAAAATTTATTCGCAATAAACGCGAGCAAAGCTTGTGCATACCTTGTTTATCTCTCAACTGCATTCTCAATTGACCAAATTCTTCTATGGCCCGCTCCAGACTTTGATTCAGCCCAGAGATCTCCGCAGTACGAGAGGTAGCAGCCGCTACAGACGCCTGCTTGTAACATAAGAGAAATCAATATCATTCAATGAGTCTTCCTGTGATCATCAATTTGATCCCCTGTCCGGTTCTTTCTTTCATCGAACAGTGTATCAGGGGCTACTATCCATACTATGACACTCTTCGACAACCCATAAAACATACCTCAAAGCCTCTTATAAGGCTGATACAGGCTTCGTTCAGTCCACTCTCAATTGACTGAATCTTCTCAATCACCGCACCCATAAGGGCACGGTGTTCATCAACGATGGAGGCGTTTTTCAACACCACCAACAAAGCATCCGACACTTTTGGATGGACAGAGGTCGCCGATGGAACAGGCACGCACCCTCCAGCCGAGGGAGGCTGCCTGCTTGATTCTAGAGCCGTATAGGTATCTGGAATCGCATCCGGCTGGGAGCCGAACTCAGGATTGCCCCCGCCGTCAGCTCCCAGGGGAATCTTTTCCCCCACGTGTCCGGCCCCTAAGGTTTGACCTCCAGGCGCCACCTTCACGGTTTTTCCCTTTCCTCCTTGGCCGGTGTCCTTCTGGGATGAAGCCTCGGTGTTATGCACCTATTTGGAGGAAGGGGCCTTTGGGGGAGTCCCGCTCTCCATAGCATTTGAGCTCAGCAAGTCCTCTGATGAGGATTTTTTGGTATGGGACCTCGCCGGACTACAAAAAAAATATGGCTTAGGTTAAAATACTAAGCCACGATGAGTACGGACGCCTAAAACGTACTCGGATTTTATATACTTACGAGTTCACCAGGGGCTGGGCCCTGGGATCCCATGCCGGGCCTTTGTCGGCGGCGGCACTAGACTCCTCTTGAGGAGGAGCCTATCCCCTTTTGGGCAGCTCGGCCTCCAGGTGTACGGAGGCCGTCCTCTTCTTTCTTGCCCCCGCAGGGGATTCATCTTCCTCCTCCTCCTCGTCCTCTTCGGAGGCGGAATGGGCATTGGAGCCTTCGGATATTGTGTCCGAAGTGCTGCAGCAATGAAGGCCGCCCCGGGTCTTTTTGGCCTCCTTCTCGGCCGTCTTCTTCGGCACCTTGTAAGGCGCCGGGACCAGCATCTTCGTCTGAAGTGGGATGGCCGGTTCTTTGGGCAGCGGGGCCGGACAATGGAACCGCTCCGCCTTTTTGTCCAGCCCTGGGAGAGTTGTATAAAACACGTTAAGCGCTTCCTTTGAGTTACGCGGATAGAAGTTTGATAACTTACCGAACTTGCCGGGCGGGACAGTTGGTACCCACGGTCCTCGGCAGAGTCCGGCCACGATTTGCGGGACTTGAAAAGCACCTTCCAAATGTCCTTGTGCGAGGAGCCGAAAAGCTCTCGCAAAGTTTGGTGCCAGGCCGGATGAAATTACCATATATTGCAAGTCCGGTGCTGACAAGGCAAGATCCGGCGAACTAACATCACCTGGACCACATTGACAAGTTCAATGTTCTTGTCTCCCATATCCTCAGCAGCGTCTGAGCACCGACAGTTAAATCGGACGAGGACCAGTCCAGCCTTTCTTGAACCAGGATGTAAGATCTGAGGGCGCCGGATCGGAACTTGGGAGAGGCGGCCCACTCTGTGCCGCGCGGTTCAGTGATATAAAACCACTTCTGTTGCCACTCCTTGACGGAATCGTTAAAGGTTCCCGTTGGCCATATGACGTTGGGCATCTTGCTCACCATGGCGCCCCCGCACTCGGCGTGCTCGCCGCCCACCACCTTGGGCTTCACATTAAAAATCTTCAGCCATAAACTGAAGTGCAGTGAAATGCGGAGAAAAGACTCGCACACGACAATGAATGTTGAGATGTAGAGGAAGGAATTAGGGGACATATCGTGAAGATCGATCCCATAATAATACATGATGCCGCGAACGAACGGGTGGAGGGGAAACCCTAGCCCGCGGACAAAGTGAGGGAGGAATACAACCTTCTCGTGGGGTTCCGGTGTAGGGACGATCTGTCCCGCCGTCGGGAGAGCAGTGGCTGATTTTCTTGGCCAGGTACCCGGCCACCCGAAGCTTTTTGATATCCTTCTCTCGGACGGTAGAGGCCATCCATTTGCCTCCTGCTCTGGATCCGGACATCTTAGGAGGACCTTTTGTGGGCAGAGAATATGAACACTTGGGCGCTGGAGCTTGAGCGGAAGGGAATGAATCGGGAAGTAGAAAGCATGGGTGCGAAAGGGAGTCCTTATCCCCTTATAAAGGCAGTAGGGATTCTGTGCCTTCCCACTTGCCTGATAAAACCTCTTATTCCCCAAGCGCCGTAACTGATGGCGCGGTTGGGTGACCCACACCCGAATTGATGAGAATCCCGTGATGAGGGGACACGATCTCGCCCGACAAGGCGTGCCAAAGGAAGCGCCTCGCGATATGTGCAGTGGCTGGTTGTGAAAAACGGTTCGAATAATGACCGGGTCGTGGTGTGATGTCATGCTACAAAATGTGTTGGCAGGTTAGATTTGTGGAAATATTATTCTCTCTGCAGTGGTTTGCAGAGCCGGACACTGTCTTTGTGTTCAAAATCTTCTATGGACTACTCGGAGGAGGAACCCGCCTTGCAATGCCGGAGACAATCTGCGCGCCGGACTCATCGTCATTGAAGCTTAGTTCAGTGGCTGCTGAGGGAGTCCTAGATTAGGGGTCCTCGAATAGCGGACTATATCCTTTGGCGGATTTGTTGGACTATGAAGATACAAGATTGAAGACTTCGTCCCGTGTCCGGATGGTAATCTTGTTGGCGTGGAAGGAAAGATTGGCAATATGGATATGTATATCTCATCCCTTTTAACCGACTCTGTGTAACCCTATCCCCCTCCGGTGTCTATATAAACCGGAGGTTTTAGTCCATAGGTCAACAACAATCATACAATAGGCTAGCTTCTAGGGTTTTAGCCTCTACGATCTCGTGGTAGATCAACTCTTGTAATACTCATATCATCAAGATCAATCAAGCAGGAAGTAGGGTATTACCTCCATCGAGAGGGACCGAACCTAGTTAAACATCGTTTTCCCGGCCTCCTGTTACCATCCTCCTTGGACGCATAGTTCGGGACCCCCTACCCAAGATCCGCCGGTTTTGACACCGACAACCATCACCCTTGATGGTTGTGATCATGAACCTTTCATCCTGGCGCAACCTTTTCTTCGGGCCTCGTCTCTTTACCGAAGTTTGTCTCGATCCGGAGGGCTAGAAAAGAAGAAAGAAGATATTTAATATGTATACATACCAAAACAATTAATGCATCAATTAGCTAGTCAGCACAGGCTTAATTAATATATATACCTCACCGGACTTTGCAATAGCTCCTTCTTCCGTTCGCTTACCGAAGCCGTCATCACGGTCTTCTTCTTCCACCGGCATTCGGTCACCGAAGCCATCATGATCATGTCCTTCCACCTCCATTGTTCGATCATCGGAGCCTGCTTCATCCTCTCCTTCTAGACCACCATCGGTGTCGTTGAGAAACTACAAGACTACATCAGCTCCTCCGCAGATGATGTCCCCCAACAACTCTTCTTATTCTAAGTCTCTTTGATGATCCATAGTTTCTGCAGATATTACAACATGGTAATTAATATAGAAACATGAGAGATGGATGTATTAGCTGCAGATGGGTGGCCTCGACAACGCTTCTAGGGTTTGGGGTGGCCTCGGCAACGGTTCTAGGGTTTGGGGTAGCCTCGACAACGCTTCTAGGGTTTGGGCCGGACCGCCTCCCTCATGAATGTCCGACGTCCGGACCGACAAGGGATTTAACAAAATGACACCATTCTGGATGTGCGGATAATGGTCCCTATTTTTCCTGATATCATCTACCCTTCCATATGTCACGTTTTCTAGTGTCAAATGATTCAGGACAACCATGGTTTCATCATTACCTGGAAGTAACAGGCGCATGATGGTGTCAAGCTCTCCAAAATTATTTTGGAACGAAGTCCTGATAGAATAATTCGCTTTTTGGTACGAAGTTCTGCAAGAGCCTTTCGAATATCACTATTTGGATGGCCTTTACCGAACTTCGTACCAAAAGGAGAATTATCCTATCAGGACTCCGTTCCAAAACAATTTTGGAGAGCTTCATACCATCATGCGGCTGTTACTTCCGGCCAATTATGAAACCATGGATTTCTTTAAGACTTTGACACAAGAGAACATGCACATATAGAATGGTAGATGAGATTAGGAAAAAATATGGATCAACTTAATTATGCACATCCATAATGGGGGCATTCTTGATAAATCTGGACCCTCGACCCCTGGACGACCCTCGACCTCTCGACCCCTCGGCGACCCTTGACCGTCTACCCTAGTTCACGACCCTCGACCGCTCGGTGATCCATGACCCTCTACCCTAGTTCCCGACCCTCTACCCCCTCATGTCACGTTTTTCTAGTGTGAAAGGATTCAACAAAACCATGGCTTCATCATTAGGCGAAAGTAACAGGCGCATGATGGTACAAAGCTCTCCAAAGTTATTTTGGAACGGAGTCCCAGATAGGATAATTCGCTTTTTGGTACAAACTTCAGCAAGAGCCTTCCGAATATCGCTATTTGGAAGGCCTTTGCTTAACTTTGTACCAAAAGGCGAATTATCCTTTCCGGGACTCCGTTCCAGAATAACTTTGGAGGACTTCGTGCCATCATTTCCCGGTTACTTCCGGCTAATGATGAATTCATGCATGGATTTCTTCAACACTTTGACTTTAGGCAACGTGACATATAGAACGGTGGCCTCGGCAACGCTTCTAGGGTTTGGATCAACTTCTAGGGTTTGGGTGTTCTCGAGAGTTGGTCGAGCGAGAGGGGGTTGATCGACGTCCCCCTCTTGATCCCTCGGTGATCCTCGACCCTCGACGACCGAAGAGGAGAAGAAGAAGGAATAGAGGAGAACAAGAAAAAATAGAAGAAGAAAAAAAGGAGAAGAAGATAAAATAGAATAATATATTATATTTTTCTTCTTCTCCTCTATTCCTTCTTCTTCTCCTCTTTTTTTCTTCTTCTTCCTCTTCTTCTCCTTCTTTCTCTTCTTATTTTTTCTCCTCTTCTTCATCGGCGACCCTCGACCCCTCGGCAATCCTCGACCCTCGACCCCTCGACAACCCTCGACCCCCTCATGTCATGTCCGACGTCCCCCCTCATGTCATGTCCGACATCCCCCCTCATGTTGATGTTATCGGGGAGGGGGTAGACGACAACGACACTCACCACCTCATCACATGTCCGACGTCCCCCCTCATGTCATGTCCGATATCGCCCCTCATTTTAACAAAAAACTACCTTAGAAAAAAGACTTGCTTCGCTGCGGGTGCTCGGTGCACGTGGACTCGGTGGAAAAACTTTATGAAAATGCGGTGGACTCGGCACAAAAGTGCACATATAAATCTCATACATGAACATATAAAAATGAAAATTTATCTATCTATCTATCTCATAACACACATGAACATATACACACATATACATGAACATATACACATATACATGAAAAAACATATACTTATATACATTAAAAAAACAGAGCACGCGCGGTGCTGTCGGCCGGCGACCATGGAGCAGTGGCGACGGGGAGCAGGGGACATGGGAAGGGGGGCTCACTGTGGGGGTGCAGGCGATAGCTTGATCGGCGATGAGGCCAGCGATGAGGACGGTGGGCTCGGGGCGAGGCGCGACGAGGACGGGCGACGAGGACAGTGAGTGGCGAGGCCGAGGTGCAGGCGAGGGCAAAGGGCGCGAGGGCGCCATGGGCGACGAGGACGGGCGGGCTCGAGGCAGGTGATGAGAATGGCATGGCGGCGAGGGCAGGCGAGGGCGACAGCGACAGCACGACGGCGGCAAGCGATGGCGATGGCGAAGGCGTGGGCGGCGTCGGGGCAGCTTGGCGGCGTCCGATGTCTTCAAGGCGTCGGGGGCTAATGTGAGATGAGAACTGAAAATTCCTAAGCGCTATGTTATATACCCAGAGCATTGGTCCCCGTTCGTGGCACCAACCGGGACAAATACCCCCGTTTAGTCCCGGTTGGTGCCACCAACCGGGACCAAAGGTAGCCTTTCGTCCCAGTTCAAGCCACGAACCAGGAACAATGACCTTGTGCTGGAACTGGCGCGGTGCGGTGGGATGTTTAGTCCCACCTCGCTAGCCGAGAGGCTTCGAAAGTGGTTTATAAGCGTTGCTGCGCTGACCACTTCGAGCTCCTCTCAAATGCAGGCTTACGGGCCTAAAGTCACTTTATCATCCTGTGGGCCTACTGGGCCTTCTGCGGGCCTGAATCCTGGCCCATTGGTGGGTTTCTAGTCGTATTCACGCCATGGTGGCCTAGTAGGTGGCATTTTTTTCAGTTCTTTTTCTTTGTTGCTTTATTTATTTTATTTTGTTTCTACTTACAACAAAATACTTACTTTTCTCTAGTGATTCTTTTTTGCTTTTAGGTAATAAAAATTATAAACTTTCTGTTAGTGCCATTAGATTTCCAATTTGAATAGTTTAAATTTGTATTGTTTGAAATTTGTGTGAATCACTAGTTTTTGATTAACTTTACTATAAAAATAGATTTTGGAATGATTCTTTTTCCTGCTATTTAATATTATTGTGTTTTATCATTATATTCAAAAATTGTTTTTGTTATTTTACTTTCTAACAAAAAATCTTTATGATAATTCTTTTTGCTATTAAAGTTTCTAACAAAAAAAAGTTCTTTATGAAATTCTTTTTTGCTTTTAAAGTTTTGAACAGGAAAATACTTTGATAATTTTAGTTTGTAAGTGCATCTAGTGCCCCTTAGTGATTTTGGTGTAGTGAAGACTTATAGGTTAAGAAAGTAATGTGTTTGTGAGTGTACACATGTCTATAAGTCTATGAGGAGTTTGATATTTATGATGAAAGTCGACCCTAAAAATGAAGTTCTTCGATTGAAGACTTTGATATACGAAGACTTTACGAAGACTTTGAAAGTGAAGAAATTGGTGTGACCCTGAAGACTTGGTATTCATTTGAGGAACATGAAGCGTGAAGACTTATGTTTTCGTAGTTTCATTTTCTCTTTCTTGAGTCATAGGAAACAACGTAATGTTAAAGGGGTTGAGGAAATACTAAGGAAAAATTTCCATGTGATGCTCAACTCAAAATCCTACACCTACCAATCCCTTCGAGTGAAGCCTTTGGAAATCTCATACAGTTCAGTCAATTTCTTGATGTAGACGAAGTTCTTCCGGTCATTTGAGAATTTATTCTGACCGAGGAGTTAGGAATTCGCCGGTCTTGGATTGCCTACCTGATGAGGAACATGATAGCCCTGAGGAATTTGATATTCAAATTTCCGACCCGTTCTAACATCTTTCTTGGCTGTCCCAAAATATCTTACCCACCTAACGGTCATATCATTGAAGGGCATTTATGTCTTATCATGTCGGGCTGCTCCCTAGGCTATAAATAGCCGCCCCTACAACCACTAGCTGGTTGGCTGCTCCGAGAAGAAACTTGACACTTGTCATTTGAGAGCAACCCATCCTCCGAGGACTTTGAGCGAAAAAATCATCGAAAGTGAGGAAAACCCAAAAAACCAAACCCCTACAAACCCAAAGTGATTGAGCATCACTAAAGAGATTGATCCTGCGTGGATCTGACGTTTGTTACCTTTGAAGACATTGCTTCTTCCAGACGGTTAGGCGTCATGGTCTAGAGCATCCAAGAGGAATTGTGGATCGCCGAGTGACCAAGTCTGTGAAGGTTTGGAAGTCGCCTGAAGACTTACCACAAGTGATTGGACGAGGTCTGTGTGACCTTAGTTCAAGGAGAATATGGTGAGGACTTGGTGTCCTGAGCTGCGTGCTCAGCGACTGGGTGTCCGGGACTGTGTGTCCTCGAGTTTAAATACTCAGCCGCTCCAACCGGGACGTACAAGCTGAGACAGCAGTTGGAACTGGTCTACCAAATCATTGTCTTCACCAACCTAACTAGTTCTATTTCCTCAACCCTTTCATTTCCTCAACCCTTTCATTTCCTCATTATTGTGTTGAGTGTTTGTTCATATCTGTGTTTGAAGACTTTGACTGAAGAATTTCCTAATTTCCTCAGCTCAATTTCTTCAGTCTGTTTGTCTTCATCTTGTGCTATCCTGTGTTTACGCTTTCTGTACTCTTTGTTTGTCTTCATTTCATCATGATGACCATGCCCGCATTCTGTTATGCTTACTTCTGAGTACTTATTCCTACCGCAAGTAGTTCTTCGCTTAGGAATTTCCTCAGCGGCAAATTCCTCAGTGAGGAACTCATAAAAATCGCCTATTCACCCCCCTCTAGTCGATATAACGCACTTTCAATTGGTATCAGAGCAAGGTACTCCCTTGTTCTGTGTGATTTTGGTTTAACCACCTGCAATTTTAGTTATGTCGGCCGCGGTATGAAGAAAGTGACATGCCCTATCTTTGTGATCATGATTATCCCAAGTGGAAGGCCATGATGAGGAAGCGCCTCATGGCAATGGACAGCGAGTTGTGGACCGTCACTGAAATTCGTCTTACTGATCTATGCAAGACGGCGAACGCAGATGATATTCACAAATACACTCGTCTTGATATCATGGCGAAGGATATCATCTGTTCCTGCCTATCTAGAGATGAATTCAAGCGCATTATGCATCTTTGCAATGCCGAAGCTTATCTGGGACCGAATCTCCGGCGTCTATGAAGGTCATCGAACCCGTCATGATCCTTGGTTTGAGGACTTCAAGGAATCTCTCAAAACGATGACTTTCGAACCAGAATCATCATCTTCTGCATCATGTCTCATGGCAAAGGGTGTCGAGGTAATCGAATGTTCCTCATCTGAATTTAGTGATTGTGAATCTGAGGATGATGGATCTGATGATGGTATTGAACCTAGCTATACCAAACTTGTTTGCATTGCCACCAAAAAACAACATGCCTTGGAAAAGGTTCAAAACATGCTAGATAAAAGTGATGATATGTTAGGTGAAGAAATGGATCGCACTAAAGCCCCGATCGAAAATCTTGAGAGACTTGGTCTAGGTTTGACAGCCTTCAAGGTCATCATAACTCTCTCTTGTCTGATCATGAGAAACTTTCCTATGAATTTCTTCAAAGAAAGCAAGATCTTGAGATGCTAAGAGTGAGTTATGAAGATCTTCAGAAGGAGCGCGATTCATTACTTGCTCAACAAATCAGCGCTTCTCAGAAAGAATTTGTTCCTCCATGCTTAATGTTCATTGATCGTTAATCTTCTAATTCTTCACCTGAATGTTCAAATGCTTCAACTTTTACAAATTCTTCATCTGCCTCTTCTATCACTAATTCCTCATCTGAGGACATAGCTAGTATCACTGATGATGAATGGCTGAAGGAATTGTACATTACAGGCATGTACAAAAAGCCTCAAAGGGCATCAGACTCTTTGTGATGTGCTTAAAAGCAGATCCTCAACAGAACCCTAGGAAAGAGGGTATTGCCTTTGAGAGGAAACTCAATGCTGATGGAACATATTGGAAGCACAAGCGGTATCCCAAAACCTCATGGGTTCTTGCAAAGGGACCTCGATTGATCCATCTAACTTATCTGGCTTTACATCCGAATCTCCTCATTCTTCCGATGAGTCATTTGACTCAACTATAAACTGTTCCAAAAAATCAGAATGGTAAAGTATTTGCTAGATATGTTGGCACTAAGCTGCAGAACGGTTTCCCTATGAAGAAAATCTGGGTTCCCAAGAAGTGCCTTGAAAGTCTTCAGGTGAATGTCCTCATGAAACCACCTGTGAAGAATAGGAACCCCAGATCAAACTCTTCATATGGACCAAATTCTTCATATGGATCCAAGTCCTCATACGGACCAAATTCCTCACGTGGATCAAATTCCTCAAAAGGATCAAAGTCCTCATATGATTATCATCGTGCTAACAACTCTGTTTAGCAGGGTAGAGCTAAGGGCTATGAATATGTGCATTATTCTTCAAACCAATATGTTCATAAGTCCTCGAAGAATTTCTCTGATTATTCATATGCTTACCCTAACCCCTCTTATGTGAAACGAAATGGTTTGGCCTCTATGCCACCATTCTCATATGGTGCTTTCATGAGAATGATGAACTCTTTGCCACCCCTTCAGATGTGGGTGGTGAAGAAAAGGAACTAACCTCTTCCGAGGGTCAGGTCTCAGGGCGTGCTTTAAACATCTGAAGAAGAATTTCTTGGGGGGCACGACAAAATGCACGAAAGGGCCTTGAGGCTAATCATGATGAAATGAACTTTCATTTCACACGTCCTCATCTTGCTTATTTGTTATCTTCGACCGATGAAATTCATCGATGAACTTGATATCATATTCTTCACCGATGAAGTATATGAGATCGTAAGTTGCACTAATTCATCTGCAGGGATGATCAACCCAAAGCCACCGAGTGGATTCTCGATAGTAGATGTACAAATCACATGGTGGTGACAAGAATCTATTGATGGATGCTCCCTTATCACCGTCACATCTGAAGCATATCATCTTCTTGACAAAGGCAAAAGTCGGTATTGGGTCTTGGTAAGGTTGCGATCTCTAAGGACATACACATGGACAAAGTCATGCTTGTTGAGTCCTTAGGATACAACCTCATGTCAATCTCAATGCTTTGTGATCTTGATATGGTTGTTATCTTTGGCAAGTATCGTTGTGTTGTGATTATGGAAGCTGACAATTCCAAAGTCTTCGAAGGCTTTAGGAGAGGAGACTTGTATATTGTTGATTTCTCTACAGGACCACAACCAGCCGTGTGCTTACTTGCAAAAGCTTCAGAAGGCTGGCTATGGCATCGACGACTTGGTCACGCAGGCATGAGGAATTTGCACACGCTTGCAAAGAAGAAGCATGTCATTGGCATTGAGAATGTCAAATTCCTCAAGGATCACTTGTGCGAACTGTGAAGCTGGAAAAATGACCAAGGCCAAGCATCCAGTGAAGACTATCATGACCACTACTCGTCCCTTGAATTGCTTCACATGGACCTCTTTGGTCCTAATCATTACTCGATTGTCACTAATGATGCATCTCTATATGGCTTTGTTATTGTTGATGATTACTCTCGTTACACTTGGGTACACATTGTTACTTACAAAAATGAAGTGCGGGAAGTCTTCAAGCGATTTTCCTCGAGGGCTTCAACTAACTTTGGTGTGAAGATCGGACACATCAGAGTGACAATGGAACTGAGTTCAAGAATTCCGGTCTTGATGCCTATCTTGATGAACTTGGTATTACTCATGAGTTATCTGCTCCCTATACTCCTCAAAGAAATGGGCGTCATGGAGCGCAAGAATGAACTCTTGTTGAGATGGCTCGCACTATGCTTGATGAATACAAAACGCATAGTCGTTTTTGGATTGATGCAATTGATACTGCGTGCCACATCATCAACAGAGAATGTCTTCACAAATTCTTCAAGAAGACTGCCTATGAACTCCTCACTAACAAGAAACCCAATGTAAGTTATTTCAAAGTCTTCGGTGCTAAATGCTGGATTAGAGATCCTCATCACAATTCTAAATTTGCACCGAAAGCACATGAAGGTTTTATGCTTGGTTATGGAAAGGACTCGCACGCCTACAGAGTCTTCAACATCGCTCTTCACAAGATTGTTGACAATGTAGATGTGCGATTCGATGAAACTAATGGCTCGCAAAGAGAGCACCTACCTTCTGTTAGATGAACCAGCACACGAGGAATCTATCAAGTTCAAGGCAACCGAGGATGTCATTCCCTCTTGAAGAATCTGCTTTGAAGAATTCATTCTGTCTGCCTTGAAGAACGTCGTCTTGATGCACTGAAGATAATCTTTGAAGACAATGGTCTTGAGGAAAATGATCAAATTCCTCGACGACAACCAGCTCATCCTCGCCTTGCAAAAGAAGTACAAGTTGACAAGATCATCGATGACATTGAAGCGCCGGGTCCTCTCACACGCTCAAAAGCTTCACATTTATCTAACTTTTGTGGGCACTATGCTTTTGTCTCTATCACAGAGCCCACTAAGGTAGATGAAGCATTTCCGGAGCCTGAGTGGATTCAGGCCGTGCAAGAAGAATTACATCAGTTCGAGCTCAACAATGTCTGGGAACTGGTCAAACCTCCAGATCCTCGCAAGCATAATATCATTGGCACAAAGTGGATCTACCGCAACAAGCAAGATGAAAATGGCCTTGTGGTGAGGAATAAGGCACGACTTGTAGCTCAAGGCTACACACAGGTTGAAGGAATTGATTTCGATGAAACTTTTTGCACATGTTGCTAGACTTGAGTCTATTCAAGCATATTACTCACCTATGCTAACCATCACAATATCACTTTATATCAAATGGATGTGAAAAGTGCATTCCTCAATAGTAAGCTTAAGGAAGAAGTATATGTTGCTCAACCCCCAGGTTTTGAAGATCCAAAGAATCCCGACAAAGTCTTCAGACTCAACAAGGCCCTCTATGGTCTCAAACAAGCCCCACGGGCGTGGTATGATACATTGAAGGAATTCTTCGTGAAGAATGGCTTCATACCCGGTTCACTCGCCCCTACTCTCTTTACTAAATCATATGATGGTGAACTGTTTGTGTGCAAAATATATGTTGATGATATTATCTTTGGCTGTACTGACCAACATTATAGTGATGAATTTGCCTATATGATGAGTGAAGAATATCAAATGTCTATGACGGGAGAGTTGAAATTCTTCTTAGGTCTTCAAATTCGTCAAGAACACAATGGCATATTCATATCTCAGGAGAAATACCTCAAAGATGACCTGAAGAAATTCGGCATGCAAGATTACAAAGGTGTCAGAATTCCAATGCCCACAAATGGTCATCTATGCACTGATGAAAATGGTATTGACTTCGATCACAAGGTATACCGCTCCATGATTGGTTCTCTATTGTACTTATGTGCATCTAGGCCAGATATAATGCTTAGTGTTTGCATGTGTGCCCGATTTCAAGCTACACCTAAGGAATCACACCATAAGGCTGTGAAGCATATTCTTTGATATCTAGCTCACACACCAACACTAGGATTATGGTACCCCAAGGGCTCTACTTTTGATCTCATTGGACATTCGACTCGACTATCTTTGGTGATCGTGTGGACCGCAAGTCAACATCTGGTACTTGTCATTTCCTCGGACGATCTTTGGTCTGTTGGTCCTCGAAGAAACAGAAGCTGCGATCATCGCTGTCATCGCAGAAGCTGAATACATTGCTGGCTCGTGTTGTGCTCAATTCTTTGTGGATGAAGCGGACTCTCAAGGACTACGGCATCAACGTGAAGAATGTGCCTCTCATCTTGTGACAATGAGAGTGCCATCAAGATTGCTCACAACCCGATTCAGCACTTTCGAAGACAAAGCACATTCAAATTCGTCATCATTTTCTTCGTGATCATGTGTTGAAGGGCGACATCTCCATCGAGCATGTGAAGGCGAAGAACAGCTAGCCGATATCTTCACTAAGCCCTTGGATGAGAAGAGATTTAGCAAGTTGCGTTGTGAGCTAAATATCTTAGAATCTTCGAATGTTCTTTGAAAAGGACACACATCCTGACACTTGTGCAAAATTGATGACTTAGATGTGCAACACATGAAGAAGCGCTTTTCTTCAATCAATGAAGAATAACTCTCTAAGTGTGAAGAAATTAATGAAGAATTTGATTCTCGTAACCCTCACGACAATTATGCAGCGTGTCTGAAATCATCATTCTTATATGGTGGAGTCACGCCACCACCAAAGTTGAAAATCTTCAATTTGAGTTTTTCCTCAGTTTTTGAAATTCTTCAGTTTCTCAAATTCTTCAACTTTTCAAAATCTTCACTGTTTTCGTCGTTTTTCTTCATTAGCTATCTATATATATATATATATATATATATATATATATATATATATATATATATATATATATATATATATATATATATATATATATATATGGGTTTATGTCCTCTACAAAGATTCACTTATGGCTAATTCTTCAAGTTGTTTTTTTTTGCTAAGTGAATGTTATCGGACCTTCCCCTCTATGCTATACTCAACCCAATCTATTCACAAATTCTTCATGTGCGTTCTATTTGAAACTCGTTCAAAATCTTCACTGTGTCCTTGTCAGCTGAAGAAATTGCGAACGAAACTTTAAAACAGATCTTATCCAAACTTTCGGTTTTGCCGCTCAAACCGTTCCACATCCCACAATGCATTATTTTACTCACCCACGATCGTACACGATCTCCACTACACAGTACGTGGGTGACACATGTCGTGAGAAGGAGAATGGTCAGGGGCACGTTCGTCCTAAATCTTCGGGCAAACAGTTTTTCACTGCCTCTATATATACCCCTCTCCTCATCCTCACGTCCTTTACTCTGCTCGATCTCTCTCTCCCGCTCGAGCTCCTCAAACCCTAGCGCCGCCGCTACTCCATCGTCGCCGGTGAGGAAGAGCTTCGCTGCCTCGACCTCGTCGCCGTCGTACTCGCGCCGGTTGCGGAAATCTTCACTCCGCCGCCGCCGTAGCCATCTTCCTCCGCCGAGTTAGGGCGTGGAAGATCTGAACAGACGAGCTTCACATCTACAACACCCAGTTCGTCGTGTTCTTCATTTAGGGTAATTAAAAGTTACTTTTACTGCACTCGTTGATGCAAATTTTTCACTACAAAATCTTCAAGGGTGTTTTATTCTTCAAATCCTCACACACAAACACCTCACTAGTTATATGCTCTTGATTCGTTTCTCTAAGCAATCATTTTTCTTCAAGATTCCTCAATTGTGTGGATCCTCGATCTGTACAACTCCGGAACCTAAGACAAAGAACGCTTAGTGAAATTCTTCAAGGCTCATCTGGTCAAAATCCTCAAAACTTGTTCTTTTTGAAAAACCTTCTGAGAACGCATATGACCTCTCCAAATTCCTCGCAACTATACTCTGTTCACAGGTACTCATGTCCGCTGCTGAATCACTAGGTTCTCATCAACTTAACTCATTTGTAGCATTCCTCGAAGAAAAGTTGCATACCTCTTTAGAGAATTCATTTGTTCAAATTCCTCAGCTGAAGAATATGGCAGAAGGAAAGAAGCCACAGAAAGGAGGAAAGAGGCCTGAGGAGGTCATGACCGCGTTTGAAATCCACGAGGAAATATATGCTGATTATTGCACACTGATGAAGCCGAGTTCGCAAAGAAAACAAAAATCAGCGCAAGGTGCATTCAAAGGATTGAGCGGAGATGGGCAAGGGAATGGAGGGAGTACCGATATGTAACTCCAAAGTACATGAAGAAATTCGCACTCAATCCTCCATGCCCAAGAGCTCCATTGGCACTGGTCAAGCTGACCCCACCGACATCAAGCGTGGTGAGGACTTTCTGAAGAATGTGCTAAGCGCCAAGCCAAGTTGGCAAGACAAGCCAACGAGGCGGTGAGGAAATTCAATGAGGACTCTGCTCACTGCTGCTGCCCTGAGGCCTCTGTCAAGCCAAGAAAATCTATGGCAAAGAAGCCCGACACAAGCCAAGTGCTTCACCAACAGTGTGCCCTCACGGCCAAGTTCCTCAGGCTGTGCCCTCACGGCCAATTCCTCATGCTGCCCCTGCTCCTCCAAAATCCTCAGCTCCTTCAAAGTCCTCAGTAGCTCCTCCCAAGTCCTCAGCAGTTCCGACAAAGTCCTCAACACCTGTGCATCTGGCCACGTGCCAAAGGACTGCAGGCTTCTCCATTGCCTCTGGTGTTTCAGCAAGTTCCTCAGATGCACCAAAGTCTTCGTCTGGCCCGACTCTGCTGAAGAACAAGGCCACAGCTGGACGAGGTCCTTGGCCTAGTCCCAAGAAGAAACGAATTAAGCCTTCCAAGAGCCACACGAAGATGATGAGGCTGATGATGATGAACTAGCGGAAATCATCGAGAGACCGCCAAGAAAGGGCCGCTAGAGCCAAAGGCACATCTGTGCCCTTGCTAACATTGGATCCGAGGAAAATCCTCGATTACATTGATCTACGGCACAAGGATCCAAACACTCCTATGCCGATTTTCATCGACCCTGGACAAAGTCATATCTTGACCCATTTCATCACTAACGAGAAATGAAAGTTTGAAAAGGCAAGATAGATCAAGAAAGCTCAATACAGAAAGGAGAAGTTCCTGAAGAAAAACGTTGTCAGAATGACACCTGAGGAACTTCTCAAGGTCCAGAATGAAATCCAAGCCCTCGGCAAAAACTTTGATGCTTATTATGCTGATTGGCAAGGAGCCAAAGTCAGATTCGTCAACCTGACGAAGAAATTCACCAATGTTGCAGCCCCAACGCATAACATGAAATTCCTCAATTGGAGCCTCATTTCAAATGATGAAGAACATGCCGACACCATGAGATGAAGTTTAGGCTGCTTTGAAGAAAATGCTAGTTCCAGGGCTGATGATCCCATTCCAGCCCGGTTGAAGAAATTGCCGGGCATCCACTAGTGGTGCGCTCAAGAAAGCTGAACAAGACATGGCAGCTGCATCGATTCTTTGAGGAAAATCAACCAGATTCTTGACTCCTCCTGCGCCAACACCAACTCCAATTCTTCCATGGCCATCGCCTCGATGTGAAGAAGACCAAGGCTGCGAGCGAGCTGCGGTGAAGAAAGCGGAAAGCATCAGCTGCGTCAAATTCTTCGGCTGCAAAGAAAATGAAGCCAATGACCAGCTCCTTTGAAAATCCTATTGATGCTGTTCCAATTTCCTCAATTCTATCAAAGGACCTTGTTCCTTTTGATGAAGATTATGTGATCCCAAGCGGATCGATGAAGAAAATCATTCTGCTTCGTGAAAGCAGATTGATGAAGAAATTGAAGTGGAAGCAATCCCTTCAACCCCAATCATTTCCTCGCCTATGCCTCAGTTCACGGTGAAGAGGCCGGTGTTGAGGAAATTGAAGAAGATGTGGATATTGGAAGCACAACGCCAGTGATGAACGATGACTTTTGGGAAAGTCAGCATCCAAATTCTCCACTCTTCACCCCAATCCAACAGATACCACAGTCCCCTGCTCCAACAGTTCAAATGGGCTCTGAAGAAACTCATCCCACTTCATCTGTCCATGAAGAAATTCCAGCCACTAGCGCTGATGAACCTGCTGCTGCTGATCCTCGATCGCACTGTTGAGGAACAAGAAATTCCTCACCTGAAGAACACGAGATTGCGATTCCAGAGGTCGTGATGCAACTCATCGACACTCCTTTGCCAAAGCCAAAGGATCCCTTCTCAACAAAGCAAAAGTTCAAGGTGAAGACTTCTTGACGAGCACGTATTCTTCACTGATTACAATCCATATGATTACGCTGCGCGCATAAGGAAGAGGCGTTTACGACTGCCGGCCAAGCCAATTTCTATTCCTCGGTGCTCTTCAACAAAGACAAAGTCTTCGATCATGCACATATTCCTCATGTGGACATGGAGTCTCTGCCAGCTTCGAGCCAGTCCTCGGTGTTCTTCACGGCAGGACTTCTGAATTTCTGCTTGATATACGTGGATTGGAATGAAGAACTCATTCTTCAATTCTATGCAACAGCTGCACATCACTGGAGACGCTGAAGACGTGAACTCATGGGTATTAGATCGGATGTGCGAAAATACTCACTACAAGGCACCAAAGAATCGAATTGCTTCGTGCTCTACCACTCAGTCCTCCACTTGATGGTGCTCGCTGTATTTACAATGAACCTGAACTTTCAAATCACTATATGCAAGCGCTGATGAAGCCTTTGAAGCCAAGGCAGGCCCCAAGAACCAAATTCCTCATCGAGGAATTATTGTATGTGCCTCGGACTGTCTATCGGATTCTGACAAAGACAATGAGTCCTATCAAAGGCCACGACTCAAATGATGAAGAAGTCGTTGGCATCATGAAGAATATGCTTTTCAATATCATTCATGGTGTTCCCGTCAACTTCCATGATTTCTTCATTAGGACTCTGGCAAACATTGCTATGTCACCATTTGAGTTTGAAGCCTTATCGCCTTGGATAATGAGATTCATCGTGACAAGGTCTTCACTCAATTACAAGGCTGATACATCTGAACCACCGCAGCTACTTGCCCCGATTGAAGTCCTCAAGCGGACATTTACCTCACCGATGACAAGGGCAAGGCTACTGCTGTGATCGATGAAGGCATTCGTCCATTGGATGGACAGTTTATAAGCGACATCCTACTCCACCAATGATGACTCGCCACACATGACTCTGCCAAGAAATACCTCGGGCCAACCACAGTCCTCAAGCTACTGACACCTGAGGTGATGACTGATCGTGATTTACTCAGTCTTCATCAGAAGGTTGATCGCAATCATAAATGGGTCAAGCGTCAGTTTGGTTCAATTCTTCACAACATGACCTCTACACACAATGCAGTGAAGAAAAACCACTACTACCTCCATGAAACCTTCAAACGCTGCACAGGCTGTTCTTTCAAATGTCTACAGTCGCGGAAGAACCCGGCGACTATGGGACTCAAGGAAGAATTTGGTAGTGCGCACCTCCTCAGAAGAAATACAAGAAGGTCAAAGTTCCTTCCTTGGTGGCCAGCTCCTATTCTTCATCGCCAGCGACGATGAAAATGAAGATTTGGACGACAACTGCGGCAGGCCCTACTACGACAACCGACGACCCCAACAACGCGGCACTCCTTCCTCAACTTGAAATTCTTCAGGGGCGTTAGTCCTCAGTTTCGATCCTTTTGGTCATTCGATGACAAAGGGGGAGAAATTTGAGTTAGTCTTCAAGCGGGTCTATTTTATTGCCCATATACAATTTATTTTTGTTAAGTTAGAACTCTCGTTCTTCTGAAACTTTTATTGGATCGAGTTGTAATCTTAAACCCGATGGTGCTTTGATACTTTTGATGCACTTTGTGCTCTTGCACTATGCTCGATACTTTTGATGCTGGCGAGCTCTGATTCTCTTGAGCTCTCGATACTCTTGATGCGTTATTTTGCATGCTTGTTCCTCATTAATGTTATCGCATACGCATCTTGAATTACATCAAGCACCATATTTCATCATGCATTTCAAACTCTTCATATTATATGTCAAATGCGTGTATGAATTACAAGATATAAGGGGAGATCTCCATGATTCAACTCTTCAAATGTGCATTGCCTCAAAAGCAAATTCCTCACTATGCACATCTTCAGGGGGAGTTCTTCTATATCTTGCAATCAAATTCCTCAATATCAGTATTTACACTTCATATGTTTATCCCCGTTGAAAACTTAACCTATATTGTCATCAATCACCAAAAAGGGGGAGATTGTAAGTGCATCTAGTGCCCCTTAGTGATTTCGGTGTATTGAAGACTTATAGGTTAAGAAACTAATGTGTTTGTGAGTGTACACGGGTCTATAAGTCTATGAGGAGTTTGATATTTACAGTGAAAGTCGACTCCTAAAAATGAAGTTCTTCGACTGAAGACTTTGATATTCTGAAGACTTTCTGAAGACTTTGAAAGTGAAGAAATTGGTGTGACCTTGAAGACTTGGTATTCATTTGAGGAACATGAAGCGTGAAGACTTCTGTTCGTAGTTTCATTTTCTCTTTCTTGAGTCATAGGAAACACCGTGATCGTTAAAGGGGGGTCGAGGAAATACTAAGGAAAAATTTCCATGTGATGCTCAACTCAAAATCCTACACCTACCAATCCCTTCGAGTGAAGCCTTTGGAAATCTCATACGGTTTAGTCAATTTCTTGATGTGACGAAGTTCTTTCCGGTCACGAGGAATTTGTTCTGACCGAGGAGTTAGGAATTACTTGAGTCGCGGATTGCCTACAACTGTGAGGAACATGATAGCCTGAGAATTTGATATTCAAATTTCCGACCGTTCTTTATCTTCTTGCGCTTGACTGTCCCAAAATATCTTACCCACCTAACGGTCATATCATTGAAGGGCATTTATGTCTTATCATGTCGGGCTGCTCCCTAGGCTATAAATAGCCGCCCCTACAACCACTAGCTGGTTGGCTGCTCCGAGAGAAACTTGACACTTGTCACTTGAGAGCAACCCATCCTCCGAGGACTTTGAGCGAAAATCATCGAGTGAGGAAAATCCCAAAAAAAACCAAACCCCTCCAAACCCAAAGTGATTGAGCATCACTGAAGAGATTGATCCTGCGTGGATCTGACGCTTGTTACCTTTGAAGACTGTGCTTCTTCCATACGGTTAGGCGTCATGGTCTAGAGCATCCAAGAGGAATTGTGGATCGCCGAGTGACCAAGTCTGTGAAGGTTTGGAAGTCGCCTGAAGACTTACCACGAGTGATTGAACGAGGTCTGTGTGACCTTAGTTCAAGGAGAATCTGATGAGGACTTGGTGTCCTCATTTGCGTGCTCAGCGGCTGGGTGTCCGGAATTTGTGTGTCCTCGAGTTTAAATACTCGGCCGCTCCAACAGACGCATACAACCGAGACAGCAGTTTGGAACTGGTCTACCAAATCATTGTCTTCACCAACCTAATCGGTTCTATTTCCTCAACCCTTTCATTTCCTCATTACTGTGTTGAGTGTTTGTTCATATCTGTGTTTGAAGACTTTGACTGAAGACTTTCTCAATTTCCTCAGTTCAATTTCTTCAGTATGTTTGTCTTCATCTTGTGCTATCCTGTGTTTACGCTTTCTGTACTCTTTGTTTGTCTTCATTTCATCATGATGACCATGCCCGCATTCTGTTATTCTAACATCTGAGAACTTATTCCACAGCAACAAGTTCTTCGCTAAGGAATTTCCTCACCGGCAAATTCCTCAGTGAAGAATTCATAAAACTCGCCTATTCACCCCCCCTCTAGTCGATATAACGCACTTTCATAGTTGCATAAATTTTATATTATTTTAGTTTCATCAATACTAGAGGTTTATAAAAACTTTTTAGTTGATTCCTTTTGCTATTAGAATTTCATTAAAGTTTTCTAGTTCATTCTTTTTTCTATTAGAGTTTCATTAAAGTTTTCTAGTTCATTCTTTTAGTTTATTATTTTTGCTATTAGAGTTTCATAATAGTTTTCCAGTTCATTCTTTTTTATATTAGTTCATTCTTTGAGCTAAATGACCCTGAAATTGAAGAGCACCTCAGATGAACTCTGAAGAGGTTGAAAATTGGCATGGTATCATCATTTCACCCACATAGCATGTGGTAAAAAGTTGAGAAGGTTACGACAAAAACTGGATGCACTCTGTGTACAAAATGGACAATCTCTTTCGAAGTATCAGGGTTTTGGATGAAAACTCATCTGTTACAAAGGGATTTCATTTTTTAAACTTATTTGCACTCCTGACTTTTTGTGTGTTCAAAATGCACCATCCAAAGCCACATCATCAATTTCAACCCTTTCTGACTTCATCTGTTATTGTTCATGCATTTAATGATTTGTTTTGAGCTAAATTACCCTGGAATTGAAAAGCATTTCAAATGAACTCTGAAGGGGTTGAAAGTTGGCATGGTATCATCATTTCACCCACATAGCATGTGCTCAAAAGTTGAGAGGGTTATGGCAAAAACTTGATGCACTTCGTGTACAAAACGGGCAATCTCCTTCAAGTATCGTGGTTTCTAATTTAAAAACTCATATGTTACAAAGGGATTTCATTTTTTTTTAACTTATTAGAACTCCAGACTTTTTGTGTGTTCAAAATGCACCATTCAAAGCCACATCATCAATTTTCAACCATTTCTGACTTCATCTGTTATTTTTCATGCATTTAATGATTTTTTGAGTTATATGACCCTGAAATTGAAAAGCACTTCAAATGATCTCTGAAGAGGTTGAAATTTGGCATGCTATCATCATTTCACCCACATAGCAGGTGCTCAAAAGTTGAGAGGGTTACGGCAAAAACTGGATGCACTTCGTGTACAAAACGAAAAATCTCTTTCAAAGTATCAGGGTTTCATACGGAAACTCATCTGTTACAAAGGGATTTCATTTTCTTTGCTTGTTGAGAGAAAGTCTTCACTTTTTCTTCGCTTGTGTCCTTTGCTTATTGCACCGTAACCATGGATAATCTTCATCTCTTAACAGGATGCTTCGGTCAGCCTTGACTTTGAAGGGAGGAATTTCATGAAACTTTTCATAATCTTCAGACATGTCTGTCTTGCCCTCCACCCACGATGTCTCTTTTTCCTGAAAGAACTATGTGGCCCTTTGGTTCATCGTATGACGTATTCGCTTCCTTATCTTTTCTTTTTCTTGGTTTGGTAAACATGTCCTTCACATAGAAAACCCGCGCCACATCATTGGCTAGGACGAATGGTTCGTCTGTGTACCCTAGATTGTTCAGATCCTTTGTTGTCATTCCGTCTTGTGGTCTACACAGACTTTCTCGCCATACTCCTGACAGATTGACCCATTTGCACTTAAGCAAAGGGACCTTAAAATCATGTCCGTAGTCAAGTTCCCATATGTCCACTATGTAACCATAATATGTGTCATTTCCCCTCTTGGTTGCTGCATCAAAGCGGACACTGCTATTTTGGTTGGTGCTCTTTTGATATTGGGCGATCATGTAAAATGTATTCCCATTTATCTCATATCCTTTGTGAGTCAATAAAGTCGAAGATGGTCCCCTGGACAACGAGTACAACTCATCACAAATAGTGTTGTCACCTGTGAGACGTGTTTCCAACCAACTGCCGAAAGTCTTGATCTGTTCACATGTAATCCAGTTGAGGGAGTCCTGGACTAGGGGGTGTCCGGATAGCCAAACTATCATCTTTGGCCGGACTCCTAGACTGTGAAGATACAAGATTGAAGACTTCGTCCCTTGTCCGGATAGGACTTTCCTTGGCGTGGAAGGATCAAACCCACAAAGACGACCTTTAAAGGCGTAATTCTGTGTAGAGGCCATAGCTGCTGGCTCCGTTACACTTGAAGTGGTCTTGGATCCCGGATAACTTCCGGAGTGAGGAGTTAATCTTCGACATAGCCCCGTTCCATAGCGGCTATCACGCATTGCTTTCGGACGAACCGCATTCGCAAAATTCAATGCGGTGCCGCTTTTCAGCGTACCTCAAACTCAAGATGCCAGGCCCTCGAGGCGTAATCACGGTCAATGGAACACGCGAACGCTCCATCCGAGCGGAGGAGCATACGGCCGCCCTGCGGCGGTATGCAGAACAGCCTCTTAAGGCAATTCTCCAGTCCGGCCAATAAACAATCGGACACTGTCCGGAGTAACCTACAGCAAGACCGCCTGGCACGTTCCGAACAAGCGTAGTAATGCAGCCCCAACCCCAGCCCTCGCGAACTCGCGAAGCTAGTACTACGCGCACGTAATTGCGCTCTGAAGCACCATGGGCATAGGGGACGGGCCACGACCACGGCACGCCCAGAATGCGGCTAGACCGCACTAGGGGCTCCCGTTTGTGTCATTCCTTTTTTCTTTTTCTTCCTTTTACTTTCAGGACTCTGTTCTCCAGAAGCCCTATCCGGCATTCGCGCCGAATACACGATGCAACA
Source organism: Aegilops bicornis (assembly GCA_021605145.1). Classification (NCBI taxonomy): domain Eukaryota; kingdom Viridiplantae; phylum Streptophyta; class Magnoliopsida; order Poales; family Poaceae; genus Aegilops; species Aegilops bicornis. The sequence continues at coordinate 1,592,227 of CM038674.1, forward strand.
GCCAGGGAAGCAGAAAATTGCGTCGAGTGTCCAGGTGTGGTCTCTATTCTCGAAGTAAAGATACCTGTTTTACATACCACACCGCAAACTTACCCCTGGAAGGGGGACATGTCAAAAAGTCCCGTACCTTGCTTATCGCACAATTTGTATCGTTCTGCTTTTATTTGCAGTTTCTTTTGAATAACCAATATATAGCTCTTGCCTATTATTGCATTCTTTCCCATTATATATGTTCATTTATGACATTGCGCAACCGTACAATTTGGTACGGCCAATACACCAGGGGCTTATGTACCCCAAAAACATGGTGTGACAAGTCTGAACACTTTCACAAGTGCGGCACCCCGAACTTATAGCATTATATGCATCGGCTCTGAATCAGGTCTTGGGTCAATAGTTCGGTTTGCCCGGCTCCCATGTTTTGGTACCTTTCGTTCCGTTATATCGGCTAAGGTGGCTGGAGAACCACTGCGATTGTGCCCCGGTTGAGCTGGGTTGAGCACCTCGGTGGAAAGCTAAACTGACTGGCCGTCATGATAAGGCGAGAGCCGGTCGCTGTTCGAGAGGTTTCTTCGAGTCCCTAAAGACTTATGCCGCTTAGAGCGAGGAACCAGCATTGTCCGGCCAAAGGCATGGATAGCGCCCGAACTCGGTCTTCGAATACTAGGGGCTTCACGAAATTTAAAATTATAGAATTCTATGGCTAAGTGAGAGTGTTCAAGCATTATAATCCGGTTTGCACAGTTCGTTCGTTGAGCGCTTCCCTCAAAGGACCCAATAATGGGAACAAGAGCGCTCAAATTTATCCCGAACACCCCAGCACTCGTGGCATGAGGGCTGAAGCTAACGACTCCCCATCTCTCAAATTTGATAAACAGCCGCACAAAAGGTAATATTTTAAATTCAAAAGTTTTCACCGTACAGGATAACAAATGCGAGTCTACTCAAATATTACATCTTTGGAGCATTCACCCGCTATAAGACGGGCACCCTTTAGGACGCCCTCATAATACTTCTCGGGCTTGCGATGTTCTTTTTGTCTTGCTGGCGGCTACTGTTCGTCACCAGCTTCTCCGGGCCCAGCTTGCCCAGTGCACCTTGGAGACGGGCAAGGGCCCCACGGGCACCTTCAATACAGGCGGAGGCGCTTGATGACTTCGATCCATGGGCGAGGCATCCACCAGCCGCGCACTGGCAGCCCAGTAGCTCGAGCGCATGGCCTCATTTGGCCCTGATCGAGCTATAAGGCCCTTCATGGCCTGTTCGGCGACCTTGTGGAGCTCGACCAATTGCTTTAGTTGGTCGCTCAAAGACTTGGGTGTTCGGCCTCGGCATCTTGAGACCAAAACACCTTTTCCGTCGAGCTCCCTTCTTCGCTCGGTAGAAAGCGGCGGCATCGGAGACACTCATGGCAGATCTGCTGAACGCTCTGGAGAGCTCCGGATTCGGGTAAGTACTAGATAATTGACTTTTACATTCTTGCTCTGCATAAAGAATGCCTTACCCGCCAGCGATCTTCTTTATTGCCTCAATCTCCTGGAGGGCTTTTGGGCCTCGGCCTTAGCAGCTTTGGCACTCTCAAGAGCCGAGGCAAGCTCGGACTCTCGGGTCTTCGAGTCACGCTCCAAACCCTCGTGTTTTTCCACGAGAGCTGGAGCTCTTGCCGTACCTCCGCCAGCTGCGCCTCCCCCTTCTCTCGCTCGGTGCACTCCACGGCCGCTTTGTTTTCGGCCGCGGACACCGCCTCCTTCAGGGTCACCACCTCGCTCGTGGCCCCTGCAGTACCCATGTTATTCCTGTTATCTTTTGCAACCACATTTTTTAAATTCCATAAGGTATTACTTACCTTCCTTGTCCTCGAGCTGCTTCTTGGCTTGGCCGAGCTCATTCTCGGACCGCTCGAGGCTCTCCTTCAATGCATTGACCTCCGCAATCAGTACGGCAGAGGTCAGCAGGGCAGCCTGCATTCCCATATTGACATAATTATGTTAGACTCCTGTATATCTTTTTAGATCCTCGGTCGGCTTTTCTTTCCGAACACCGAACTAAGCATCAGGGGCTACTGTCTATGCGGTAATCTCCTTACATATATTGAAAACTTACATCAAAGCCTGTTAGAAGGCCGTTGCAGGCTTCTGGTCGAGCCGCTCTTGGCGGACTGAACTTCTGGATCACCACACTCCTGCAGTCAAGGCGGTGCTCCTCCTCCTCGATGGAGGCGCTGTTAAGCGCCTCGATGCGCTTATCCGGTGCCTCCGGTTGGACGGAGGACACGGCGTCTGACCCTTCCTAGGAAGGGGCCGCTTGCCGGACTTCGGAACCGCTGAAGGTTCCGGTATGGAGTCCGGACAAGGGTCGGGCTTAGAGCCCCTGGGGGTCTCGCTCCCCTCGCGCCTGGAGTCCGGGAGGCTGCCTTGCGGCGCCTCCTGCGCCACCTCCTCTTGACCAGCCCCCCTTGGGGCCCCACCTCGGCGTCGTTCGCAGCGTGAGGTGAGGTGGCGGCCGGAGGTGAAGTACTCTCCACTTCCACGGCAATTGGGGACCCGCTCGACGAAGCGGCGAGCTCATCCTTGGGCGGGCTGCATGATTGTTCGACATTAGAGAACACTATGCAATGAAAAAAAGCCATGGGTATCCGGACACTTACGATCTCGCTAGGGGCTTGGCCCTCAAGGGCCACTCCTCCTCGCCGTCGTTGGCGTTGGTGGAGACGTCCGGAGGAAGGGTTCTTCCTTCTTGAACCCTCCGGCCTCCCAGTACAGGCGGCCTTTCTTTTCTTCTCTCCCCTGAGAGAGGCTGCTGTTCCTCCTCCTCGTTTTCACGGGAGGAGTCCGCCTCAGTCGTCGGACGATGAGTCCGACAACACTGGCACCGGGCACTCCTTCGAGTCCCCATGGCCTTCTTCTCGGCACCACGTAGGCGCCGAGCCAGCAGTTTCGCCAAGCGGGCGTCACTGGTCTTCGGCAAAGGAGCAGACAGGTTAACCTGCCGGATGTGCTCCGCCATCTGTCAAAGGCAAGGGAGTTTAGATCACGATAGAATCAAACTATGAAAAGCAAGATTCCCGTGAAGGGCAAAATAGCTTACCTCAGTAGCTTGACGCTGCGAGCTGAATCCGCGATCTTCTGTAGCGGATGAGGGAGCCTCGGCGCCCTTGAATAGCACCTTCCAGGCATCTTCGTACGTAGTGTCGAAGAGCCTCTTCAGGGTTGGATGCTGTGCCGGATCGAACTCCCACAATTTGAAGGCCCGTTGTTGGCATGGGAGCATCCGGCGGATGAGCATAACCTGGACCATTGACGAGCACGAGATTCTTGTTCACCAAGGTCCGCATGCAGGTTTGGAGTCGGTCAGCTCTTCCGAATTACCCCACGCCAGGCCGATCTCCTTCCAAGAAGTGAGCCGCATGGAATACCAGACCCGAATTCGGGGCGCCGCCCATTTAGGGTCGCGGCTCGGTGATGTAGAACCACCCCGATTGCCACCCCTTCACGGTCTCCACAAAGGAGCCATCGAGCCATAAGGCGTTGGCAATCCTGCCGACCATGGCGCCTCCGCGACTCCGCTTTGGCGGCCGCCGCTCACAACCTTCGGCTTGACATTGAAGGTCTTCAACCATAAGCGAAGTGGGGCTGGATGCGAAGAAAGCCTCGCATACGATGATGAAACGCCGAGATGTTGAGGATGAAATTCGGGGCCAGATCGTGGAAGTCCAGGCCGCAGTAGAACATGAGCCCCCGGACGAATGGGTGAAGTGGAAAACCCAGTCCGCGGAGGAAGTGGGCAAGAAATACGACCCGCTCATGGGGCTCAGGGGTGGGGATGAGCTGCCCTTCATCGGGCAGCCGATGTGCGACGTCGCCGGACAAGTAGCGGCCTTCGCATGATCTTTTACTTGGCCCTCCGTGGCGGAGGAGACCATCCACACGCCTCCCGCTCCGGACATGGCTGGAGATGGTTGAGGAAGGATGTGCGGACTTGACGCCTGGAGCTCAGAGGTGTCGCGGAAATGGATGAGCAAGGGAGGAGGAAGGCGTGGGTGAAAAGGTGGATCCTTATCCCCTTATATGGACGAGGCCGAGGCTGTCGTCCCCCCACCAGCCTGATAAAACTTCGCTTATCTCCCAAAGCGCCCGCAATCGATGGCGCGGTTGGGTTACTACGTCCGTATTGATGAGAATCCTGGAATAAGGGGAGCACGATCCACGCTTTGATAAGGCGTGCCAAAGGAAACCGCCTCGCTAAACGCGTCTTTGAGGTGGGACAGTAAAAGCGATTCAAATAAAGGCCTGGCCGTGGTGTGATGTCACGCCGCGGAATACGTCAGCCAGATACTGCAAAAAATTATTCTCTCTACGGTGGTATGTGGAACTTGTTTTGCGAGGCGAACACTATCCTTGTGTTCAAAACCTTCTATGAAGTATTCGAGGAGGAACCCGCCTTGCAATGTCGAAGACAATATGCTACCGGACTGTCGTCATTGAAGCCTTGGTTGAGGAGACTGAGGGAGTCCTGGACTAGGGGTGTCCGGATAGCGAACTATAATATTTGGCCGGACTCCTAGACTATGAAGATACAAGATTGAAGACTTCGTCCCTTGTCCGGATAGGACTTTCCTTGGCGTGGAAGGCATGCTTGGCGATACGGATATGTAGATTTCCTACCATTGTAACCGACTCTGTGTAACCCTAACCCTATTTGGTGTCTATATAAACTGAAGGGTTTTGGTTCGTAGGACGAACAACAATCATACCATAGGCTAGCTTCTAGGGTTTAGCCTCTCTGATCTCGTGGTAGATCTACTCTTGTACTACCCATATCATCAATATTAATCAAGCAGGAGTAGGGTATTACCTCCATCGAGAGGGCCCGAAGCTGGGTAAAAACATCGTGTCCCTTGTCTCCTGTTACCATCCGCCTAGACGCACAGTTCGGGACCACCTACCGAGATCCTCCGGTTTTGACACCGACACGGTCGTCACACCTTGCTCGGTGTTCGGATATAAGCTATTCTTGTGTTCATTGACATACGAGGTCACCAAGGTATAGTTCTATAGAACTGTGTAGTGTGCTTGAGAAAAAGAGTGCCCGTCCCTACATATTATTGAGTCCCCTCCAAGCGTGCCTTTTCCAGTCAGTCTCCCCTCATACCGCGATTGAGGGAGACCAATCTTCTTAAGGCCAGGAATGAAGTCAACACAAAACCCAATGACATCCTCTGTTTGATGGCCCATGGAGATGCTTCCTTCTGGCCTAGCACAGTTACGGACATATTTCTTTAGGACTCCCATGAACCTCTCAAAGGGGAGCATATTGTGTAGAAATACGGGGCCCAGAATGATAATCTCGTCAACTAGATGAACTAGGACGTGCGTCATGATATAGAAGAAGGATGGTGGGAACACCAGCTCGAAACTGACAAGACATTGCGCCACATCACTCCTTAGCCTTGGTAGGATTTCTGGATCGATCACCTTCTGAGAGATTGCATTGAGGAATGCACATAGCTTTACAATGGCTAATCAAACATTTTCCGGTAGAATCCCCCTCAATGCAACCGGAAGCAGTTGCGTCATAATCACGTGGCAGTCATGAGACTTTAGGTTCTGGAACTTTTTCTCTAGCATATTTATTATTCCCTTTATATTCGACGAGAAGTCAGACGGGACCTTCTACTGAGCAGGCATTCAAAGAAGATTTCATCCTCTTCTTTGGTAAGAGAGTAGCTAGCAGGACCTTCATACTGGCATGCCCTCTTTTTCGTGCAAACGTTGCAGGTCCTCCCGTGCCTCTGGTGTATCTTTTGTCTTCCCATACACACCCAAGAAGCCTAGCAGGTTCACGCAAAGGTTCTTAAATCCACGTGCATCACGTCGATTGAAGAGCGGGCCTCTAGGTCTTTCCAGAGGGTAGGTCCAGAATATAGATTTCTTCTTCCACATGGGTGCGGCGTCCCTCGGCGTCATTGAGAACAGATAGTCCACCGGGACCCTTTCCAAATATTACGCGTAAATCATTGACCATTGATGACCCACAAGTATAGGGGATCTATCTTAGTCCTTTCGATAAGTAAGAGGGTCGAACCCAACGAGGAGCAGAAGGAAACGACAAGCAGTTTTCAGTAAGGTATTCTCTGCAAGCACTGAAATTATCGGTAATAGATAGTTTTGTGACAAAGTAATTCGTAACGTGTAACAAGTAACAAAACTAAATAAGGTGCAGCAAAATTGGCCCAATCCTTTTTGTAGCAAAGGACAAGCTGGACAAACTCTTATATAAGGAAAAAGCGCTCCCGAAGACACATGAGAATTATCGTCAAGCTAGTTTTTCATCACGCTCATATGATTCGCGTTCGTTACTTTGATAATTTGATATGTTGGTGGACCGGTGCTTGGGTACTGCCCTTCCTTGGACAAGCATCCCACTTATGATTAACTACTTTCGCAAGAATCCGCAACTACGAAAGAAGTATTAAGGTAAACCTAACCATAGTGTTGGGGATATTACTACTGGGTATAAACCGGCCAAGAGAGGACGGGTTATCCCCATAATGAGTTATTTATATTTAAAGCCCATGAAGACATGGAGTGTGGCGCTTTACGAACGCCCAGGGCCCAGGGGCAGATTAAGGCCTGTAGATATAAACCGCCATTGATATGTAAACTTGTGTTGTAAGACAGGAAAGAGTAGAAACCGGGCCGGACACGTCTATGAACCGGCCTCGGGATTTTTTAAACCGACGGGCGTCAACCTATGTATATAAAGGGACGACCCGGCGGCGGTTTAGGGACAACAAACAACAACTCGAGAGCAGGCATAGCGGATTCGCTCCTGGTCGCCGAAACCCTAGCAATTCCACCACAACTGGATTAGGCCTTTACCATCACCGCAAGGGGCCGAATTAGTATGAAACTCCCTGCGTCCTTTGTCCGCTTTAACCCCTTTAAGCTAAACCGTCGCGATGGCTCCACGACTAAGTCCTTTCATGGGGACATGTGCTGTGACAAAACCACGACAGTTGGCGCCCACCGTGGGGCTATCTCACGATGGTTTCGAGTTCTTAGAGGACAGCTTTGAAGGGCTCAAGGGATACGCTGTGGGCCGGATGACCAAGAGTCATTGCGGCAAGCTCTACATCGACAATACAGGCTGGGGCCCCGAGGCCGGCTCAATCGAGTACGGGTACCGGGTCCCCTTCGGCGGTATTCACGTTTTCATTGGCAAGATTGGTGAGCCGGGCCCTGAGCCGGACATCTGCACCGACATCGTCGAAAAAGCTCAGTGTGCGAGACATGCCCGGGTTTAGACCGCCATGAAGCATGCCTTCGTGGGAGTCATCCACGGAGCGGAATCTGAGGATAGATCGGCGTCTGGTGGTGAAACCGTCGTTTATTCTGATGATGAGTCATCTACTAGAGAGACCGAGTCATTATACCAGCTGCAAGATGGCCGGCTTGGGGGCTGTTCCGATGGCGACAGTATTCTGGACCCCTTTGATCCGCCGAGCCAGGTTTCCATCTTCATGGCCGGTACACAGCCTGTGCATCACTCCTCGACTGCAGCGGCAATGGTTTCCGGATCGATGGCGGCGGCGGCCAAGGCGGGGAGAGCCTACTTGGCGACCCGTCGGCTCGAGTTTTGGCGCTTTGGCAGCACCGATGGCAGAAGTTAACCCGACAAGTCGGGATGAGCATAACGCGAAATCGCGAAGGTGAAGGATCGGATAACTCAAGCCAAAGGCAGACTGGCGGTGAGATACCAGGATGGCCGCAGAGCGGGCCGAGTTGGATGCACGGGCTTATCGGCTTATGTTAGATCAGAGCACGTCAAACGATGTCATGAGGAGAAGGTACCGGTCCCACCTGCCTCCGGTTTATGAGGCAAGGAATCTATTTAACACACCAGGAGCAGGAACCAGTAATCAGCCAGTGGTAAACCGGGTGGAGGCACGGACAGGCCCGAAGCGCCCGATTCAGCCGCGCCCGACGGATCCGCCTCGTCAGAACAATGTCCCGCCACAGCAGGTCCTAACACCACCGGGTCATTACTCTAACCCGTTGGATAACATTGTTGCCACCGCTTCATGATTGGCAGCTCTCCCGATCGAAGGCGAGTCCCTAGTAGCGGCCCAGACACGACGGGCTAGAGAGCTCCTTCAGACAGCCTTAACTCAGCAGCAGGCTTATTCATACAGCCGCGAGAGGACTCATTCCACTCCCCGCCCAAGCCGGAGTTATAGTAGGTGTCGGGGATATACCCCGCGGTATGACCCGGCCGGAGGTATGATCCGGCTGGAGCGTGGCGACTCACTGGTGACCCGCCTGGAGCTTGGCGATTCAAGGGTAACCCGCCCGATCTTGGCGGTTCATTAGTAACCCGGCGGGCGGGTCAAATGGATGACGAGGCCCAAGGCCCAGAAGACCGGTTCACGTTTAATGGTGGGCCGGCTTAAGAGGAAAGGGCTGACGAGTTTTTCCTTTACGAGGAAGCAAGACCCGGACTTGTATTCAACTTGTAAGAAAAGATAGATTTGTTCTAGTCCTACTAGGACTCCACATGTAACCCGCCCCTCTAACTTATATAAGGAGGGGCAGGGCACCCCAAGAGGAGACAGGAACCAATATCTAGGGCTAGGCACAAAGAGGAGAGTCGGCTTACGGCGACTCTCTCATGATCATAATGAGACCTAGCCACAAATAGCATGTAGGGTTATTACCGGATGATGTTTCCCGGGGCCTGAAGCTGTCTAAATCCTCGTCTTGTGTGTTGCGTCTCTCGTCCCGATCAACCCCTCTCAAGCTACTGCAAAGATGCGTTGGCCTCGTGAGTAAATCCTGACACTAAGGACATCTGCCGTGACAATTCCACGACAGTTGGCGCCCACCGTGGGGCTCGCGCACGGTGGTGTTGAGTTCTTGAAGGGATCTCATCTAGGGTTTGAGAAGTTCGCAAGTTTCCGGATGAAGAAGACCGGTTTGGAAGGAGCTGGATCAGCTTCAAGTCAACAGTCCAGTTTATAGTCTGTGAGATTTAAAATTCAAGAAAAATAAGGCTGCGACATGATCATGTTCCGTAAGTCGCCGAGAGATCGGTAGGAAGCGTTTCCATGATCATTGGTAAATTTTGTTAGGGATTCGACAGCCGGGTCCGATTGCTTTCTAGGCGGTTGCCACAAAAATCAGCCTGGCCTGATCATTATGGTAGAGGTCAGCCTCAACTCGATTTCCTATGCAATCAATCCGGCAAAAGCTACCGGCGCGTCTACATCAAGCGACCAAGTTGTGGTTATTTTTTGATTCGCCGAGTTGCCACCGCTGCAAGTTTAATTCAAGGATTAAAGGAAGGAAAAGTTACTATGTGGGATTAGCACGTGAATATCAAAGAAATCAGATCAGGAGCAAGCTGTCAGCGTAAGCCCTGCAAGCCTTGATCAATACGGATCCAGTAACCACGATGGTCCACGGACTCGGTCTTCTCCTGTGACCCGCCTCGATGAACGACCGCGCCTTCGTTGTCGCCAGCGCACCTCACGCCGCCTGAGCCGCCGTGCCGTTCGCGTTGTCCCCCGCGGCACCAGTAAGCCGCCGCTCTGAGCCGGGTCAACTCCTCTTCTGCCATGGCCACACTCGAGCCACCACTCAATCTCGGTTGAGCCGCCACCGCGTTGAGCCGCCATGCCACCACGGCCTTGAGCTGCTACTTCCGCTTGTTACCTGCCCGAGCCGGGCACGGTGTTCGCCTCAGAGCACTTTCGCCCGTCTACGTATGTATACGCCACCTCGCGAGCCGCTCGGCCACGTGGGACAACATCCGCTGTAGCCTTGCGCCTCCGTCTCAGAGCGCAGCCCTGCTGCTCCCCTTGCCGGTGCGCCAAGACGCCTGTTGCTGAGCTGCTGGCTGCCTCTACCGCCTATCTCCACCGAGTCGTCATCGTACTACTGATATTAGTACACGGAGGAAGAGTCACTGGTTCCTGTGTTTTTTTCTCTGCCTTTCGTTATGACTGCTGCAGTTTCCACGTTGATCAAAACATGGTCACATCAACCACTGATGTTATTTACACCACGCGAGATCAAGGGTACTGTACCCCTTGGCTGCTAGTGCTACTACGGACTACGGTTGCTACAAAAGCACTAGTACTAGTTGGCTGATCTGGCACTAGTTGCTGCTACGTCCACTGCATGATACTACCAGGTGCTATTTTTTCTATCTATTTTTAATACATATTAAATTGTTTGAGAACAAAATACGTTGGTCTGTGATATTTTTTCGCAGGTGTCGCATAAGGTGCGCGCCAACATCACTTTTGCACTAGCGTTTATTGAGCCGTTGAGGCCGCGTTGAGCCGCTCCTGCGGTGGTGAGCCGCCCCCGCTGTGCTGAGCCGTCGGGGCCGCGCTGAGCCGCCCCCGCTGTGCTGAGCCGCCGGGGCTATATTGAGCCGCCCTTGCCGCTTTGAGACGCCGGGGTTATATATTAAGTCGCCGATCTGCCTGAGCCGCCGGAACTATATTGAGCCGCTGGTCTGCCTCAGCCGCCGGAACTATATTGAGCCATCTCTGTCTCGATAAGCGTCGTCCAAAGAAATCAGGTGATATCCATCCAATTTTGTTTTATTAGCACATGTTGTTTTTGTCAAAGAACAAGTTTATCTTTACCTTGGTCTGCAATATTGTTTATGCAGGGCAATTATTTATGACCAAAAGTGATATTATACGCGGTGATCGAGGCATGCCACAGATCTTTTAGCACGGTGGTGGTCGTTGCTCAACGGGCTCCCTTAGAAGCTTCAACGCCGTGGCCGTCTCTCGCAAATCGGCAAACCGGGCTTATAACGCCGTCTCTCGCGACCAGCGGCTTACAACAAGGAGGACAACTCACCCGTCCGCACCGGCTTACAATGCCACAGCCGACTCATCTGTCTGTGCAGCCTCTGATGTTACGGTCGTCTTTACCGTCCGTCTCTCGCGGCCTGGTCTAGATCAACATACCAAGCCGCACTTGTTTGATGAGTTGTTTATTGATATGAGTAAGTCACTACTTCGGAAGCCCGGTTTTCTTCCAACAAACTGGAGGCAAATTATCATATATTATCAGTCGTCGTCTGCACTAGATGGTTCAATGGGCAGGCGCACGAGTCGCCGCCACTACAGTTTGGTTAACTTCAAACAACCAGTTGGAAGGAGCCATTGGCCGAGTTGCTGACACGGCTCATACGGGATCATTTATAACCTGCCGCAGTCACTTCAATCTTCTGTGGGTTCACATCGCACTATCAATGCGCTGATGATATACACCTTCTGCTCTGGTCCAATATGGAGAATCTCAAGCCAACTCCTTGAGTCGCCTTGAGACTCGCACTAGTAGAAAAGGGGGCTTTCGTCCAGGCCAGTTTAGCCCATTAGTCCCGGTTCAATCCAGAACCGGGACCAATGGAGCTATTTGCCCAGTTAAATGAGCCGGGGGCGGCGGGCCACGTGGGCCATTGGTCCCGATTCGTCCGGACCTATTGGTCCCGGTTGGTGGGACGAACCGGGACCAATGGTCCTGGCTCTGGCCCACCACTATTGGTCCCGGTTGGTGGCATGAACGGGACCAAAGGCTGCTTAGTCGGTTCATGCCACCAACCGGGTCTAATGGTGCTCACTATATAGCCCCTCAGCGCAAGAGCGAGCACACCGCCTGCTTTTTTTTACGGCCGAGGAGAGGGCTTGGTGGTGCTCTAGCTCACCTCCTATGCACACAAGGTGTTCGATGGAATGCCGAGCCACGATTTAAGGTTTCTCCTCTCCAAGCTCGACCGCCAAGCTCCGCTTTTCCTCAAGATTGATCTAGGTTTAGCGGTCCGTCACGCCCGTCCCGTCTTCACCGTCGATCACCAGCGCCGATCTCATCGCCCGGCACCACGTGGTGAGCCTCTTGTTCTTATCTTCTTTACGAAAGGAAAAACATTCTTACTTGTATGTTTAGATAGATACTTGTATTATTTTCTTACTTTTATTATTGCATCTTATATGGTCACGATGGTTTTGGTATCCGCCCCGTCGGCCTAAATCACATCTATGATTCGGATGTGGTATATATTATCTTTTTTCATAACTATTGGTTCATTTATTGTTTATGAAAATTATGCCGACCAACGTGACATAGATTTTATTTATCTAGGAGGTTGTTGAACGGAAATTCCAACCGACCCTATTAGCCGAGAGGTTAAATTTAGTTGAAGAAGAAAACAATTTCTTGAAGGAAAAATAAAAAAACTTGAGGAGGAGAAGATGATATTGGAGTTGCATGTTGCGGATGTAAATGCGATGATCACAAGATCAAGATGGATGCAATGCGCTTGAAGATGAGAAAGATTAGAAAATATGCCATTCATACCGAGGCTTGGTATCATTATGCCGTTGGATCAGTTATTTACCTTGGTTGCGATTATGATCGCATTTGTTTTCTCATTGAAATGTTTTACATATAGTTTCAATGTATGGTTTAATTAATTTAGATGCTCGCAGAGCTTTATGTTGTTAGATGAGAACTATGTATGTACTTTGGTTTTTATGTGATGATGAACTTCTATTAATTTGGTCACTTATAATTATCTATTCATGATGTTCTGTAATGATTTTTGACACATTTAATTATATATAATGCATTGTAGATGAACGGGCAATGGATGTACGGTGACGTACACACCTCCGAGTACATTAAGGGGTGCATGATTTTCTCGAAGTGGCTGAGGCAAACAAGCAGAATGGTTTTTATGTGTTGTCCATGCCCCTATATGTGGGAATCTGAAGTCTTACTCTGACGGAAAATCCTTCACACCCACCGCTTTACAAGGGTTTCATGCCACACTATAATGTTTGGACGAGGCACGGAGAAATAGGGGTTATGATGGAAGGCGGCGATGAAGAAGAGTACGATGACAACTATGTGCCCCCGAATACGGTGATGCTATCGAACATCAAGATGCACTGACGATGTACTTGCGATGGTGCTGCAAGGCGAAGGCTGCTTGAAGATCAAGAGGAACCAGACGATGTGCAGATGATGATGATCTCCGCCGGTCATTGTCGATGCAAGGACACAATGCGAAAGTCAAAAGGAGAAGCTGAAGATTCGATCACATGTTAGAGGATCACTAAAAAGGGTTGTACCCCAATTGCGAAGATGGCAACACAAAGCTCGGTACCGTACTCAATTGCTGCAGTGGAAGGAAGAGAATGTCAGGTTCTGACAAAAGGATTTGAGAAGCTCTTGAAAATAATGAAGAAGAAGCTTCCCAAAGGATAAACGAATTGCCCGACGGTACATACGCAGCAAAGAAGGTCGTATGCCCTCTGGGATTGGAGGTGGAGAAGATACATGCATGCCCTAATGGTGCATCCTCTACATGCATGGTGCCTACAAGGATCTGAACGCATGCCCGGTGTCTTGCATTGCGGTATAAAGATCAGACGAGATGACCCTAGTGATGTTGACGGCCGAGCCTCCGGGTGAAGAGGGTTCCCTCGAAGGTGATGTGGTATGCTCCTATAATACCACGGTTGAAGCGTCTGTTCGTAAAGCGGAGAGCATGCCAAGTTGATGCGATGGCAAAGTTGAGGACCGTAAGAAAGGCGGAAGTTGAGAAACGCACCAGCGGGTCGCATGGAAAGAGAGAAAAATTGAGAGAAAATACTGGGATGAGTTTGCAAAGGACCCAAGGAACGTATGGTTTTGCTTTAAAGCGCTGATGGCATTAATCCTTTCGGGAAAGTGGCAGAGCAGCAATCACAAAGCACCTGGCCCGTGACTCTATGTATGTATAACCTTCCTCCTTGGATGTGCATGAAGCGGAAGTTCATTATGATGCCGCTTCTCATCCAAGGCCCTAAGCAACCCAAGAACGATATTGATGTGTACCTAAGGCCATTAGTTGAAGAACTTTTCTGGCTGTGGAATGGAAACGGTGTATCGACGTGGGATGAGCACAAAAAGGAGGAATTTGACCTAAAGGCGTTCTTGTTCGCTGACCATCAACGATTGGCCCGCTCTCAGTAACCTTTCGGGATGCATACAAACAAGGGATACCATGACGCACGCACTTTGCCGCTTACTTGACACCGATAGTATATACCGGAAAGCTGCGGGAAGAATGTGTACTGGGCTATCGTCGATTTCTTCCGACCAACCATCAATGTCGAAAGAAAGGCAAGCATTTCTAAAGAAGCAGGCAGATCACCGAAGAAGCCTCGCGATGCGTACCGGTGATCACGCATTTGCTATGGTCAATGATTTACACGTAATCTTGGAAAGGGTCCCGACGGACTAGTTGTTCCGAATGACGACGAGAATCACGCACCCATGTGGAAGAAGAAATCTATATTTTGGGACCTACCCTCATCGAAAGACTTAGAGGTCCGCTCTTACGATCGACGTGATGCACGTGATTTAAGAACCTTTGCGTGAACCTGCTAGGCTTCTTGAGGCGTGTATGGGAAGACAAAAGATACACCTGAGGCACGAGGAGGAACCGCAACGCCATACGAAAAAAGAGGGCATGCCTGCCAGGCAAGATGAAGGTCCCGCCAGCCCACGCTCTTACAAAAGAAGAGAAAGAAATATTCTTTCAACGCTGCTCAAAGATGAAGGTCCCGACTGGCTTCTCCGTCAATATAAAGGAATAATAAATATGCCGGATAAAAGTTCCGTAACCTAAAGTCTCATGACTGCCACGTGATTATGACGTAATCGCCTTGGGTTGCATTGAGGGGGCTTCTACCGAAAACGTCCGATTAGCCATTGTGAAGCTATCTGCATTCCTCAATGCAATATCTCGGAAGGTGATCGATCCAGAAATCGTATCAACGCTTAAGGAGTGATGTGGGCGCAATGTCTTGTCATCATTTGAGCTGGTGTTCCCACCATCCTTCTTCAATATCATGACGCACGCCCTAGTTCATCTAGTCGACGAGATTGTCATTCTGGGGCCCGATTTCTACACAATATGTACCCCTTTGAGAGGTTCATGGGAGTCCTAAAGAAATATGTTACGTGAATTAACCGGCGCTAGGCGAGAAGGAAGCATCTCCATGGGCCATCAAGCAGAGGATGTCATCGGGTTTTTGTGTTGACTTCATTCCTGGCCTTAAGAAGATAGGTCTCCTAAATCGGCGGTATGAGGGGAGATCGATCGAAAAGGCACGCTTAGGAAGGGACTCAATAATATAGGATGGATATTCTTGGTCTCAAGCACACTACACAGTCTCTACAGAACTCTACCTTGGTGACCCGTATGTCGATGAACACAAGAAGGCAGTCTGCGCTCCAAACACCGGAAGCAAAGGTCGACGATCGGATTACATGTGAACACATCAGGACTTTCAGCCAGTTGGTTGGAAACACGTCTCAGAGGTGATAGCACTGTTTGTGATGAGCTTTACTTGTTGTCCGTGGGACCATCTTCGGATTGTAATGATTTGGAAAGGATACGAGATAAATGGGAATACATTTTACACGTATCGACCAAGATGAAAAGAGCACTAATCAAACAGCGGTGTCCGCTGATGCAGCAAAACCGACAAGGGAAATGATACATATTATGGTTACATAGTAGACATATGGGAACATTGATCACGGAGTAGATTTTAAGGTCCCTTTGTTTAAGTGCAAGTGGGTCAATAATCAGAGTATGGGTACAGAATTCACAAGACGGAATGACAACAAGGATCTGAAAAATCTTTGGGTACATTTGACGTAACCGCTCGTCCTAGCCAATGATGTGGCACAGGTTATCTATGTGAAGGACATGTCTACCGCATCTTTAAAAGAAAAGATACAGGTTTAATACATCATACAATGAGCCAAAGCGCCCACATAGTTCTTCAGTGAAAAGTGGACATTCCGGGAGTGGAGGGCAAGATGTATATGTCCAAGAGTATGAAAAGTTTCATGAAATTCTTCAAAGTATAAGGCTGACCCAAGCATCCCTGGGCAACGATGAAGATTATCCATGGTTACGGCGCAATTAGTCATGTAAGCCAAGAAAAAGTGAAGACTTTCTCCGCAACTATTATGATGATACCATGCCAACTTTGTAAATGTATTTAGCATGATACCATTGTCCGCTTTTGTACATGCACATGCTATGCCAACTTTTTTAGAGTTCATTTGAAAACTATGAATTTGAAAACCTCACAACCAAGCGCGCCACACCGTTTATAAGCCTATCTTCTACACGCCTTTGTTGAGCTCACAAACTTGTGATTCACACAAATTTCAAAAGAAAACTAATGGCATAAACAGAAAGTTTATAATTTTTTGACCTAAAAGCAAAAAAAGAATTAAAAAATAAAGCAAAAAACCAAAAGAAAATAAATAATGCGTAAAAACAAAACAAAAAACTTGAAAAAAATAAAAATAGCAATAATAAGTATTTTGTTGTAAGTAGAAACAAAATAAAATAAATAAATAAAGCAAAAAGTGTTTTCAAATTTGAAAACTAATGGCACAAATGAAAGTTCATAATTTTGGCCGACCTAAAAGCAAAAAAAGAATTAAAAAATAAAGCAAAAAACCAAAAGAAAATAAATAATGCGTAAAACAAAAACAAAAAACTTGAAAAAAATAAAATAGGAACAATAAGTATTTTGTTGTAAGTAGAAACAAAATAAAATAAATAAATAAAGCAAAAAAGTGTTTTCAAATTTGAAAACTAATGGCACAAACAGAAAGTTTATAATTTGTCGACCTAAAAGCAAAAAAGAATTAAAAAATAAAGCAAAAAACCAAAAGAAAATAAATAATGCAAGAAAACAAAACAAAAAAACTTGAAAAAAATAAAAAATATAATAATAAGTATTTTGTTGTAAGTACAAACAAAATAAAATATATAAAGCAACAAAGAAAAATAAATAAAGTGTTTTCAAATTTGAAAACTAATGGCACTAATGTAAAGTTTATAATTTTTC